>CM073452.1:36416066-37021780 GCA_037074485.1 Delonix regia
GGATATCAAAATCTTGTCTTACCAGATTCAAAAAGGGCAGAAAAAGAAAAAAAGAACAAAAAGAAACACCAATGTGACGTAATTCATGCACGATAAAAGAGATAAAGGAAAATGACCTATAAGGAAATGATCATGATCGTGGTTCACGCAACTGAACAAAGCGAAAAGAACAAGAAAGATATGAAAGCGAAGCAGCATATAAAGGATCGAGAGCTAACAACTGGAATTAAAGCTGTAGCCAGCATGAAATTTCCAATTCTTTGGAACATGTCCGTCCATAACTAACATGTACAACAACACAAGAACCAAGAATGATGTTCACAACAGATTTCATATCCTCACAAGTTCAACGTGCAAAGAATGCTAGGGTTTCCGATCGGCATTCAAAGAATCCTCACAGAATTACAATGAAGCATTTGAATGAATAAATTAAAAGCCTACAAGTGCAAGAAAAATTCTACCTGAAGAGCTGGGATTCTATAATTGAACCCTGAAAGAAGAGCAAGAGTCAATGAGAGTGGTTTAGACTTGAGAGAGACCGAGAAAGAAAGAGAGAAAGAGAGAAGAAAAAGATTCACGTACTCTCTCGGCTCTGAAAGTAAGTTGGTAAAAGAAACGTCACGCCAAGAGGAGCATGGAAATGAATTGGGTCATATAGAGCAATGCAGAGAAAAGGGGGGGCCATTTATAGTGTCGGGGAATAAGAGGCATCTTTTGAAACGACGCCGTGCGAAGATAAATTTAAAAAATAGTATTTTAATCCTCTTATGTCATAATTTAATTTTTTTATATTTACTTTATTTCAAAATAATATTTTACATTTTTAAATAATCTTTTATATATTGATATTAATTTTAAGTGATACTATTTATATACAAATACCCCACCTATATTGATAATTCAATTAAGTTTTGTGTCTAGTTTAATAATTAAATATCCGGTTCTTTCAAAGTTTGGTTAAGTTTTTTTTCTTTTGGATGTAAAGAATTTGGTTATTTTAACCTATTCATGTATGGTGTATTCCTTTTTTAAAAAAAAAAAATTATTGAATAAATTACAAGAACCTTCCATGAGGTTTAAGAAGACACCAATTGGTAGTCTTCTAATTTAAAATTTTACTTTGTGTCCTCACTGTTTTCAATAATTTGTAATTAAATTAGATTTAAATGCAATTGTTTTTATTTTTACTATATTATTGTTAATTAAAATATAAAAATTATTTAGTTAACTGATACTAATATATAATTTAACTTAAAAAATTATAATTATTTCTAACAATAATATATGTGTTGCGATATAATTAAAAAATAAACAATTATTATATTTTAATAAAAATAAAAATGTAAAAATTGCATGTAAATTTATTATTGTAATAGCCCTAATGTGAAAACCTCATTAAATTTTAATAAAAAGTGAAACCGACATGTATTTTTTATAACATGCATGTGGACTAGTTAACTTATTTGTTCTATATTTCCGCCCCTATTTTGTAGTCTCCAAATTGTGCTTCCAATCCAGTTCATATTAAGATTCGACTTAAATACAGTTTTTTAATATTTTTATTATCAAATTCTTTAGTTAGCACATAATGAATACATACTTAATTAATAATAACATTAAAAATATATAATTATTTATAATAATTATACATATATCATAGTATAATTAAAAAAATTACATAATTGTTATATTTTATTTAAAAAATTATATAACAAAAAATAGAGAATTTTTTTATTTTATTCGTTTGGATTCTTGAATTTATATTCTCGTTCGTTGAACTAAATTGCAAATCGTTACATTCCAGATTCTTGAAGTCATGTTGTTAGAATTGGTAAGTTGTGGAAAATTCTATGGGGAAAAATGTACTTTTAGAATATTCACTTATCACAAATTTATTATTTTAATCTTTTATTTATTGAAATGTTTAAAATAATCCCTCATTAGTTAAAAAATATTATATTTAGTCATCTACTTTTCAAAAAATTATCAAATTTAATCTATTTATTAAATCCTAAACTCTAAAGTTAAGGAACTAAACTTGGTATTTTTTTAAAAAGTGAGGACCAAATGTTAAATTTTTTAATAAGTGACGATTATTTTAAATATTTTAATAAATAAGAAATTAAAATGATAATTTTTTAATAAATAAAGGGTCGAAAATGTATTTTATTCAAATTCTATGTGTGGAGACAAAAGATAATAGCCCTAAAATTCTCATAATTAGCACTAGGAAGACATGGAATATCATTGGCGTCCTCTTGCATCATATATAACTGAATGGATACATCAAATTTATAAAAGTTTTATTTTCTTAAATGCTTTCTCAGCCGTTATGGTTATAAATTAGGCTCTCTCATTTGGTTCATACCAGATCTCATATCTTCTATTTTGCACCAAAATATAGTGTAAGAATGGAAAGGCAAGAAAGAGTTAAATATTTTTTTGTTCTTATCATTTTGGTCATTTATTTATTATAATATCTAAAATGGTCATTCACTTATTAAAAAATATCACTTAATCTCTTACTTTTCAAATAAATATCAATTTTAGTCCCTCAACCCAAAACTGACTAAATTTGATTTTTTTTTTAAATTAAGAGATAATTTATTGCTTACTATGTAGTTTAGGGATAGATCCAAACGAAGCACCAAGATGCGGTTGTCCCTTTTGGAGTTTTAAAATTTATATTTTTATATATTTTTTATTTGATTTTTTAATTTATAAAATTTTATCCATTTAAATTGTAAGAAATTGTGTCATTTAATTTAAAGTTTTCTACAAAAACTTTTACCTTTCTCTTAGAATCAAATCATACATCTGTCACTAGTATAATGCATGGTGTACTGTGTTGCACAACAAAGAATCTAATTTTGACAATATAAGCAAAATAATGAAGATATTTAAAACAAGAAAACGTCGAAGAAGAGCTTGAGCTTTAGTTTACTAGGCCGATGTGTTTCGAAATTGTAATAAATAATATTTTTATTATCACAATGAATCTCAAAATACAATTCACCTTCGTGAAACTCAAACACTGACAAAACTCAGCCAAAAAAATAAAATAAAATATCTCACTTTGCATCTGCACAAACTAAATTGCGTTCCTAATTATGATATCTGAAGAGTCAAAGAAGGGTGAAAATTTTAAAAATAAAAAATAAAAACATGTTCGAGATATCTTCATGGAGAGGTATTCGTACAGCAAGAAAAAAAAATGAGGTAGAAATTTGAAAGGAGAGGAAAAAATACATTATTTTTTTTCATGCACAAATAGGAGACGGACTGATAATTCAATTAATAAAAAGAAATTGCAACTAAGGAGAGAAATCAATTTGGATTCTCATATTTTGACAAGGCTATGATGTTATGTTTAATTATGGTAATTAATTAGATGAAAATTAAATAATTTAAATTTATATTGATTTAATATAACTATTTTCAGTTATGTTTTTTTATATGTAAATTTGATCCACTAAATTTTCATCTAAACTATCTATATAACTAGATCTCGTCTAAAGAGAAATTGTTTCATCAATTTTTTTTTTTATCACTCTCCACTACTATGGGTTTCCTTTAAAACTCAATTTTTTGTAAAAGAAATTTTATTCTTCTTGGCACTATTTTTATTTATTTTTTTCAAATCGTCTCTGTCAAATATCGAGAATGTTAAATCAAAATGTTCCAATCCTTCTCATTTAATTTTCTCCTTTTTTTTTTTTTAATTTTATTTGCAACCTGTCTATTAAACACGCTCATTATATGGTTTAAAGTGCAAGAATCAACCATCATAACATATACATACATATATATATATATGGATTGAAAAGAAAGATTGGGAGCTTGGGTCGATTTTCTCCGGTAGACATGGAGAGCCATTAAATCTAGTCCTCAATTTTTCTTAAAATGTATTTTTAAAAAATTAGAAAATAATTATTTTTATAAATAAAAATATATTAATATTTTATATATTTTTTTTATACAGATGATATCTACTTAAAAAAAATAATAGACTCAAAGATATATGAAATAAATTGTGAGATATTAAAAATAGTTCAATCTTTTTTTTTCTTCCACTAAATATTATTTTTTATAAAAAATTTTAAAATATTAATATAATTTTTTTATAAAAATAATTATTTTTTATTTTTAAAAACATATTTTATAAAAAATTGAGGACCTCCTTGCCTACCGGAAAAAATGCCCTCCAGTATTACTGGAAGGATCCACACTCGAAAGATTGGTTGAGGCACTTTCAAGTCGAAACATTAATTTTCTTACCAATTTTTTTCCTTTTTTTTTGTCATGAAGCCACTTGAGTATCTCTCCAAGTGCAAAGGACAATTATATTAATACCAACCATCGAATCAAAGATTTAAGTCAAATTTAACTACCAGAATAAATTTTAAAAAATTATTAATTTTACGATATTTTATAATAATTTAATTCTTTAAAAATTAATTGTAACAAATTATTTTTTTATAAATTTAAATATATATAAAATTAACTTTTTATTTAAATTATTAAAAAATTAATTTTTTTATAAAATAAAATTTTTGATGACCGAATAATTTATTGTGTAAAAATTAAAATGCCAAATTGATACTTTTTCTTTATTACAAACCATTAGGTATATTAATTGTTTCTCAACTATTGAAAACTTAAATTCAAGTATGCACTTACAGATCCAAATCCCATAACATTCCTTTGCCCTCTGTAAAATGCACATACACATTAATACACCCATGTCGCTGGCCAGACAGAAACAGTATTAGAACGCATCTGAAATGGTCTGATTCACGAGAAGAATGGGGAAGCAGTAAGACTAAAGTAGTTTCATCAACCTATCCCCTCCACAAAAGTTTCAGGCAAGGCCCGTGCTCAAATCAAAACTCTGATCCTTCCAACATTGCCCACCTCACCACCATTTTCGTGACACTGAAAAAAACTGCACCTAAGAGCAGTACGTTTCCTACCTCCATAATCAGTCACCGCCTCATAAACGGATAACTCGTGCAATTCAGTACAGTATGTCTGAATCTCCAGAAGATCAAAATTCAGAAGTCAAGTCGGTACTTTCAAGGAGGCAATTTGCTGCCAAATCTATAAACCACAGAAAAGACTACTGACCCACATCATCTGATGCAGTTTTGTTGTTGTTTTATGTAAACAAAAACAACCTGTGACAGCTCCAAGTGAATGCATTATCAAGAATTCTTTATCTGACTTGGAAGATGGAACCATAAGAATCATGCCCCGTCAGAAGACCAGATCTATGGCTCTGTCACTTGGTTATGACAACGAACATTTCATAAGCTTTACCAGGGTTGATAGGAAGAAATTACTTCATCTTCTTCAGATGTTCTTCAATATTGCAAATAATGGAAAAACCCTTGATGACTTCAATTTTATCAGGGTGCAATCGGTGCCTGTGAGGTGTTTCCCTATCTCAGAAACTAATATCATCCAAGAAGCATACACCCCACCCCTTCTCTCAATTCTAGGAAGAGATCATTTCTCTCTACACCCTAATTTGAAGAATGTAATTAGAGACGCTGAGAAGACCATCAGACCTCTTAGCACAATAAACCTATATGGTTGAGCTCAATGCAATTATAGGTAAAAGACATCTCTAAAATGTCTTAAGTGAGAGTCACAAAAAAGACACTAGCCTGAATAAATTAAGGCACTACAATATAAAAAATACAAAAAAAAAATGCTATATAAAAGAAATAAATCGATAACTGTAACTTTATAATAATATTTGACATATAAATAAACTATTCAAAGTTAAAAACATAACATTATCAAATCAAGAGATATAATAATCATCAAATGGATTAATTTAGGTAATTACAATCATCATTCAAGCATAATAATTTTTTGGTCATAACTCATAATAATGTTAAATACACTTAACATTTGAGCTGGGTTTCTCAAGTTAACCTTAAGTAGGATAAAAAATAAAAAATTCTAATAGACGTAAGTTTACTAAAAAGCTAAAAGATACTCACTTGGACTTCCTAAAAGGCGCCATAGGCGCTACCAAACAAGTGCCTAGCTAAAGCCAGCGCCTTTCACACCATGAAAGGTGCGGGATTCAAATAGAGCCTCACCTTAAGGCCTTTGATGCTGAGGTGAGGACCTTTGACAATACTAGTTCAACTAACTTAAAACTAAAAGGCAACAACAACATGTTCTTATCTAGTTAAATAGGGAAGTCCATAAAAACTCCATATTATTCAATATCTAATACAACTTTTATCACAATGAAAACTTGATACAATACCACCTTTGAAAACATATTTTTGAAGGAAGCATAAAAGGACATGTGATGTGTAGGTTGATGAAGCATGAATTATGTTCTGTTATTGTCAGATGTTGCAGTTTTTTAATCTGTAAGTATTTTATTTTTTGTTCTTATTATTTTAATTTTTAGAATAGTTATTGGGTGATTATTATGATAGTTACTGAGTAGTTTTTAGCAATTACTAGCAATTACGAAGTTGTTTATAACCTCTAAGGCATATAAAGTTGACTATATTATGGAAGAAGGTATGGTTGATCTGGAAGAAAGTAATCAATTTCTATAGAGTTTAGTCTACTCCACACGGACTTAATTAAGTGTTTTTAGATTTTGACACTTGATTTCCTTCTTATTTTCTAATCCAAAATTCTGCAACTTACCATTTTGGTATCAGAGCAGACAAAATCCAGCTAGCCATGGTCCACACCCAATCTTCTTCCTCCCATGCCCATGCCCCACCCACCATCTCCACTATGCAAACCACCAACCTACTCATTGTCCTTTCTGCTCCACTAAACACTGCCCCACCCACCAGCTCCACTACACAAAACACCAACCCACCTGATGTCCATTCTACTCCACTAAACATAGAACCCACTCCTTCCCCTTCACCCACTGGAACAACAATCTTACAACAAGTAACCTATTTAAATTCCCGTATGGATGCCATGGATGTTGCCCTTAAACACCATCCACCAGGCGCTGCCACTAGCCATGACCCCCTACGTAAAAGTCCTCCCATAATCATGGGATCCCATGATGTTGGGAGATCTCATTAAACTGAGGATTTTCCAGAAAAAAATGAGCTTTCTTGGTGGCTTAGGATTCCTTCTTGTCAGCCTTATAACAAGATGGAGTTTCCACGTTTTGAGAGAAGTGATCCTTGAGTTTGGATCTTAAAGGCAGAAAAAGTTTCCATTATTGCCAAACACCTGATGAACTCAAGGTTGACATTGCTGCAATGTACTTGGAAGGTGATGCATTAGACTTATTTGCTTGGATTAATAGTGAAAGAACTCTTCATTATTGGAAGGAATTAGTGAAGGCCCTTTAGGAGAATTATGGACCAGCAGAATTTTAAAACCCCGATGAGTATTTGTGTGATGTTAAACAAACTGGAATAGTGTAGGCAGGAGTTTGCCAAACATGCTGGTAGAGTTTATAATTGGCTTAAACACTGTCTCTTAGGCATTTTCTCTATGGTTTGAAGGATGATTTGAAAGTTGATGTTAGAATTTAGAAACCAAGAACAGTCTATAAGGCAATTAGCCTTGCTTTGGAGTATAAACAAAAGACTAGCTTACATAAACCTTCCAAAACTTCACATTGGCTACTACCAGACCTATTAACATCTCAAATCCATATCCCAAAGACACTAGCAACATTTCACATCTTCCAACCCATTGCCCTAACCCAAATCTTAACCAATCTCGTAACCTTTAACAAAAAACTTAGGACCAAGATAAACAACAACGAATTTTTAAGGGCCTATGTTTTTGCTATAACTAAAAATTTGTTCCTAGACATTGTTGTAAATTAGGCACCCTTACCCTTATGGAAATTGTAGAAGAGGATACCCAGGCTGATTCTAATACCACTATGGAAGGGGAATCACCTGAGGAGGATGTGGTAGAAATTTCATTTCATACTATCTTGGGCAATCCTATTAACACGACCATGAAACTCCAAGGAGTTCTTGGTGATAGAAAAGTATTAATTCTAGTTGATAGTGGTTCAATTCACAATTTTATCTCTGATCATCTTGTTAATGACCAGAAATTACCTGTCCAGTATATATCTTTCTTTGGTGCCCAAATTGGAAATGGTGACAATTTGTTGTAACTGTATTTGCCATAACATTTCTGTTCAACTACCTAATCTAACAATTACTCAAGATTATTAACCCTTTTCTTTATGAGGGGTTGATTTAGTTTTGGGCATTAAATGGTTGGCATCCCTTAAGCCAATTAAAACGAAATGTTCTTGATTTTTCAATTGCATAAGAAAATATATATGTTGCAAGGCATACCACCAAATTCTGAAGTTGCAACCATTTTCAATCTTTTTCCACAATGGCACATCAAAACACCTCTCATCTAAAAATTTAAACTTTACTCACTCAATTTGCTACTGTTTTCCAAGAATCCAAACACTTACCTCCCTACCGCCACCATTTCCACTCCATCCCACTTCTTCCCTACTCAAAACCTCCTAATATTCGCCTTTATATATACCCTTACTCCCAAAAAAACTAATTGAAAACCAAGTGGCTGACTTACTCCAAATTGGCTTCATTCAACCTAGTACTAGTCCATATGCTAGTATGGTCCTTTTAGTAAAAAAAAAGGATCATACATGGAGAATGTGCATTGATTATAGGACCTTTAACAAGACTACAGTTCTAAATAAGTACCCTATTCCTAACATTGATGAATTATTAGATGAATTGCATGGGGTTGATATCTTTTCTAAAATTGATCTTTGCTATGGATATCATTAAATCAGAGTTAATCCTGATGATATATATAAAACTGCATTTCAAACACATTCTGGACACTATGAATTTTTGGTCATGCCTTTTGGGCTTATAAATGCCGCTTCTACATTTCAGGCTGCCATGAATGACCTTTTTCATCCATATCTCAGAAAATTTGTTTTGGTATTTTTTTTATGGTATTTTGGTGTACAACCCTTCGTTTGACTAACATTTGACACATTTGTAACTTATTTTGAATCTCCTTCATGAAAATTAGTATTTTGCAAAGTTGTCCAAGTGCTCTTTTGCCCATGACAATATTACCTTTATAGGTCATATAATATCAGCTAAGGTGTTGGAGTAGATCCTGAAAAGATTTAAGTAGTCACTGCCTGGCTTATTCCCTCTACTATTAAAGAATTAAAAGGCTTTTTAGGCCTCACATGCTATTATCACAGGTTTGTGAATGGATATGGGACATTAGCATAGCCTCTTACTGATTTGACTAAGAAGAATGCTCTTCATTGGACTCCAAAGGCAAAAGATGCATTCAACAAATTGAAGGCTGCTTTAACTACTGTTACAGTGTTTACAATTTCCTAATTTCTTAAGGCCCTTCATGGTAGAATGTGATACTTCTTCAAAGTACATTGGAGCAATTTTATTGCAAGATGAACATCCTATCTCCTATTTTAGTAAGGGATTCTCTTTTTTTAACATATTCAAATCTACTTATGATAGGGAGTTGCTTGCACTGGTTTTGTCTTTGTATAAATGGAAGCATTATCTCCTTGGCCACCATTTTTTTGTAAGAACAAATCACTGCAGTCTGAAATATTTGTTAGACCAACACATTACAACTAATATACAGAAAAGACTCTTGTTGAAATTGTTGCCATTTGATTTCACTATTGTATACAAAGTGGGTAAAGAAAACAAAGGTGTTGATTCCCTTTCTAGGCATCCCCAGCATGTTGATTTTTTTGCCTTGGTTGTTTCTGTATCTCTTGATTATTTGAACTGGTTTGACGCCTTACTGGTTAATCCTTACACCAGTGACATGATTAAGGATCTACAAGCCAATCATTCTGCCAATTCTGATTTTCAACTGGTGGATAAAAAGTTCTACTATAAACAGCGATTAATGATTCCCATTAACCATCCTTTACACCAAAAGTTGCTTTTAAAATCACATGACACACTGCTTGCTAGTCATGGTAGTTATTTGAAGACTCTTAAGCGTCTGACTGCCTCTTTCTTTTGGCCATGCATGAAGCATGATGTAAAAGCATATGTATAGAATTATTTGGTTTGTCAATAAGCCAAATATCATACTCTTGCTCCTGTAGGACTTTTATAGCCCGAACCTATACCAGAAAAGATTTGGAAAGAAATCTCCATGAACTTTATTCCTAAGCTCCCAAAATCTGGAAAATATTACATTATTTTGGTGGTAGTTGATCACCTAAATAAGTATGTTCATTTCATTCCACTTTCTCATCCTTATACTGCCAAGATTGTTGCTGATATTTTTTGCAAGGAAATTGTTCGCCTTTATGGCATTTAAAGGTCTATCATTTCAGATAAAGATGTGGTTTTCCTTAGTGCTTTTTAGCAGGAATTATTTCGTCTCAGTAACACTAAATTACAAATGAGGACTTCTTATCATACTTAAACTTGTGGCCAAACGAAGGTGGTTAATTGATGCTTAGAAACCACTTATGGAGTAAATATTTGGCTTGGGCAGAATTTTCCTTTAATACCAGCTTCCATTCATCTACTAGAACTACATCATTCAAAGTGGTTTATGGATGCGAACTTTCTACACTTTTTCTTTATGTTCTAGGTGAAACAAAACTTGCAAATCTTGATGAACAATTAACAACTCGTGATGAAATGCTAAAGTTACTTAAACATCATCTGTTATAGGCTCGAACAAGGATGAAAAAACATGCTGATAGTCATTGTAGAGAAATGGTATTTCAAGTTGGTAATTTTGTTCTTTTAAGGGTTCAACCTTATCGGCAAAAATCTTTTGCCCGTAGAAAAAATAAGAAGGTTTCTCCTCCTTTTTTTGGACCTTATATGGTGAAGCATTATGTGGGACCAGTGGCTTATGAATTGGAGTTACTTCCTGATTCAAAGGTTCATTTGATATTCCATGTCTCTCTTCTTAGGCTAGCTTATGGTCAGCCTATTCCAACTCCTCCAGCCCCTTTGCCGCTCAATGATGACAGGGAACTTATCTTACAACCAGCCAAAGTTCTGGCTCATCGTTGGACTCCTACACATGGTAAACAACAACTTGAACTTCTGATTCAATGGGCTCAACATCCCTTTGAGAAAGCTAGTTGGGAAAATTATGATCTCATGGCTGCTCAATTTCCCAATTTTTGCCTTGAGGATAAGCCCATTTTTAAAGGGGTAAGTAATGATACATTACCACCTTTGAAAACATATTTCCAAAGGCAGAATAAGAGACATGTGATGTGCAAGCTGATGAAGCATGAATTATGTTCTGTTATTGTCAGATGTTACAATTTTTTTATCTGTCAATATTTTATTTTCTGTTGATATTATTTTAATTTTTAGAACATTTATTGGGTGGTTATTATGATAGTTACTGAGTAGTTTTTAACAAAAATGAAGTTATTTGTAGCTTCTGAAGACATACAAGGCTACATGTACTATGAAAAATGGTAGGGCAGATTTGGAAGAGAGTAATCAATTTCTATAGAGTTTAGTCCACTCTACACGGATTGAATTAAATGTTTTTAGATTCTGGCACTTGGTTTCCGTTTTAGTTTCTAATCCAAAATTCGGCTACTCACCAAAACTCTACAAAGGACTTACAAATCAGCATAACTACTGTGCTCTACATTCAATTTTATGAAGAAAATAGACCACATCTGGGATCCTTCACAGCCAAGTAAAAAAGCAATCTAATCTAGTTCCCTATATCAAGCTTCCAATGACTTCTGAATGGCAAAGAACATCAGGTTGTCAATTTCAACCAGTGTCTTAAGTCAATAAATTATCATATTCTAGATACTTCATAAAGAAAATGCCTTAAATCTGAAAATCATTCATACTTTAAAAACTTGCAATTTAGTCCTCATATTAAGCTCTCCAAGGACTTCTGAATGGTAGAGCTCATCAAGTTGACACTTTCAACTCACGTCTCAAGTTAAAAAATGATCATATTCTAGACCTTTATGTGCTTTGCATTGATTTTTATGAAGAAAATGCACGAAGGATGAAATCCTTCATAGCCAAATAAAATTGTAATTTAATTTGCTGAACTATGCTCACCTATGACTTCTGAGTAGCAGAGCTCATCAGGTTGACCTTTCAACTACTGCCTCAAGTGCACAAATGATTATAATCTAGACCTTCCATTATGGCTCAGGTAAAGAATTGTGCCTTTTAAGAGTGAACACGGGCCAGATCAAATTTTTCGTCAACCCAATATTCGACTCGATTTTATATCAAATTATTTCTTTTGAACTCTAGACTCACTCTAACCTATTAGACCCAGTTAATAACCAAAGTGAACCGGGTCCACTTTTTTTTTTTTTCAAATATAAATTATTTTGTGAAAACAATTTAAAAAAAAAAACTTGAAAGAAAATAAAATAAAATTTAAAAAAAAGTTAAAATTTAGAATGAAAAAAAATAAAAAGTTAAAATGAATTAATATTTTAAAATTTATTTTAAATCAAATTAAAAATATATTTAAAAAATTAAAAATAAATATCGAGCTGACCAAGCCTTATGTCACCCATGAGACCTGACCTGACCTTAGATACAACTTGACCCATTGAAGTTTGTAAATTTATTTATTTACCCCAGTCATAACCTGACCCGATGTGAACAAATCGGACCAAGTTCACCGAGTTGACCAAGCCAATGACCACTTATGGTGTCTTTACAAACAAAAATACACACAAAACGCGCAACATAATATCTGTTCTACTTCTACACATCAGGTCTTAAAGAAACTTGATTTACAGGCAACTCTTTATGTCAAGAGCAATGGAAACATATAGACATAAATACCCACGCTCCTATGATAACTGACTGATATACTTCTGCAAATGCTGACATCGCAGACAACTGATAAGAGCCAACAACGAACTCAGTCACAGCCTTACCACAACAACAAGAAGAAACAAAAATTAAACTTAAGGTATCTCAGACAAGAAACCAGCAGTATCCAGATGGACGTCATCTCAAATTTTTTACCATTGATCTGAAAATACACATCAAGCTTCGTTGAACAATCAAGATTGAGATCTTATCATGGTTAAATTATTCTTAAAACATAATGGAACCAGATTGATATTTTCTCTAAATTTACCCAGTTGAAGTGATCTTACTAGATTTATCCAGGAAAAAGTTACAGCACAGTCAATTTATCATGACTTCAAAATATGAAATAGTATACATAGCAAGAGAATTACAACATATCACCAAGGAGGATTTGACCCCTCTCTAACAGATGGGGACCTGGAACCCAAGCTTCCATCTCTACCAAACCTTGACACACTTCTAACACTTCTAGGAGTGGTCAAAGCAGGACTAGAACCACGGTAGCTTGCACGAAGGGTTTCATCAACAGAGGATGAGGACTTAGCAATAGCATTTCTTACAAACTTCTGAGCAGCAGGAGAGAGAGTTCTAACACTTGGACTAGCACTTCCACCTCTAACTGGTGATGGCAACGGAGGTTTATGAAACATCTTTGACCTTTCTCTCAGCTTGCGTGCAGCCTCCCTAGAAAGCGAGTGTGCCTTTTCATCTCTAGCAGGTGCAGAAGGAATCTTATAATGAGGCCCATCAGCACTACCACCAATATCAATTGGCGTATCCTCTGGATCCAACCTCAGTGGTGTCCCTTCGATTTCACCCCAAGTAATAAATGGGGATTCCTCAACTCCTGGTGCAGGAGATGGTGTCCTTACAAAGCTATAACCATTCTCAGCTTTCTTTCCAGATTCCACATAGAATGGATTTGGGGTCTTCCTTAAATCTTCCAAATCATACTTCTTTAATTTCTCCCCTTCTCTATCTGATATAGGAGCTGGAGTTGCACCAGCAACAGGGGTATAAAGCACCTCAACAGTTCCATCATCATTTGGCCTAGAATCCATCATTTTACCATGAAATCTTGTATTTGCACGATTAATCTCCTTTGTCAAGCCTTTCATTCTAAAAGCTCTTTCCTCTTCAGTCAGAGGGGCTTCACCCCGATCAGTTGGATGATACATCAACAAATTCTTTGCCGTATACTTCCACCCCTCCAAGGTACTTGGGGGCTGATCAGACGTCCCATACCCATCTGTTATCCCTTCCCTCTTTGCATCCTCAATTGCTTTAACATCTTCCTTTTCACCTTCAGTCAAGTACCCGTATCTCTCCTTCCTCTTCCTATTTACTTTGTCCAAAATCTTTGAAAAGCTATAATTGTCCTCACTCGTATACCTCCTAAGAAACTGATCCAGGCTAAGTGACGTATCCGCCAAACCATCTCCCTCCCTAGACTCACCATCCCCCGATGCTTCACCATTCGAAAAACCGGGTGTTCTCGGAGTTTTTCCATCAAATTCATCGAAGGGAGTAAAATTTCTAATAAAAGTGGAACCAGGGGTTTGCGTTCTACCATCAGCGTTAGAATTATTTACCTTCCCACCACGGCGCTCCATGATCTTCAACTGGGCATCACGAATTTGAACCGGATCACCTGTCTTGATCGCTTCGAGCCAATCAAGGCGATCCCTAAGCTTCGCAATATCAGGGAAGAAGTCGCGCTCGATGATCTTCTCGATGGCGCCGACATACGTGTCTTCATCGAGGACGGTGTGGCTCTTCCGAGAAATCTTCGGAGTGACTGCTGAGGAAGATTCATCGGGGTTTTGCAAAGGAACTTCGGAAAGAGAAGGAGAGGGCGAAGGGAGATGGCGTGGGGAGTGCCCTGGAGAAAGAAGCATCGTTGTTGAGAATTTGGGCTAGGGTTAGGGTTTTCAGAAAAGCAAAGGATTGTACAATTCAAATATAAAGAGAATGAAAGATTGATTTCGTGAAGAACTTGGAGAATGGAGACTCGTGATAAGTAGGGTTAGGCTTGGAGTTCAATTTTGCGCTGAAAAATTGAGAATGGCGTCGTGAAGTAAATTAGGAATTCACAGGTCAGAGAATGAATAGCGGGTAGGCTGAAACTTGCTTTTATCATCTTCTCTTATAAATTATTTTAATTTTTATAATTACTTAAATTTAATTCTTTAAAAATATTTTTGGCACTATTTTTTAATAACTATTAATTCATATTTCATAATATTTATTCTCAATAAAATTTAAGCACAAGATTAATCAAATGAGTATAAGTAATCGTTATTATTGGACTATTACTAATAAGATCTTTGACATTATTTTTTTTAGAATATACTTGTTACAATTTCTTTTATAAAAATACTATCAAAATCTCTAAAAAAAATTATGACATATAAAAATATTCTAATGAAATTCAATCAATAAATTATAAAAATATACATTTATTATTTTTATTGAGCCAACCCTGACTTAGTTAAATCTAAAATACAAGTAGGGATAGATTGGGAGGGACGAGTTATTTTGAGTTTAGATTTTTATTTTTATAAATTTGATTTTAAAAGTTTTAAAAAAATATTATTTATAGTTAATAAATAAGATAATCCTATTAATAAAAATAGTTTATACTCAACATTAAAAAAATAGTTATTTTTTAAAACATGATGACCATTTTATAAAGAAAGAGAAATTTATGGAACAAAAAAATATACTAAACCAATTGGATTAGGCTTATATTTTTTACATGAGACAAAAGTCTTAAATAATAAACCAGACCATTTAACTTAAAGTGATTATAACCTAACTTGAGTTGCTCAGGTTAATCCAATTTAGGTTCACAAAAACTACATTTATTACCCTGGAAAGAATGAATTTCTCCTTATGTGAATATGATTAAGGGTAGACTTTTTATTTGTTGGACGGAAACAGGAATCATGCTAGTAATCTAAATTTTTGTTTTCAGTTATTTTTTTATTAATTACGAGTTCAGTAAGAAAATAAGTAGTACCTAAATTATATTTAAACAATTACAAGAGATAAAGAATAATGTCTAATTAAAGTTTTAGCAACATTTTTTGTAAGGAGCAATTTTTATTACAACATTTTACCTAGTTGACTTATCATCTTTTAACATTTTACGATGAGTTACCCTTAACATAAACCCTATGAAATATTTTTCTTCACACTCCCTTGCTTAAATCATCCAAATGAAAAACAATGACCATCGGATTTCACTCGTATTTTCCTTTCCCTTACTTTTTCTTTTTCATCTTCTTCTCTCACTTATATTTTTTTTCTTTCTTCTTTCTATTCTTTTCATTCCCTCCCACATTTTAGACTTAATCATAATTTAAAATGTTCATTTTACTTGATAAATTCAACCCAAAAAATAAAGTTTAAATAAAAAAATTAATTAAAAAAGTTCATTTTGTAAAACAAGTTAGACTTTGATCTTTTTTAAAGTCTGACTCAAGTATGAAAAACCTAAATCAATATGTTTAATAAAAAATGTGTTATTTAAATAAAAACTTATTGTAACAACTTTTTAGTAAATAAATAAAAATTAATGTTGATCTAAACGATTTATATAATATAACAACTTATTTGTATTTACAATTTTCTAATATATAATCTTACAAATAATAATAACAATTAGTTAAATTATTTATTTCAAAGTCTAAGTAACAGATAGATTTATCATGATTTTAAAAAGTTAGTTGGGCCTGACTCGAAAATATAGATGAAAACTTAAATAAAAAAGCCTAATTAGAAAAAGAGCATAGACTTTTTTAACATCCCAATTCAAGCCTTATTTTTAAAAGTTCAACCTGATAATTAGGTCTACAAATTACACAACCATTTCTCTATTTGGTCCCTTATTTTTTTAGTCTATTCTCAATTTGGTTTCTTACTAATATGAATGTTAATACATTTTACTCTAAATTTAGTTCAAAATTGAGTGACTAAATGTGTTAACTTTCATATTAGTTAGGAACTAAATTGAGAATGATTCTAATGAAGACTAAATTGAGAATAAAAATTAACAAGGAGTAAAACTAATACTAGATTGAGGATTGTAATACCAAAATAACATTTTACGTTATATAGTTTATGGAAAGAAATTAATTTTAAATATTTTGAATCGATTTTCTATATTTTACTCTATATATTATTTCTAGTTTTGTCATTCAAATCAATTTGTCATTTCTTGTTTGATAACGAATAAATTATTCAATTAATTAATTTTTAATTTCTTACAATAAACCAATGGTCAATTCTTTGATGCAACTATAAATTTGTTACGTTGGTGTAATTATTATACGACACACTAAAAAGAAGACATGTGACAATAATGTATTATATTGTGCTGCATATAATATCCTAAAATAACTTATTTTATTTATATTTTGACCCCATTACTTTTAGATTTTATTTATAAACCCAAATTTTTTTATAAATTTTTCAATTTAATCTCTCTACTTTTATTTTTTAGTAATACGCAAAAATATTAGTTTATAACTTTGTTAATTTACCCCAATACTTTCTTTATTTTTTTAATAACTCCACAACTTTGTAATTTTATTTTTATTTTTAATTTATGACCTAATCTTTCGTGGGGTTACTAAATTATTAAAAGTAAATGGGGTAAATTGATATCTTTTTAAAAAAATTTTGGGTTGATAAATAAAATCTAAAAATATTGGGGTCAAATATAAATATAACAAGTTATTTTAAGGTGGCATACAATCAACATATTTCAACATATTATTATCATATATCTTTTTTTTAGTGTGTCATATAATAATTATACCGGTACAACTAATTTTATAATTAGACCAGAAATAAGGCTTTTTGAGTCTAACACAATAAAATAAATAAATTAAAATGTCAAATCCTACATGAGAAAAAGTATTACATCCGTATACAATACTAATAAAAGACTCAGACTGATTGTAAACGAGTCAATAAAATTTTTAAGTGGCCTCAGACTAATTGTGTTTGACACTGGCTTAATCATAGTTTCATAATACGCCTACGTTGTGCCTGTGTTGTGACCCCAGAGATGGGGCTCAAATCACCTCCCATGTTTCTCTCCCATCAAATCTCATCTGTTCGATGCGTCTGTGGCTGAGATAAAGCTACACAATCTGTGATGCCAAAATACTAAGTGAAAATAGTGTGCTTTAACCTTTTCTTTTTTTTTTTAATTTCTTCGCCTTGCCAAAATGACGTTGTTTAGTTCTTTTTTAAAAAAAAACTTTTGTAGTCGAAATGCATCGTTTCATTTTAGTAAAATGGTGTGTTTTGACTTTATATTTTGAAATGCTTGAATGAGGTCAGATGACATCATGTAGCAAGGGTTTTTTTTTTCTTGAAATATATGATCAAGATGACACCATTTTGAAGGATGCTGAGGCTTCTTCTTCTTCCATATCTACTTTACGTCATTAGCACCAAAGTCAAATGAAAATGTGGACATTTTGGTTACAGGAATAAAAGGATGATTAAGGAGTGTGCTCTGGACCACTTTGTTACAAAAAGAGGAGGACCATTAAGGCACTTAATGGTGGGTCTCCAAGTGCTCTAATTTTTATGCCAAAACCATCCACACTTGAGTGCTTAATGTGCAGGGAACACTTCTGGTTTCATTATACATTCACAACAGCAATTAGTAGAGGTTTGGTACATTACCAAGATTGTCTACCATATGGGAAAGGTTCATGATTTTGAAGGATATATAGCATTGGAATTTTGGTGTTGTGAGTGTGTATAACTCATTTAGCTGAAAATGGTGTTTTAACATAAGGAAAAACAAAAAAAAGTGTTCATATGAGACATTATGTGTTTAAAAACCAAGAAATAGAAGAAAAAGAGTTATCCTCAGATATGTGTGTGTGAAGATAAAGAAGAGGGAAAATAGAAGACCACACTCATATAAAATCTTGTATGAAAAGAAATTAATTTTTAAATCTCCTTGATTTAACTTTGAATATCTATTATGAATGTGGTATCTTCATTTTAGTTGTCTCCTAACAATGCTCAAATTTAATGCTTTAATGTGCTAGATTTTTTCTCCTTGATTTCTTTCCACCCATGACTATATATTTTACAATTTGAATCATGTATAATTATTGTTAGTTAACTATAATGTACTTAGAAGACATTTTTATGCATAGTTGCTCAATCTTTGACATTGTAATAGCCTAATAATAAAGACATTAGTAAAAATTTTGTAATTGGTACAAGTAAAGTTAATACTTTAGGGTATAATTTATTTTTTAATTGGATTCTCTTCATGTTTGGATATATTGAGTCACTTGGTATGATATTGTAAAATTATTTTGGTCGATAAATTTCAAGAAATTAGATACCTCTACTACTAACTTACCCAACAAGGAAGACCTTGGAGTTGAAGGCAAACCCACAGTTGATATGGTATTTGACAACTTAGATAGTGCCTAGCAATTTTGGAGTAACTATGGTTTGTGTGTCAGATTCAGAGTACGAAAGCAATACTTCAACAAAAACAAGAAAGATGAAACTATGACTTCACGTTGGTTTGTTTGCTGTAAAGAGGGTATTCAGAAGCCAGATAAAAGAGACACTCCAGCTACAAATCATAGGCTTAAAACTAGAACGGGTTGTAAAGTTAGAGTTAACCTTGTATCGAAGATGGGAAAGTTAATAGTTAATGAATTTGTAGACAGTCATAATCACCCTTTACAACTTCCATGGACTACGCATATGTTGGCTTCCTATCATAATATATTTAAAGTTCAAGCCTATAAGATTGAATTAGCTAAGGACTTAGGATTGTCGCAAAAAGCTACATTTTAGTTGATGAGCACACATGTTAGAGGTAGAACTAACCTTGGCTTTACTCGATTAGATGCCAAGAACTATTTGCGGTTAAAAAGACAATGCAGTATGGTTTACAGAGAGGTAGGTTGTCTATTGCAATATTTTCAGTGACAACTATTGGATAACCCTTCGTCTTTCCATGCCTATCAAGTGGATTTAGATGAGCATATAACATATGTTTTTTGGGTGGATGCATGCATGATCGTGGACTACGAATATTTTGGCGATGTGATATATCTGGATACAACTTGTTGTATGAATCATACGTTGCATTATTCTTTAGGTTCAACCACTACAGGCAGATAGTTGTGTTTGGAGCCGCTTAATGTATGATGAGACAACTGAATCATTTAAGTGGTTGTTTAAGACATCTTTGGAAGCCCACAGGGACAAAAACCATAGACCATTTTTACTTATAAGGACCAAGCGATGTCCAAAGCACTAGGTGAGACATTTAATTTTAATACCATACATGTATGTAGTACTACCAAATACTAATGTCTAGGCTTCTAAGTTAAATTCCTTATAGGTGAGGTGATGCTCGATACTCGGCACGCTCTTTGTACATGACACTTGATGCAAAATAGGATAAAGCATCTTGGCATTGTGATGAAAGATGGATGTCATTTCCTTACTGACTTCAAGAAATGCATGTACCAATATGATAATGAAGCCCACTTTGAGACTACTTGGGAAAAAATGCTTCTAGACCATGATGTGCAGGAGAATGCTTGGTTGAAGTCCGTATACGCACTACGCAAAAAATAAGTTGCATGTTATATAAAACAAGCATTCACATTAAGCATGAGAAGCATGCAACTAAGTGAGAGCTTGAACTCTAATTTTAAGGCTTCTATGAGATCGAATGTAAACATTAAGCAGTTTTTCAAACTCTTTGAGCGAGTTATGGAAGAAAAATGGCACAATGAGTTAATGGCGGAGTATGATGTTTGTCACAAGATTCCATGATTAAGTTACCAACATTCATCAATCTTAAATCAAGTCGCACATATATACACACACAATGTTCACCCTATTCCAACAAGAGTTTGACTTATTATTTGTTGTTTTAATACGATATAGAATTAAGGATCAACCTATAAATACATATGTATTGTCTATGGAAAACCTGAAAGGTGAATGGCAAGTCTTATTTGATCTTGTGAATAAGGTTGTTACTTGTACCTATAGGAAGTTTAAGACATATGGGATATTGTGCAGTCACGTTTTGAAAGTTTTCGTTATGTTAGAAGTTGACAAAGTGCCTAACTAGTACATACTAAAGTTATGGATGAAGAATGCACAGAATGACATAATGCAATGATGTGAGAGGGATGGGGGTTAACGTAGACGGTATGCTAGATAACATACGGTGGTATAGGCTAGTATGCTATAAAGCAATTAAATTAGCATCTGAGGTGGCTTTGTGTGAGGAACTGCACTGTCTTGTGGACAATGGATTATATGACATATGCAAGCAGGTGATGGGTGTTTGTTTAGGCCAACAAATTCATAATGAGGAAATGAATTAGCCTGTTACCTCATAATTTAACGTAGTTAACTAAGCAAAGGGATTCAAGACGAGAGTTGGACTCATGAGACAAAAACAACCAAAGAGTTGGGTTAAGCTCTAGTGGACTAAGAAAAGAAAGGCATTAACCAATACATGTTCACGACATTCACCCTTTCGGGTACACATACTTTTATATTCATGCATTCATAAATTTGTTGCTTTGATCCCCTCTAGAAGTATAGACGATGTTTCTTGTAGCATTATAGCTCATCAGGTTCATTGCTGTGCGAAGTGTCATGCTCAGTACCTCCTGCATCTTATGCAGACCACCATCGAAATGATAATCACTTTAGTTTTAAAAGATTTTTAATGGTAATTGTTTAAGTTGTACAGTCATGTGTATTAGACTGTCTAATTCTCACTTCATCATTTTGTCTTCATATTTGCTTACAGGAATCATTGGAGATTCATACACAGTCACTTAAAGATGAAGATATCTAAAGTTATCTACACTTCTACAAGTTTTTTGACATACCAATGCAATCATGCATTTTTTTTTTTGTTGAGTTTGTTCCATGAATTTATTCGAAACACTAACAACATTATTTTTTGGGTTTCCTAAGCACTTGTATATGTTATAGGTACTTAACACCTATATTTTTTTGGATCCACTGAGCTTTTGTAAACATTGTGTACATATGTAAGCAAGAAAGGCATATTTGTTGCTTTTCAAATGTCAAATACAAATACATTGTTATGATAGCACCGTATACGTAAGCTTACAATGCAATTACAACCCTACTATAACTTTACAACATATTACTGTACATGACAAGATATGGTTTCTTCTTCCATTTGATGCCTTATTCTTCACTCAACTGATGTGTTGTTCTTTCTCCATGGCTCTTACTTTTCCTCCTCATATGTTCTTACTGGTCCTTGATTGTCAACCTAGTTACCTAAAAAATAATTCAATAGTATGCTTTCGTGGTGCTTACTTTTCATAATAATTTGTTGTGCTTGGCTCTTAAAGTTTGTCCTTTTTCCCCATTGTGCAACAACAACATAATGCTTATCATCTGGACCAAAGTGTTATGTAGAAGTAAGCAATTAGTGGCTTCAATCAATTGAGAAGCAATTTACCAAGTTAAATGTACAATATATGTGTTACCTTAGAATACAAGGATGGCATACTATGGCAACAACCAATTACAAGTTCAATACATAATATCATTATTGCCTCTGTATTTGATAGACATAAGAATGATGACTGAATGCAGATAAAAAACTATGATAAAATTAATGTAACAGATGAGGGATGTGTAATTATCACTAGCTCATATGTTAGTAAGTCATTAGAGGTTTCATAATTTTACTACTCTGTACTTGATGATCCTAATGTCTTGTTTAGCTATATATACAAACCATTTAAGTTTAATTGCCTATAACCATTAGTTATCGTATTTATGCCCTTACAGTTAGAAAGTTAGTGAATCTTCTGACCGCCTGTGTTTACAAAGGCCTAAGTAAAAGCCATCTTTCTCTTTTACAAATATGGAAGAAACAATTTTATACATCTCAAATTATGCCACCATAATATAACTCGTAAACAGGACGTTAGAAGTAGCCATTTGAGGTATTAGATAAGATTACTAACAAAAAAAGTGTGGTAAGGTATTTGTCAACTAATAAGACTGGTACATGATGATTAATGCAGGGTGAAGATAGTGGTTGGAATAAGTTTATATCACTGTGCTTACCAAAATGTACCAAAAAAGCTTCAAAATATCCTAAGGCCCTAATTACTAAACTAAAAATAATAGAAATATCAATTATCAATGTTGTTAATGCAAATTAAACACACCCAAGTAAGACCCTAATCAATGAATTTTTCTTTCCTTTTAACTATGGTTTAATTTTTGAACATATGGAAGCCTCCATTCTCAAATTAAACACACTAAGTAAGTGAAGTTAATCATTCATTTGATATCTTAGGGTCTTGTATAATTATTGTCACTTTCATTGAATAAAAAACCTAGTACAAATTTCAATAACTGCCACTGATTTGCAAGCAACTAATGATGCAGATAATGCACTAAAAAATAATCAACGCTCAAAGTACCTTGGTTCATTAGGGACACAATGAAATATAACAACAAACAAGTATAACATATATATAAAAGAAAAGGAGGAAACAATGATCACTAAAAATTAGGAAGAAAATATGTTTACTCTTCATGTGGTATGAATATGATCTTTTTTAATATTACTACTTTATGGTTTCAAATTGCATTTATTTTGGTTTGTTTTGTGACTTTTATCTAATCTTATAGTTATACTTATAATAGAAAAGTATGTGTGGTTCCTACAAGGCATGTGCATATAATGAGTTCTATAAGTTGAAGACATTAGCTAAAAGGTTTTGGAAATAAAATTTTTACTAACAAAGGCTAAGCAGTGAGCATGACAAAATAATAAAGTAAGATGAATTGAAGGTCACAAAGAAGTCCCAACAACATATCTAAATCCATTATAAACTAAGTGGACCATGATTAAGGAACACGTAAAAAATAGGGCAAATTATGTAATTTCTTCATATTACAAGACAATAAGACTGAATGAATCTGAAAAATTTTATAAAATGACAACTACAAAGGAAAGGACACTTTGCCCCAAGCCAAATTAGATTTTTCTGTTGATGACAACAAGCTTCAACCAATCAAAGGTTATAGCATTACAGAACAAACCAAGAAGAAAAAAAAACTTCAGAAAACTTCATATTGGAATGAATTTACAAGCCACTAGTAGACAAAGTTTGACATACATAGTCGATTAGTATGACATATTATTAAAAGTGAAGAATGATGTAATTGATATGTTAACATAAAATTGGATAGATAGGTATCATATTGCAGAAAAACTCAATGACACAAAAAAGTTCATGGTCAATATTATAGAGTAAACAATCAAAACACATACTCCATTTTCCCTTAATACCATGTTTGCTTCTTCATAAAGCCAACCTCACCAATCAACTTCTTCAGCTATATGAGTCTCATTGCCACTGAATCTATTAGATTGGTAAGGGTGGTCCAAGATACATTATTGGCAAACAGAGTTCACAAGAATAGAGAAGATAAGCAAACCTGGTTCCAACAACCTACCGCTGCCCACATAGCTGACGTTGACCAAAGCCACATAGTGGTAGCAGCCCATGAACCCTATACCAGTGCCGACTGGTATGCTTAACTGACGGAAGACAAATTTGGTCTGAACCCTTGAATGTATGGCTTTGATTTTTTTTTTTTTTATTTTAAAAGAAAGCAACGAAACCAAATGAACGATGCATTTCAACGACAAAAATTTTTTTTAAAAAAAAAGAATCAAATGACATCGTTTTGGCAAGATGGAGAATTAAAAAAAAAAAAAAAAGGGCCAAAATGCACTATTTTACTTCACTTAAGTGAAACAATTCATTTTGGCATCACAAATTGTGTGGCTTCATATCAGCCACAGGTACAATGGACAAACAAGATTTGAGGAGAAAAACAAGGGAGGTGATATGAGCCCCCAGAGATGCATTGCCATATTTTAACCATTACATGATAATGGTAGTTGAGTATATATGTGCCTTCACTCCCTGATACTCTCTTTCCTTCGGGTGGCCCCACTGTTCTTTCCCTGTCATTATGCCACATGTGTCTTTTCTTCCTTGTATTTATCCAATTTAAACCCTCTGTGACACTCTTGCCATTTCTATCTTAGTTATTTCAAAAAACTAATTTATAAATATCACATTATGATTTTTGGAGTATTTTTGTGCATCTTTATTTTTTTTTTGTTACAAATATATAATTAAAAAGTTAATATATATATATATATAACTAAAACAAATTAGATTCTATTTAAAAATATGTAAAATTATTTGTGAACATAAGAAAATTATTAAATTGACTAGAATAGTTATGTTTTCAAAGGTTGAACTATATAGTTAAATATTATTATATAATTGCCATATATAGGGGTTGTTCTCAGTATGTATAGGTTGAGAAAGGAAGGATATATAATAAGGACAGGCTCTTGGTTGCTTTCAACTTTTATAATTTTCAATAATATTGTGATAATTGTATTTTTAAAGATAAAAAAATAATTTTCTCTTTCACCCTGTCCATTTCATAATTTTTTTAAAAATTATAGAATATATTTAAAAATTTACAAAATTATTTTTTAACATTAAAAAATTATTAAATTGACATTGCGAACATAATAAAATTAATAACAAATATATAAAGAGGAAGAGAAAATTATTTAAAAAATTAGATGCTGAACAAGGAAGAAGGAATAAAAAAGCGTGCACATCGAAAGATTTGGTGAGAAGAGTTTTGTACATAAAATTATTCCAGGATCAAATTATTTGTAACAATAAAAAATAAAAATTATTTGTAAACATGATAATAATATTTTCGTCATAGTTATATCTTGTTTAGTTATATTTTTTTACTAATATTATCATTATAATATTATAATAATATACATAATAATTTTCTTATGTTCACAAATAATTTTGTATATTTATAAATAGAATCTAATTTGTTTTAGTTATGTATATTAACTTTTTAATTATATATTTGTAACAAAAACATAAAGATGCAAAAAAATACTTAAAAAATCATAATGTGATATTTATAAATTAGTTTTTTGATATATTTAAGATAGAAATGGTAGAGCTGTCAAAGTGGGCTAACTCAATCCACCTGAGTTGGTGGGTTAAACAAGTCAGCCCGTTTAACCCACCAAAAGGTGGTGGGTTAAAAATCTCAACTCACCTCACCTGGCGAATTAAGTGAACTGACCCGTTTAACCCATCAAAAATTTATAAAAATAAAAATAAAATAAAAAATTATAAAAATTCAAATGTGACTTTTTAAGCACATATCTTATTTAATCAATAAATTTCAATATTAGTATAAATAAACAAAAAAACTAAATAAAAAATAAGTTTCAATGGATTAAAACAAGTAAAGTAATCTAATAATTTAATGATTTATTAATAATAAGAATATAATTATGAGCGAAATATTTAAATTTGGCAAATTATAAAATAATAGAGATAACATAACATATATATTAGGGTAAGTGTACTAGGCTAGAATACTGGCCTGAGTGAGTGAAAAATTAAAAAAAAAAAATAAATAACCCGTTTAACTTGCAAGGTGGCTCGTTTAACTTGCGGGTTAAACAAGTTGAGTTGATAGAAGGATACTAAATAAATTTTTAAAAAAACCCCTCAACTCAACTTACTTTTTTATATGAGTTGTATGAATTCGACCCGATAAATCAAACCCATTTTAATGCCTCTAAGAAAGAAATAGCAAGAGTGTCCGCAAAGGGTTTAAATTGGACAAATACAAAGCAGAAAAGACACATGTGGCATAGTGACAGGGAAAGAACAGTGGGGCCACCCGAGGGAAAGAGAGTATCAAGGAGTGAAGGCACAAATATACTCAACTACCCTTATCTTGTAATTGTTAAAATATGGCATATGCAGCTCTGGGGCTCAATCACTTCCCGTGTTTCTCTCCCGTCAAATCTTGTTCGTTTGATGCATCTGTGGCTGAGATGAAGCCATGCAATCCGTGATGCCACAGCGCAGGTGTATTATGAAACTATGATCAAGCCAGTGTCGAACACAATTAGTCCATTTAAAAATTTTACTGATTCATTTACATTCAATCTGAGTCATTTACGAGCATTGTATACGGATGTAATATATATTTTTTTAATTTAGGATTTGATGTTTTAATTTATTTATTTTATTGCGTTAGACTCAAAACGCGCAGAAATAACACCTAAATCAATTTATAAATTGTATTTTAGACGAGGGGGAACATTTCACAAATTACGTTTTGCAATGATTGACACATCAAAGCCCAATCCTCCAAAATGGGCTACATGTTGAGGCCCACTCGTGCGTTGCGTTGTCTCAGAGACAAGAAGAAGCGTCCAATCGAGACGTCTGACAAATCAAAGCACAGAGAAATCATATTCTCTTTGATACTCACTTCGGAGTGGACTTTTTCCTTCGGCATCCCAAGCTTTCTTTTATTGGTAAAATATGGAATTTATACATGTTGGACTTTCTTTGATGATTCCATACTTCAAAAGCCAAACCAAACCCACAACAACTATATCATTACGCTTCTTCACTTCACCCACCTCTCACTCTCTTCATCCAATTTCGATGCATGCTTGATTTCCGGCCTTGCTGAATTCCTCCTCCAGGTAATGGTTTCATGTGCAACCTTAGGGTTTTTGTGCTTTCTCTGGGCTCACCAATGGTGGTTGCTTCTTTTTGAAGCACTTTTGACTGGAATTGCTTTTGCTTTTTTTTTTTTTTTTGAGAGATTAAATTTTGTTATTGATTTGTTAAGGTAATTAAACTATCAAGTTGTGGGTGTTCGGAAATTCTGAGAGATGATGAACATTGATTACTTTAATCTTTGAATTGTTGCTATGCAAGACCTTAATTATGGAAATATGTGTGTTTCTGTTCTTCTTGAAAGATAAAGTAGAAAATTATGTCTTAGCAGAACCTTCTGGGTTTGCTTGGGTTGATTTTATACACGAAGTGAAGACCTGTAGAATATTTTGTTTGTTTCACGGAAGTGTAATTGTTGGAATTCTATGCAAGTAACGTCAGGAAAAGAAGCAGTTAATTAAATTTCGGTCTTAAATTTGAAGTTTGTTCATTTAGCATATCTTTACAGCCTTATTTTTATCTGTATATGCTGCTAGACTCTGATTTCAATGGTTGAAGCAAGTTGAGATTCAAGTTTCATCATGTCACTTCTAAGTTGTTGCGATAAAGATAGTAAGATACTAATTAGATTAACTAAAGGAGTGAAAGATAAATTAGCACTTGGTCTTCTAACATGGTCCTTTAAGTAGTTCACTGAATCGTATCTTCCTCATTAATGTCCTGCAACGTTGATAAGAAAAAGAAGACAGCATCACTTCTAATAGCTGAAAAATTTTCATGGAGGATGTCTTTTCATATTCCTTGTTATGAAGTGGAACTTGTCGTGGATATATGCTAGTTGTACCATCACAAAAGTCTTATGAAACAATGAATCGGTTAAGTGGCTAACTATGATGCAACTCATGTTATGCTCACCACCACTACTTTGTATGGTACATGATGCTTACTGCAGCATTGACACAGGTATACATGTCCTTCAGGACAAGCAATTTTCTGGCACTCCATGTATGTGTAGCATATTAACATTACGCTTGATGAATTTACTACATAGCTAATAATAGCATGCAGCACACTTGTGATGCTAGTGGCTCAAAAATACTTTTGCCCAAAAATTCTATAGCGCCTAGCATTCTTTAGACCACATTAACTACTAGTGATGACTGATGAGTGATGAAGCTTCTTAAGTTGTATGAAATGTAGAAATTTCAGGTTTCAACGTTAGTGAGTGCTGGATTAATAATTTTTTTAATAACAGTTTGTTCAAATTTGTGCGCATGCTAATTAGTTATTTAAATATGTTTTGCATATGTACACCCACCAGTACATCGCTTTCGTTCAAGTCCACCATTGAAGACATTCATGGAAGTATTTAAATTATCTGGATCTTTCTGCTTCTGATATAAGATAGAGGTTCACATGGTTTCTTCAGACCAAAGTGCCGATCACAATATTTCTTCTGATAAATTGCATCAGAGGTCAAGTTCTAATAGCGATATTACATTGTCACAAGAGACTTATGATAATAAAATTGATTCATCCAAACCAGATGGAGCAAGATGCATTCCTTCTGTTGTAGCTGAAAAAGAAGCACAAGATTCTGATGCTACTGCCGATGCACTGCAATCAGATCAAGAAGGAAGTGCTTGTACTTCACCACTTCAGAGACCTTTGCAGAGCCCTACTACTGATTTGCGTCCATTACAATCCAGTCAGGAAAGTCCCTCTATAATACGCAAAAAGGGCTCAAAGGATACTGTAGCTGGAAAAGAAGTGTTGGATTCTGATGCAGATCCAGGGCAATCAGATAAAAAAAGTACATGCTCTTTAAAACATGAGAAACCTTTGCAGAACCCTAATACTGTTCCGCGTGCATTACAATCTGGTCAGGACAGTCCCTCTATAATACGTGAAAAGGTCTCTAAGGATGGATATAATTGGCGAAAATATGGCCAGAAAAATGTTAAGGGTAATGAATTTATAAGGAGCTATTACAAGTGCACACATCCCAACTGCCAGGCAAAGAAGCAATTGGAGCAGTCAAACAATGGGCAGATTACAGATACCATTTGCATTGGTCAGCATAATCATCCTCAAGTGAACACCCCACTACCTGTTGACTCTGCTGTGATTGCTATTGATGAAAGATCAGACAAGCCCTCTCTAGTTAATGTGGAAGGTGAGAAGCAAATTTTGTCAATATTTTAATTTCTATCCTTCAGAAAGTTATTGATATTTTTTGTGGCATCATACATGAAGACAAAGCATCCATTGAGCATGGATGTGTGCCTCAACAGATCAAGCCTTTAGAAGCTCATCCAATTTCAACAGTTTCAGCAAGTAATGAGGCGAAAGCTGCACATATACAATCAAATAGAACAAGGGATGTGGTTCTTACAACTGAGGATCCTGAATCAAAACGACTGTACGATATTACACCACCTATTTTTAGAACTGTTTGTATATTTAGAAGTGTTCTAACTTTCTTTTACTCCCAAATTTATATCAAACAGGAAGAAAAACAATAGTAATGTTGATGTCACTGGGGTTGAGAAGTCAACTGGTGAATCTCGTGTTGTCGTTCAAACTTCCAGTGAGGTTGATTTTATTAATGATGGGTACCGTTGGCGCAAGTACGGGCAGAAACTAGTAAAAGGAAATCCAAATCCTAGGTATAAGTTGGCTTTTATTTCAATATGTACTCATATATTTGTTTCTACTTGCACTATGTTAGCTGGTCGTGAAAATAAGTGGAACATGATAGTCATGTTAAAATCAACCCATATATATTTTTTGTGCTTCATGGCAGCCAACCTGTAACCCTTTTATTGTAAATTCATATCATTGCCCACTAAATAATTCGAACCCTTCCTTCTTGAAAGCAGCAGGAAGGGACTATTACTAGTTTTTATCAAGTATCATTCAAACTGAATTAACAAGATATGCCAAATTCTGCTTGAATTCTCACCGTACTTTTTCTGGCTTTCAATATTTGTATTCATGAAAAGTCATATCAGAAATCTATGATGTTTCTTTGGCTTACCATGTGAGCAATGACCTTTGTATGAGTAGTCTTTGTTTTGCGGTATATCGTTATGTACAGGAAGCATTCTATTCTTCATCAGAATTCACTCACTATTGCAAATAATTTAGTTTTTTTCTTCCAGTTTAGCATATGAATTGTGGTAGTTTGTTCACTTAGTTCAATTAGTCTTATGGATAAACAAAGATGTGCTTTCCTGGAAAATATGTATGTATATAAATAAGTTTTTTCATACTGGAAGATTTATGAGAGCCCTGTTATCTTGCCTTGCTTTATTCCTTTTGACGTATGCTGATGCTTTTTTGGCAGTGATGTGAAAATGATTTTCTTTAGCCAATTGTCACAACTCACAAACTCTATTCCTCATAGTGAAATTGAAATATTAATGTAAATGGAAACCAAGGATTTCTTGTATGTTCTTTTTTTTTTTATATATTTATTTCTCTAACACACTCTTTTCTCCGTGGCTTTTTTCCCTAATCTATTGCTTCAAAATTTTGGAAACTTAAGGAATGTACAATCTTTTGGCACTTGCTATCAAATCCTTTAATGGAAAATGACATCTACATGTATGTTTTTTCCTGTTCAAAACAATATGTTGGGTGTTTAAAAATTTCCTATTGTATGTTGTGTTTTGTTGGAAAATCTTATGGGAAATATGAAATACCTAAGGAGTCTTACTTAGGTCTTTTCTTAAAATATTTTTCTCCCCATTCTAGAGTTTAGCTGTAGTCCATTTTTATGGGGTGTCTCTTTACAAGAATTAGTACACGTGACTGTCAGTGAAACTTATTAAGTGATAGGGTTGCCAATCAACCCCATACTCAATTTATGAAGGTTTATAGCCGAAGGAGTAACGGGGGAGAGAGAAAGGAATCTGACATAGAGACACCCTATGAGCAGTGAGTGGGTGATAGTGGGTGAAGGTTCTTTTGTGGGGAAAACTTCTCTTTCTGAGCCACTTTTTGACTAGGAACTTTTGGAGGGAGAGAGTCAGCCTTTCGAAAGCTTGCTGGGTTCCCTGTTGTTCTGTATGTGTTTTTCAATTGTCTTTTTGTGTTCTGTTTCTGCTGGAATTTGCATAGGGAACACTGGGTTTTGGCTGATATCTATCTCAAGTTCTATGCACTAGATTGATATGGTGTAATACTCAAATATTAATACAAAACCCAGACCTTCAGTTATCTTTCTGTGCATCTATTTTAAGCGTTGCAGAACAGAGTTCAGGGGCCTAACATTAGGTAAAGGCCTACTGTTCACAGTTGTTTTCAGATGCTTATTTGCCGTTTTGTGAGCTTACATGGACATATGAATGCATCCATTAATGTTTTATTTATGATAGGCAAAGAAAGAATAGAGAAACAGAAAGAGCAAGAAACATCCAAAATCTTATTCCCTGAGCCTTCCTTTCTGGTTACAAGTATTTACAGGAATAACAGAATTAACTAACTAATAGATTCTTAACCATTGCAGAATTAACTAATTCTTTTTAACTAATGTAATTAATCTGTCACATTTAACATATTCCTAACCATGACAGAATTAACCAATTCTGTTTACTAATCTGTTAAATATCTCCTAATAATTGTGAGTTTGTGACTCCATTTTTACTCCACTCTTCCAGAAGTTATTATCGCTGCTCGAATCCTGGATGCCCTGTCAAAAAGCATGTGGAAAGGGCCTCTCATGATCAGAAAATTGTAATAACTACCTATGAGGGACATCATGATCATGAAAGTCCCTCTGGAAGGACCATTGCTCGTAATGGAGCTGCAATAACTCCTGCGACAAATATCAACAGTGATTCAGGAACCAAATCTCAGGGAAACTCTGTTTGTGTTAGTATGACAGAACCCACCTGCTTGGACTCAGAAAGCAGATCAAACGAGCAACCAAATGGTGAGAAAATTGCTAAACCAAAGTCTGTTGATATGGTTGAATCTCCGGCCATCACCAAGCCTAATCAGGTTCCTGAAAGTACATCAAGTGACAAAGAACAAAAAGGCAACTCGGGTACTGAAAAAGATTGTATTGGCCATGGCACCACATGCCATTCAGGTTCTGAGCTTCCATGTAGATTAAATGAGAGGCAGAAAGATGAGGTAAGAACCATATCAGAAGATAGTAAGAATGAAGTAAATTAGACAAGCCATCTGAACCTGTTGCAGAACCTGTCCAAAGCTAAATCTGCAATGCTCTTTATAATTGACGCTAGTTTACTTAAGACTATAATTAGCTGACAATAACATAGGTTATACAAGAATAAGTATTATATTGGATTATCATTGCTATCTCTACTCTAACTTTCTTTTCCCATTCCTCCTTTAGCTCTCTTCTTCCTTGTTTTCGGGAAGTTTCTTTAATAAATTAAGGTAATACTACTACATCGGTCATGACTTGTATACTAATATTTATATGTGATAAATAAGTCAAGATGTACAAAATCTTGTAGATGTATTTTATTTTATACTTTTTACAATATATTGTTAACAGTAGTAATATGTAATCCTTGCTTTTGCCTACTAAGTGCACTTCTATTGTGTCTATTTTAATGAGACAATACAAGGCCTTGCACAAATATGAAGTCTTGTGATAGAAGGATGGTTCTGTCATATGTTGAATGTGATTGTTGTTTCAGTGAATTTGGATTCTATCTATTTTGTAGACAGACGCATGTAATATGTGTGAGACTTATTTGAGTGATAAAATATATTGTACTTGAACCCGCAATGTATGTGGGTTCCACTCGTGTGTTTATCTGTTTTTGAAACTGAGTGAATTTCTTAAAAAGCTGAAATGATCCAAATTGGTCGTTGTTTTGGTTTTGATTCATCTTATAGCCACTCTTAGCAATTAGATTTGGATACAATCCTTTGTATCTTTACTATAAAATTTTCAACAAATATGTGACATGGATAATTTTTTTTTTTTTTTGAAAAGTCTAATCAGGTATTGCTCAATTGTGAAATTCATACACTCAATGGAAAAAAAAAATTCATTTACTCTGTCATTTAAGTAGTGAAACTGAGGAACAGGATGTCAAATAAATGTTTTATGGTGATAGAAATTAGATGGTTTATTTACCTTCCTTTTCAGACTAGAAGAGTTTTATTCTGTGTCCGAGGCTTGGAGCCATGAGGTACGTCAAGTTGGGAATTCATTTGGCCCTCCTCAAATTTCTAGTCCAAGTGAGAAATGTTTGACAAAAAATATAATTTTATTCGTTACTTTTGATTTTAAAATCAGTTTGGTTCTGCAAAAATAGAAAATATAAAAATATCTTTCAAAGGTAAAATGGTGAATTAACTTGGAAGACCACTATTTTATTTCCTTTTTATGAATTTTAGTTTTGAAGGATATTTTAATACTTATTAATTTGAAAAGATCAAATTAATTTTAAGTTCAAAAGTGAAGAATTAAAATTACATTTTTGTCGAAACTATTGTGCGCATCACTTTTAAACACTTTGGTAGACCCAAGGAATCTGATTCCATTTAAATTGAGCGAAATCAATTGTGTAGAATAAATATGAACCATTGTATGTAGATTTATGTAATATACATGAATTTAATCTCCATGTGGTTTCTCATCACATGTCAAATTAAGGGAAGTGACTAGTGACAGCTGTTATAAACTAATTATACAGATTAAATCTAAACGATTAATATACAGTGCACAAGAATTCTTCCCACAAAATAAGACCCATTGAGGTCAAACTCAGAAAGACCTGCCAACTAACAATTCAGAGATGACCTTTTAGCTTAGCGGAAGACTCACCACCTCAAAAAAGTCTACAGACCCAACTATACAAATGCACAACTCAAACAACCATGTTCTGAAAATGCATTCTCTTAATTTGAAATTTTGAAATACAGGTAAATTTAATGAAATTTGGATTATTAAATGAAAATTTAATAAGTTAGATTTTAATACATTGTTAAAAATTATTTAGTTTTTATAATATTTAATAAAATTAAGAATATTAAATTTCAATTTAATGATATACTTTTCATCAAATTTGCCTACCAGGTGTAGCAGTTTCTCTACTAAAAGGCAGTCCAAAGAATGATTGATTGAATTCATTAGCAAGAGAATCGTTTCATGAATTTGGTCTACATTACCACTTTACCACCAAGAGTCATTATGTTATTGTTAACATGTCAAGAGGTTTTTACTTTTTGTGTCTCTACAATTCCAAAATACCTCTCTTTTCCCAAAATACCTCTCTTTTCCCTGCTTAGGGCACTAAACAATGCCAAAGCTGTTGGGAGCGTTTCCTGTTACTAGCTGTTGGACTGTTACTGGTTGTTGAGCTTTCGTTAGAGGGACCAACCCAACAGAGACTTGTCGGCAAGTTCATTAGCAAGGAAGCACTGGTGATGGAGTGTTGCTGCTCTCTCTATTGAAGGAATGCCTTTTTGTCAGTGATTCGGCATCATCGAAGCTGCTGGTTCTCTGCCATCTGAAGTTGCTCATTTTTGTGTTCCATTCTGCCTTCATTTCTGTCAGAGTTGCAACGACTTTGGATCGCTGGCATGTTCTATTTCATAAGTCGTTGATGTTAAATGATATCTCCTATATTTTCACCAGCAACTTTTTGTTAAGTGCTCCCTGATAAAGGTTATAATCATGCTAAGGAAAAGGTGATTCTGATCCCTGTAGTTTTCTTTCCTTACTGCACTACGTTTTCTATTTCGTGTTGTGCCTTGGTTGCTCTATTTCTATGCTATTGCTTTTACTTTCTTCCTTTTCATGGTTTTCAATTGTTTGTTGCATTGTGTTCTCTTCGGTGTTTCTTCTCGTTGAGGAAAAGGTTATGGTCGTTTATTCTTGCTTTGTTTTGTGGGAATATTTATAGTTGATTTTATTACTGTTTTGAGTTTAAACTTTGGTCTATATGGATTCATTGGAGGGTGCTCGAATGGTGGAAGAGCAAGATATTTTAGCAAGGAAAAAAAAAGATTAAGATAACAGAGGCTATGCGTAAAGATTCAGAGAATGTGTATAATGTTGTTGAAATGCTAGATATAGATAATGAAGGACCCTTCATGGAAGAAGTAAATATGGAAGGAGAATATAAGAAGAAGGTTAATGAACCTAATCTTACAAGGAAGCCTATGTACAAAGATATGGTGATGAACAAAGATGATAATGATAATATGTCTTTAGAAGAGATTATCCAAATGGTGACAGAAGATTATGTTGTGGAGGAAGTTAGTTTCTCTGAAGAGTTTGTTCAACCTTTCAATCCAAATCTTGTGGTATGGGTTACCTTGGAGGAGTATGAACAATGGTGTCACCCGTGGAAGCTATCTTTGTATATCAAGCTTTTTAGGAAGAAAGTTTCACAACTATGGAATTTTGGGTCCAGAGAAAATGGACTCAAAATGGAGCAGTTAAGGTTATGGATTTAGTTGAAGATTTTTTCCTTATTCCTTTTGCTGAGAAAGCGGATTATAATTATGCTTTGTATGAAGGTCTATGGCTTATAGTTGATCACTATCTTATGGTACAACGTTGGAAACCTTTATTTCAACCTTTACAGATGGAAAAAAAAAAAATAGCAATTTGGGTTTGTATTCTTGGGTTATCAGTAGAATTATGTAATAAAGAATCCCTTTGGAGGGTAAGCTTAAAATTAGGTACTATACTGAAAATTGATGAACTAACATTTATCCAATCTAGGGGTAAATATGCTCGCTTATGCATGGAGATCAATCTTAACAGATAATTGGTGCCTACTATTACTGCACTTAATAAGACCTACTTGGCGAAGTATGAAGGTTTGCATATAATCTATTTTAGTTGTGATATGTATGGTCATAAGGCAGAGAATTGCCTTTTAACTAAACCAAATCAGTCACCTGGATAACCCTCAAAGGTAGGTTCTAGTGAATCTCCAGTGAATATAGGAGCTAAAGGTGTTGACACTGTAATAGATAATGTCGGTTCTCAGATGAAGGACAAAATCCTCTCAAGAATAATGATCCAAATGATGCAATATGTAAAACAATGTTGGAGGAAAATTCTTCTCCAACTAATCATTTTGGACCATGGATGGTTGTTAAGCGACCAAAACAAAACTATATGGGAACAAGACATAATTCGAACAAAGAGAAAGCAAATAAGGCGAACCTTAATTTTAATAATATGTATTATTCTGTATTGAGGAATGATTATGAGGAGGATATGTCTAACAAGGAGGAAAAGAATAATTCACACAGGAGGGTTAAGGGTGATTTAAAAATTGGTGAAAATATTCACAAGAAAGATATAGCTAACAGAACCATAGGTAGACATCAACAAAGAATGGCTCAACAAGTAGGCCTGAAGTCATCTCTTGGCCTAGAAACCCATAATAGGTAGTTAGCTGGTACAAGAAGACTTAAGTCAAACCCCCAAAAGTAGAACCATGTTAAGAATCTCCCTATCGAAGCTTAAAAAGAGCTAGATCATAAAAAGAAATGAGTAGTTAATTAGCAAGATAATAGCATAGGGGAAAAAGTTCAATGGCAGGATAAAACTAGCCAAAAGGATGTTCTAGATCCTCTTGCCATTAATGTCCAAAGTCCAGGTAAGGAAACCCTGGAGATTATTCAAAGACGACAAACACCCTCAAGAAATAAATCTAGCAGTTCAAATCCCCTAAACCCTGGTTTAGCTTTTGAGAGAATGATGGAAATAGCTTAAGGAGGTGTCTAGGAAATGGTGATGGAGATTGATAATATTATTGAAGGCCAAAATGGATATATTCCAAATGGTTTGGGAAATGCCCCTTCTATTAAGCAAAATTAGCACTTGTTACATCTTTTTCTTTCTCTTTAAGTTTCCAAATAAATATTTTAATTTGGAATTGTAGAAGTGTTTCAAGAAAGGGTTTTACTACCATGATTAGTGATTTAATGAATAGATATTATGTTAATTTTTTATACTTATTGGAGACACATGTAAGTGGAGATAAAGCTAAGAAGATGGTTAAAAAATTCAAATTTGATGGTTACCATATTCAAGATGGCGTGGGCTTTTCCGGTGGTATTTGGTGTCTATGGTAACTTAATTACTGGCATGTAAAAGTTCTTCATTCTCATTGTCAATTTGTCCATATGGAAATTGCCTTCAAGAATGATAGGTCGTGGTTTTTACTGTTGTTTATGGAAGTCCCCAGCCTACCTCTTGAACGGATCTTTGGGCTGACCTTAAAGATATATCTAACCAAACTATGGGTTCCTGGTGTGTTGGGGGTGATTTTAACTCCGTTTTGACTATTGATGATACTGACGGCTCCTTTAATATGTCGTGTGACTCTATCACTTTTCGAGACACTCTTCTTGATTATGGCTTTCATGACATTGGTTCCCAAGGACAACCTTTTGCCTGGCAACACAATAATATCAAAAGAAGATTTGATCATTTTGTTACTAATAGCCTTTAGTCCACTTTCTTTGATAACGTCATGGTTAAGCATCTCCCTAAGCTCAAATCGAATCATATTCTGATCCTTCTTGATTTTGGTGGCAATGACTTAACTAATAATGCTGGAAAGCCCTTTCAATTTCTAGCTTTTTGGTTAGCTTATAATAATTTTCATGACCTTCTACAAAGGTCATGGTTTAAAAATGGGGATCTCAATTCCAATATCAATTCTTTTACTGAAACTGCTAAAGATTGGAATAAAAATGTTTTTGGTAATATAATTAGGAAAAAGAATATAATCCTGTTGAGACTTGAAGGTATAAGTTGTTCTCTACAATTTCAAACTAATGTTTACCTGGAGAAACTTCGAAATTAATTATGGAAAAAGTATGAGGTTTTAGCCATCGAAGAGGAAGTTAATTGGAAACAACATTCTAGATGTAAATGGCTTTCGTATGGGGATCATAACACTTTATATTTCCATGGTATGGCTTATGCTTAGAAAAGGAAGAATAGAATTATTATGTTAAAAGATGATAACAGGTCATAGGTTGAAGACCAAAACTCTTTGCAAGAAATGGGTATTTCCTTTTTAAAAAAAAGATTTATGACAAGGAAGATTCCCATGACCAATTTCCTATCTCTAGTTTGTTTCCTAATTTAACAGATACTAAATTCTTGTCCTTAGCAAAACAAGTTACAGAAAGAGAAGTTAAAAATGCTCTTTTTAATATGGGTGCTTAGAAAGTCCCTAGTCCTGATGGTATTCCTGCAATGTTTTACCAATGTAATTAGGATCATATGAAGGACTTTATAGTTGATTGGGTGACCAAGGTGTTCTTCAAGCCAGCTATTATTCAATCTGTGAATCACACATTCATCTATCTTATTCTGAAAGTTCTTATCCCTGAGATGATGAAACATTATAGACCCATTAGTTTGTGTAATGCGGTGTAAAAATTGGTCACTAAAATCCTTGCCACTAGACTGAAAGAGGTTATGCCTAAAATTATTGGCCCAAATCAATGTAGTTTTGTTCCAGGGATTTAAAGCACTGACAATATTATTATTTGCCTAAGAAGTTGTTTATACTATGAGGACCAAAAAGGGTAATCTTAGTTTTGTGGCCCTTAAAGTGGACCTTGAGAAAACCTATCATAAGCTTTCTTGGGATTTTATAAGGGAGACTTTGAATGATATTAGCCTTCTAGATAACATAGTTAATATTATTTGGTGGAGTATAATTTATGCTGACATGCAACTGCTTTGGAATGGTCATGCTATTGACCCTTTTGTTCCCTCAAGAGGAATTCATCAAGGGGACCTCATTTCCCCTTACCTCTTCATCCTTTGTATCAAGAGGCTATCACATTCCATCTATTTAGTCGTTGAGCATAAACGTTATGATCCCATTATTTTAAATAGAAGGGGACCTACCCACTCTCACCTTTTCTTCGTTGATGATCTTATTTTGTTTAGTATGACTTCTTCTCAACAAGCTCATGTTATTAAGGAGACTTTAAAGGTTTTCTATAGAAGCTCAGGTCAGAAGGTTAATAACTTGAAATCTGGATTTTATTTCTCTGCAAATGTCCTGTAGGAAAAAAGACATGAGATTAGTCAGGTTTTGGGTATGAATATAACTAATAATTTGGGAAATTACTTGGGTGTTTCTTTGTTTCACGATAGATGTTCTTACAGAGATTTCTAGTATCTTATTGACATAATGATGAATCATTTAAATAGTTGGAAACGTAATACTCTTTCCCTCATAGGGAGAATCACTTTGGCTCAATCAGTTCTTGCTTCCATTCCTACTTATGTAATACAAACTACTAAAATCCCTATTTAGGTGTGTGATCGCATGGATAAAATTTGTAGGGATTTTATTGGGAATGGTTCTACTGATAAGAAAAAAATTCATTTTATTAGCTAGGATAATATTTGTAAACCGAAGAAGTTTAATGGTTTTGGGTTCCGAAGAGTGTGAGACTTCAACTAAACTCTTATTATGAAGCAAGTGTAGAACCTAATTCACAAGAAAGATGATTTATTAACTAAGGTGATCTGTAGCAAATATAATTGTTCTGAAGCTATTATTTTAATTGTTCGTCAGCATAATGCGGCTTCTAATTTCTGGCAGGGTATTATTCAAATCTGGGCACCCTTTTATCGAAATCTTATTTGGCATTTGGGAAACAGTAACTTGATTCATTTTTGGACTAACCATTGGGTTCAGGGAGTGCATAGGCTTGAAGCTGTTATTGTCATTGATATTGATGACAGTATTCGAGATGAACTTGTGGCAGATTATATCCTTGATAATAGAGATTGGAATGTTATTAAACTTCAGCAAGTTCTTCCTGTTGACTGTGTGGATATTATCATTCCTATTAAAGTTTCCCCTTTAATTAAGGATGTTGACTCTATGGCCTAGCTTCCTAATACTACAGGTATATTTTCTTATAAATCTACTTTTGAATCTTATTTTGGTAATGATTGGAATTTTCATAATGATCTTTTTGGGAAGATTTGGAAGCTAGGTGTTCCTCAACGTATTTGAGCTAATGAAGCTCTTCTCACATATAGTGCCCACCATCATCATTCTTTGGTTGCATCTCCTAGTTGTTCTCTTTGTGGTTCTGATAATGAAACAGTGCTCTATACTATTCGTGATTGTAATATCGCTAGTTTGGTGTGGAAGAGCATTGTTCCTAGTTCTCATCATATGATTTTCTTCCAAGGTGATCTCATCTAGTGGTTAAACTTAAATCTAAATAAAGGAACTCATTTATTTAATGAGTTGTGTTGTCTCCATGCCTTTTCAACTATTTGTACTGAGATTTAGTACATAAGGAATAAAAGAATCTTTAAAGAAGTTAACTTTGAACCTGCCAATTTCTTAAGGTATATAGCTGTTTTGGTTCTTGATTATCACCGTGCCTTCTCTCTTCTTCATCTAACTAAAAGGATCATCAAGGATTTCTCTACTTAGCACATCCGTTAAATTCCTCCTCCTAATCAAGTCATCAAGCTCAATACGAATGGTTCTATTTCTGATCATAGATCTGTAGCTTACAGTGGTTTGCTAAATGATAGCAGGGGAAATTTTATAAAGGGATTTAATATCAACCTTTCAAACTGTACGATTACCAATGCTGAATTCTGGGGCCTACTTTATGGACTAAAAAATTGTTTTAAAACTGGCTATAGATATATTCTTGTGGAACTTAATTCTTTGATAGCGGTTTGAATGATCCATAATTTGTAGGAAACTTTACATGAAAGTTTTCACCTGTTTTGTGCTATAAGGCATTGGTTGACTAGTCTAAATTAATCATATCTTTCGTGAAGCTAACTTTGTTGTTGATACTTTTGCTAAGCATGGTCACAATCAAACTCTCTCCTTCAAATGTTTTCATATTATTCCTAACTTTGTCTCTCTAGTTATTACTGCTAATTTGCAGAGTGTTTGTCACTCTAAGCTTGTTGCTTCTTAGTTTCTTTGTGTTAAACGTTCTGCCCTGTTGTTTATCAAACAAAAAAAAAAGGTTAAAATGTCAAGTTTGGAACTCATTAGAAATTTTCATTTAGTCTATCAACACTAATAGACTTAATCAAAAGGCAAAAAGTAGGGATATATTCAAAGTGATGGACAGAGTTCATTCAAAATTTTTAAAATGGAGTATAACATTATTTTTGTCACTAACTTATAAGTTGATTTCTAATTAATTTTTTATTAATTTTTATTTTTATGTTAGTTTCTCATTTATTAATTAATTTTTAATTTAGTCCATCAATAATTTTTATTTTTAATTTAATATCTTATTTATCATCTCATTTTCAATTTGGTCCATTATTATTTTATTAATATGAAAGGTAGTACATTTAGTCTTTTAATATTAATTTAATTTAGAATTAGTGAGAGAGTAAATTAAAAATAGATTAAGAAGTAAGAGATAAAATAGTGTTTTATTCTTCTAAAAGATAATTGAATTTTTTATGTAATTAGTTTTATTAATTTAAGCTGTTAATTTTACTTGAAATTAAGTCAACAATTACTTTTTTCCATTATACGATTGTCTTATGTTATTGTAATAGATTTAATAAATAACATCACATGGGATTTTCTTTTAATCTAGGAGAAAATTACACTCATTTTCTTGGTATTTTAGTTTAAGGGATTTATTCTACAATTTTACAATGAAAGAAAATGCTATATGATTTAAATATTTATATAAAGGAAAATTTACTTCTAATTAAGTAATACGTATCATTGGTGGAAACAAAATCACAAGTCCAACATTAGGCCGAAGACACAACTGTGATAATACTTTAAGCTAGTCTTTTTAACTAAATTCTTCTCGGGACTTAAAAAATATCAATATATTCAGTTCCAGAATCTTTCTTTTAAAAATATATATATATATTTTTTGCCATTATCTATTCCAGAATCAGATGCAAACCTGCACCATAACTGGTAGTGTAAAGATGAGACTAGTGGTGGAGTGTAGTGTAGATACCAAGGCTCAGAAGTCATTTCACAGAATAGTCAATAACACTTTTCCCAGCCAAGCATCAACCAAAGAATTTGAAAGATAATCAAATAAAAGAAAATATTACTAACAAAGAAAAAAGGAAGAAGCGACATTTTCTGATTTAACTTCTTGCAACATGGAAATGGGCAATCAGATTTGGTCCAGCGTGGACTTTTCATCCACTTCTAGCAGTATTAGAACAGAATAAGCACATGTAGACATGTCTCAGAAATTCTTTTCTGATAAACCTTAGATACTTTAAGCATTTGTTATCAGGTTCTCCAATAAAAACATATCAACTAGATATATTTTATAAGCTCAACACCACAAAATTGGATGTTTCAAAAATTTGCATATCATGTATTTATTAGAAAACCGCATAGCAAATACTTTAAAAAAGCTTGTAAGTCTAATTCTCTCTTTTTTTGTTCCCCAATTTTGGAAAAGACGCAGGATGCCAAGTTCTCACTTCCATGCACAAGAAGCAACCAAATCTCTATTCATCCATCCAAGATAGAGAGCCCCATCTCTCTCTTCAAGTGCATATCTATCACAATAATTCTCAAGCAGTTTCTTGATGGTACCATTCACCAATGAGCTCAAAGGGTAAGGTGTGAAACCAGCCATTGCAAATCTGGATCTCCACTTCCCCATCACCTCGTGCCTTTCCACTCTCTCCATCCCTTCACAAGCTATGATGTTAACAACGTCCCTCGCCAAGCAATGCTGCTCCACATTGATTCTCTCTTTGTGCTCTCTGGGAAGAGTCACATCGATTGACTCAAACATAGCTTTGTAGTAGTCCAGAGTTTCCAGGAAACGTGGGAGGAATGGTGCAGTGTTTGTATTCGATTCTTGCTCAACGAGAGTCACCACCTTTGGAGATAAGCTCTTCACCAAGCGCAACAGTCGATCCCTGTGATTCTCGGTGCTGACACTTTCGTCAGGCATGTGATGTAACATGAATGCAAAATTCACAGCCAGGGCCTCCCCAGGTCGAACCCCAAGATTATGCAGCTTACAATCACAGCCGGAGATAGCAGCAGCATGAAATTCAAATGGCACCTTGAATTTCTCAGCCAGCTTTGATAGCCTCTTTCCCACTATGTTTAGTCCTCCTCCACGGGCATAAGCTGATGTTGAATCATCTATACCTGTAATTCGGATGTGGGGTGGTCCCCCAGGCCTAGCTGCAAAAGCCTGAATCAAGGTGATCCATTGACTTCCTTGAGCTATTTGGAAATCTATAATGTGAACTCTGTCTTCATTTTTCATAGCTTCAGCAATGGCTCCATTTGCAGACATGTATCCAAATTTGAAGTAGGGGCAGACCTCGTAAAGTATGTGCATGTACGAGAGGAGCTCAGCACTTGCTGGTTCTTTGCATCTCAAAGCCTTGTAGATTGAACTCCCAGAGGCAGACAAACGAGCCACTAGCCCTTCCAACATGTACGCTCCCAACCTTTGAATTGGTTCACCAGAAACTGACACCGTTTGGCGTAATTCATCCATCAACCATTGAGCCATTAACAAATCATTATCAGCAACTGCTTTTGCACACGCAACTAGGACCTGTTTCAGGTCCTTACTAGAAATCTCCACCAGTGTTTGTCTCCAGCCATCCATCTCAGGCGAAAGAAAGTTAGTTCCATCCTTGAAGGTGCTGTCATAACTGTCAAGATTATCAGAGTCAGGGCCAAACATTACACTTTCCAACTCTCTCAACTTGTGCTTCAAGTTATGTAAATCTTCGGTTACACAGGACCCGCTTATCGAAGAGCCATAAGTATTGTCAGGGGAATGATGCTGATCAGGTGGGTACGAGTATGACTGAGAATCTTGCTGTGAGATCGGGCTGCCATTTGGAGAGAAAGTCACAGTTGAAGGGGAGTTATGAACATTGAAACTTCCAGTTGCAGAGGATGACTCCAATGTGCAGTAAAGTTCAGAAGAACTAAGAGTAGATAAGTGGGTTCCATGGCCTCCTATATCTTTGTAGTATAGCTGATGATTTAAGGTTTGATACTGCGGCAAGCAGTAGGAATTGGTTTGCTGCATCGGTTGGTGGTACATTGATGAACTTCTATGATGTTCTGATGCTTGCATAATAAAAATTTGTACCAGAGAATCCGATAAGTGCCTCTACTGTGATGGAGTTTTTGAGGGGACTGAAGAATATTGTTCACTAGTGCTCATAGCAACAAAACAGGAAGGCTTGAATTTCTTTTCACGATATCACATACATCTGTACCTAAGACATCTGGATTAAGCAGAAACCATCGCAAGCTAGTAGATCTTAATCCTGAAGTTTTACAAATTCATTCTGCTGGGAGGATAATACCACAAATTTGACAAAATCTGCATCCCAAAATCACGGAATCAGAATTGTCATAGGCATCAGTTTTTAATTTTCATATACTGCAAAGACACACACACAAAAAATTAAAAAATTACAAAAGAATTTAAAAAAAAAAAAAAAAAAGCCGCTGAAATGAGCTTACAAAAACTGAAAGATTTAAACTTGAATCTCAGTCAAAGTCAAATTTAAAAAATATATATTCAGTTAGATAGGAACGTAAATGCAAGAACAAAACATTTTCATTTCTTCAAATTCATGTGCTTATATAGATTCAGGGCACTATAACAATTAGTCTAATTTTCTCTCCCTTCTTCCGTGTATTATCAGCAAATTGACTCCCATAACAAGTCAGAGGCTTTTTCTCGTCGTTTATTTTTGAATAAGAAAAAAACTAAAGGTCCAAGTCGAATCCAAAAGAAGAAACTCCAAGGAAACTGCAAAAATGACCAATTCTACAGAATTTTTAAGCAAAAAGTGAAATAGAAAAAAGAGAGAAAAGAAAGAAATTTTCGTACAAAATTGAAACAAACTGAACGTGTTAGTGTAATGTCCATAAAACAAATTCAATGGTTCAGACATCTGGAGTTTAATATTCTATCAGCACGACAGTGACTGCAGTAAAGAAATACTAACAGGCCCTGCATAGTATCTTGCATTATATTAGAATTCATTTAAGCGAAATTGATTAATTACTCCGAACGACCAAAGATTTACAATTATTTTTTATATACTGACAGATACAAAAAGATTCTTCACCAAATATTTCACCAAAGCCAATAAAGAGATCATATCTATGAAATACAGATTATCAAAGTCCCAACCCCCCATACGTTACTCATTTGACGTTAATTAAGCTGAAAAGGAGAATACTTTAATATATGCACAAACCACAAAAGCAAGTACTTTTAAGAACTGAAATCCCAGTGCTACCAAAAAAAGAATTGTATGACAAGCAAAGTGGTTGATTGCAAATCATCTCCAATATAAGAAACCGATACTTTTTTCTTCTTTTTTTTTTTGTTTTTGTATAAAGAAAAAATTTAGAAGGTAGATAGATTGTTACATCTCTATAGCAGCAACCACTGCAATTAGTGGATGTCTACCAACAATAGATCGCCACCAAGAATCGAACCCAAGGTCGTTTATATCGACACAGTTCGATCTTAACCGTTCAGCTAATCCATTGTTGGAAGACATTGATGCTTCAATGTCACATCCCATTGCACAAATTGGTCATTAAAACTCAACCATAGAGCAGCCATTCCAGCTATCAGTCATTTGGGGAAAGAAGTTGAAAATCTTTTCTCACACCACAAACAGAGACACTGAAAAAATCCAGAGTCAAGGAGGACCATGGGACTAAAATACTACCCATAATCACCGACCCATTGTGAGAAAATGGGAATCTGAACTGGAAAAGGGATTTGTGTCAGAGTTTTACCAGAAAAAGCACCCCTCAAATCCATACAAATCAAAGAGGGAGCTAATTTCAAGGGAATCATGAAACCAAGAAATGGGTTCTAGTTGGAGAAGAATATATAAGCGTTTGAGAATCGAACCAGTTTCTTACCTTCTTTGGTTTGGAAGAATACCAAGCTTCGATACTCACTGTCGAAAGATTCTCAGTGCGCGCGTACGAGAAAGAGAAGAACGGACTAGCCAGACGACGCTTATTACAGCGAAGATGAAAAACTGCCCGCGTCATATAATCATAATAAAAATGTATTTTGAAAATTGCCCTTCGACTTTGGGGAAATTACAGTTTAACCACAGTCTGGCTTGGCATGTGTGACTGACGGTTGTGTGATGCGTTGAGTGTCATGAACCGACGAAACGCCCTTGTAAAAAATAACTATAAATTCTCTTATTAATTACTCTCTAATTTCATGTAATATTTTAATTTGATTCTTTTAATTTAAAATTTTACAATTTAATACTTATATTTTACAAAAAATTAACTTATTTTCAAGAAAAAAAATAATATTTTCATCCCTCAGCATTTTGATTATGTGTCAATTTAGTTCTCCATATATGTATAGTTTTAAAATGATCCTTAATATTTTTAAACTTAAAATGGGTCCTTCTATTAATAATATCTTAAAAAATAAATTAATTTTAAAAAATATTAAAAAATCATTAATAATAATTTTATTTTTAAAAGAGTAAATTGAGAAATATCTATATACGAATGATTAAATTAAAAAATGTTATGTTTGTGAGAGACTATATTGAAAGAGAAATTTTATAAATGACCAAATTAAAAAATATTCTATATGTGAAGAACTAAAATAAAGTTTTACTTACTTATTTTTATTTTTAAAATAGAATAATATTATCTTATGCAATTTAATAGTATCTTATATAATATCACACTAAACATTACATAATATTAAATTTTATTAAACCTTATTATGTCATGCCTTATTCTATCAACTTTATACGATATGTCAAAAAGCCTTAAATAACTCTCCAACTCAATTTTTGTATATTGACAAAAAGACCACTTTTCTTAATGTTAGAAAATATGAAGAACTATTTTAAAACAAAACAAATATAAATGACTCAATTGAGGCGATTCAAAATATACGAGATTAAAATAATATTTTTTATTATTATCTATTAAGTCTTTATTATTTTTTTTTTATTTTATGTCAGTACACTCAACCCATTCAAAATAGGTGGCGTTGCATGACACGTATATCAATCAAATTGTATTCTATCATATACTTTATATCATTTATTTACATGAAGTAAGAATACTTATAAAATTAAGAATATATTACTATTTTCCACTTTTAAAAGCCAATTCACTTAAATAGTATATATAATAAGGTAATTAAACATTATACAAAAGAATTATGTAAATTTAAAAATTGCATCATGCGTCTAACTTGTCTAAGAACTACCACCAGAAACCGGTAGGGCAACCAAGTATTGATTGAGCATTATCGCTAACGGCTGTAGAGTTTGGATGTCAATTATGGCAAGCATAGATGACTTGGCTAAAGAGCAAACAATATATATACACCTACTCATGTCCTTGCTATTATAACAAATCTTGTTTGATTAATGATTGTTGATCCAAGTGATGAGGAAATTGAAATCTTTTAAATAAAATTTTAAGTTCAATTCTTACCTTATACATAGAGAGTGTAACATTAAAAAAGTTATCTTTAATGTTAGATCTGACATGTTTAATTTTAAATTAGTCAATTATAAGACTTAAAAATTATACTAAATGTTAAGAGATAATATATAAAAAAAATGTAAATGTTATCTATATTTACGTTGTTAAATCATCAAAGACTACATGCAATCTTGGGAGGCAATATACCTTTTTTGATAATTAAATAGATGAAGATGTGAACAGTATTTATTGTCCAATTTGGACAACATGAGATCCAGATTGATAAAAGGAGAATATATATTTTTACAATTTTTAAATATTATTTAAATTTTTATTACTAACATATTTTCTCAATTACTAGAGTATAACATTTTCCTTAAATTATCTTGGTGAAGGGTGATGTAAGATTTTGCATTACTATACCTAAAAATGATTTTAGTATCTTTTTTTAAATTTTATTTGAAATATAGACAAGCAAATGTTGAAAGATAGGTGATTGACTGTTCAAAAATATGCCATTATATATGGCAAAAAAAAAAAAGAAAAAGTCCGTTTATGATTGAAAATAAAATTTTGAAGGAGAATAAAAAATATAATTTTTAAAAAAATATGGACATAATGGATGATCCTACTGCCTATAATCAATCTACCTCCCTCTTTTATTTTTGATGTAATTTTTTTTCGTTTTTCCTTATAATAACTCTATTTGAATCATGAAAATATGTGATGTCATTCATCTACAATAGGCATTTTGAAGTAAAATTCAACGATTATTGTAGAAAATTTAATAAATTACATTTAAAATTGAGTTGATGAAATCGAAAAGTTTTGAAAATCAAAATCGATTTAAAAAAATAAAATGACAAAAAAACTGGATGAAATATTTGGATTCGGCTTTCCCAAATTAATCATGCTAATTACATAAAGTTACATTTATTTTTATATTTAGATCATTAACAATAAAAAGGGTTTTAATTTTAAAGAGTAATTAATTAGTGTTAAAGCCTAAAAGAACACATTAGTAAATAATTGCTTGTAATTAGGACTTCAATCATCGTTCTTAACACTCAAAATGTGCCTATAAAAGTTACATAGTAAAGTGACCAAAGATTCCGTAGAGGATTTTTGCAATTTTATGTAACAATAAATTTACAATATTAAATAAAAATTTAACGATCTAAATTTATTATTATAGTTATTAAATAAAAATTTATCAGTTTAGGTGCTTACTACAACCAAAAATATCTCCGCTCATAATAAAATAAAATTTTCCTATTATTCACCTCTATTTGTACTGTACTGAAAGCCTTATTTATGATATAATTGAATAAATTTATAGTGTCTTACTCTTAATTACATGCGTATTATGTGTAATTAATTGTCATTAACTATTATTATCATGTATCATAATCACTGTCCATTAAGTGCAACACTAAAATATCCTTAATTTTTTGTTTGTTAATTCTATTTAAAAGAATTATTGACTAGGTCAACATACGTTAATATAAATATATTTATATATGATGTCATCAGATATTTAAAAAAAAACATTTCAGTCCCTATTTTAAACTGTTATTTTGGTCTGTATAAAATCATTAATTTAGTTCCTCTATTTAAATTAATAAGACTTAACTTAATAGATTACATATGATAATAATTCTAAAAGTTAAACACCATATTAAAAATTAAAACAAATAAAAGATCAGAATAATAAATTATGGATCATATATTTCTCCAAAAAAAAAAAAGAGAACGATAAGAAGTGCTGCTGAGAACAGCAAGGAAAATATTAAATGCATCTAGTTTATAAAAAGAATAATATATTGAATAATTACAGGATTAATAATTAATTTAATTTGATTATTATTATTATTATAAAGTGTAGTGTTTTTCAAAATTTCTAGAAGAGAATAATGTGCTCACAATCAGATGATGGCCCCACACGGTTTAGTTCTGGGCAGAGAGAACCTTTCATTAAAGGCATCAATTACATAGGAAGTAGTGCCTTACACTTCAGCTAACATGCACTTGGACCCTTTCCAATTTTATTGTTAATTATTGCTTTAATAATAATAATTTTTTTTGTATATGATCAATTACAAGAATTTTTTTTGTTTCATGCAAAGAACTTTCTGAAATTAAAAAAAAATATATATTTCATTTTAATTTAATTTTCAATTTTTTAAAGTAAAGCGTTTTTTATTAGTTTTATAAAGAAAATGCAATTCTGACTATTCATTTTTTACCTCAAAGTTAATTTATTCGTCTAAAAATAAATAATATCAAAATAGCCATTTCAAAATTAAAAAATAAATTAAATTTTTTTAGATTATTATTTTGATCGTTAAAAAATTATTATTTTTTGAAAAATTTTATTTTTTAAAATTTTTTTATTTTAAAAAAATAAACAAATTTTAAGATTAAAAGTGAATGATTAAATTTATATTTTTACCTAATTTAATATAACCATTTTGTTCGTTAAAGAACTATTATATTTTAAACAAATTTATTCTTTAAATTTTATTTTTGATATTTTTTATCCAAAGATAATTGGTTCAAAAGTAGAATGTTTGGTTAGGTGAACATTAATGTACAAGTTGATAATAATTATGATTTAATTAATTATAACCATTTTGTTAATTGGATTTTGATTAGGGAAATCACAAAGATCATCTGCATGCTTGTTTAAATAATATTTATGATAAGTTAATGGATGCAATTAACTTGATGGGTATTTTTATTTATTTATTTTGTGTGTGTATATTGACCATATTATACCAAAAAAAGAATAATTTGACCAAAAAGTTGAGTACAAAGGGACATGTTACAACTTTTAATAATTAAAAAAATAGAATTTATGCACATTAATTGACTCTGCAACAACATTTGTGTATTATTCAAATGCCCACACCTTAAATGAAAATGACTATTTTAGAAAAATTAAAAGATAAAGTTAAGAACAAATAGCATTTAATTAATCCATGACTATATGTTTTTTTAGTGCTAATCTTAACGTTGCTATAATTATTTAATTTGGTCCACCATCAATTTCACTTTATGCGCATGCTCTTATGAGATATATAACTAGATCATGTTATCCTTGACACGTTGAAACATCATTTTAAAATAAATTCTTTTACTAGAATCACACATATATATATATATATATATATATATAAAAGAAAATTATACTTTGGATCCTTATAATTTCACTTAATATTTAGTTTGGTCATTATAGTATTAGTAATTTTTAATTTAGTCTCTATAATTATATTTTTATCAATATATATATCTTGTCATATATATGATTTCATTTCATTTTATTATTTATTTTTATCTATTTTATTAACATAAATGATACATATTTAAAATTTTAAGATAATATACAATTAACTATATAAATAAAATTTAATAAAATATTAAAAAATTTTACAGTAAAAATTAAATTAAATTATTTTTAAATTATAAGGACCAAATTACAAAATTTTTAAATTATAGGAACCAAATTAAAAATAGAATGAAATTATAAGGACTTAAAAGCATCCCTATATATTAAAAGTTCATACAAATATGAATATTGTGAAGTATTATTAAGTATGATATGGGAAGATTTTAATAGGTTAAACTACAAAGGATCATTGTCTTTGGCATATAATATAATAGTAGAGTGATGTAATGTACCAAGTGATAATAATACTCTTTTAAATATATTTAGTGTAATTAATTAAAAAATATGTGCCAAAAAACTAAACTAATATAAAGGGAATCTTGTTTCTGCTTTGTCCCCTCTAAAGTAATAATATCTCATGGCCCACACATCCTTATCTTCAAAATAGATCCTCTATATTTTTTTATTGTAAATTTTTTGTCTTTAAATGGTAATTAAATATGCAATTTGATTCGGTCAATTTCATCCCCCTCAATCAAATTCGAATCTCCTGGATTAATATTGACTGTTAAATCATAATTGTTAAATTAAGAATTTTGTTTTTTATTGATTTAACTTTTCAAGAGCTACATAAGTCAAATTTAAATTTAAAGTGTTAGATTTTTTTTTTACAGCAATTAATATTGACTGATAGATTTTATTAGAATGTAAAATATTTTTTTAGTCTCTCACTTGTCACAAAATTTTTATTTTTATATTTTATTTATTAAAATACTCAAAATAGTCAATCACAGTTTAGGAATTATCAAATTTGGTCACTTATTTAAAAAGACAAATACCAAATTTAATCCCTTAGATATATGATTAATATTTGGTATAAGGATTGAAATAGTAATTTTTTTAAAAATAGGGAATCTAGCGTAATATTTTTTAGTAAATAAGGGACTAAAATAATAATTTTGTGATAAATGATTACCAAAAATATATTTTCCTCTTTTATCGGAGGAGCAAGAATTTTGTGTCATTCAATTTATTGATAATCTTATAAATAAACATAAAGTAAGTAAAATCCACTATTCAAATGATCCACGTCACTCAGTATAAATTTTTGCAAAATTAATAAAAATTAAATTAAAAAAATTGAATGGATGTAAATTTTTAAATATGTTGTCTAAGTCATTTTATGTGTATATTAATTAATAGAGAAAACTTATATACTGTTCATTATATACTTATATCAAGTTTTTCAATCAGTTAACAATATCTAGACAATTTTTTATACTTCATTCACTTTTTTATTAACAATGTTAACTTCTATCTTTAAAAAAATTGTACACATGTCATTAGCTAATTAAAAAAATTTGATATAAGTATATAAAGAATAGCATATAAGTTTTTTTTAATTAATTTATATTTTCCATCATACTCACCCAAAAGGCCTTCCACATATACATTGACACTCTGAAATTCACAAGTTCTTGTTTTTTTCTTTTTTTGGGTTTTACAGTATCAAGCTAACAAATCATAGAAGTTTTGATAATGCCATAGAATAACTTGTCACAACAATTCAACTTTTTTCTGGGAGTATATATTATTTTGAGAGTAAAATTTTAAATATATTGAATCACATTTAGAAAAAGTGTTAATGAAATTGTATAATAGAAAATACAATTTCAAACGTACCAAAAAAAAAAATACACTTCAAATTTGCTCAACGGAGACACTTAATTTGAATAAAATTACAAAATTTGATCTTGATATTCTATACAAATAAATTTAAAAGGAGAGAAGTACTCAATCAATTTATCATTTTTTCACTTCATAATAATTTAGTTCATCATAAATTTTTTATGTTAAATCAATTTCTCATAATTCTTATTTTATATAGAACTAATCATTTATTTATCTTACCAATTTATTAACATGATATTAATGAGAAACTAATTCTGTACAAAATAAAGGAAAAACGTATGAAATCAGCTCCTCACTATTTCACTTTATCATAATTTAGTCATTTATAATTTTCATTTTGTCTAGAACTAGTCCCTTCCTCATTTTGTCTATTTATTAATTAAGAATTAATAAGAGACTAGTTATACACAAAATAAAAATTATAAAAATCCGATTTGACACAATGAGGGACTAGATTGTTATAAAATATAAAAGTAAAACAATCAATCTGATACTTTTTTTTTAAAGATAAAATTAAAATTTTTTTTTGCTCATTAATTGACACAATCAATGCTCTAGTTGTTAACTTAGTGTTGAACTAATTACTCATGTCAAATTAATCCCTTATAATTTTCATTTTATGCATAACTAATTCTGTCTTTATTTTACTGATTTTTTAATGAAGAATTATTGAAAGACTAATTTTGTATAAAATAAAAGGAGAAAAGTATTAAATTATTTCATCACTTTTTAACTTTCATAATCATTTAGTCTCTCACAAATTACCTGTACATAATTAGTTTTTCATAATTCTCTTTTTGTACATAACTATCTCTTTTATCATCTTGCTGATTTATTTATAAGAGATTAAAAGAAAACTAGTATTAGACAATAAAAATTATGAAAAATTAATTTGATAAAATAAAAAATTAAATTAATAAAAATAAAAGATCAATTTAATATTTTTTAAGCTAAAACTATTTTTTTTTTTTGGGTCACCAATTGCCACAATCGATGCTCTATCCGTAAATTCAGCGTTGGGCTAAAGCGAAAGTGACATGTAATGTATTAAATAATTTTAAGTATTTTGTTTGTTTATAGTTTGCGTCTGAGTTACAGTTGGACACAAAAATGACCTCTCAGATGGAAAGTGACTTGTGCTACTTTCACCACCTTCTATTGTCTCACTCTCTTTCCAACCTTATCTTATGCATTAATTCTCTCTTTTATGTAGCATCTTAATTATTGTACTAAAAAATAAATTGATTTTATGTAAGAATGAAATACTATTTATTATTTTTTTTTGAAAAATAATCTCCTATGAATTGAGAATGATCACTCTTAATTTTTTATTTTTTAGATCGTTATCATATGTTCTCTCTGAGTAAATTATGTTAATTTTTGTGGAGAAATCAAAATTGGTAATTTTCAATTAGTGGATAATTATTTTAAGAAATAAAATATATCAGGGATGAAAATGATAATTTAGTGATAAGTTATGGGCCAAAATGATATTTTTCTCATTTTATATATTTTATTTTAATAATAGTTATAATTCATATAAACTAAAAGTGCCACTATTAGAGTGGAGAAAAATGGAAGTTAAAGGTCATAACTTCAAAGTCACTAATAAAAATTATTATATTAACATTAAATTCAGTATAATGAATTTTTTTAAAATTTTAAATATCATTACCTCTATAATATAGAGAAAAAATTATACTTTTAGTTTCGCACTTATCGCAAAATTATTATTTTAGTCCTTTACTTATTGAAATACCTAAAATAATTCTTCATTTATTAGAAAATGTCACATTTTGTCATCTACTTTTTAAAACATTACCAAATTTAGTTCATCTACCAAACCTTAAACTCTAAATCTAAGGAATTAAATATAATATTCTTTTTAAAATATGAAGAACCAATGAGTGAGTGACCAAAATAGTAATTTTGTAATAAGTGAGAGAATAAAAATGTATTTTACTCAAATTTAAAGGGAGTGAATTCTTACTAAGTAACATAGATGAGTTTTTATTAATTAAAAGACCAAATCAAAAATATATGATAAATTATATATAAAATTTTGAAATTCTCAAAATCTAGTGAATCGACTACTCGTCACGTCCTTACGTCCTAAACCATAAATCCATTCTTGTGTTAACCGATACTATAAAATTATTATTATTATTATTATTATTGAGAAATTACAGATCATTTTTCAATCCCCTATCTAATCATTAGACAAAAAGTATAACCTTAGCAAAAGAATTGGAGGAGTTGTAGGCATGTAATTAATTAGTGGACATATAAGGCAAAAGCAAGCAAGCTAGTGCTTGGCATGCTCATGCAATTGATCATAGAAGCTCCTATGCATTGTTTGCCTCTCACACACAATGTAGGGCTGCCTTTGTTCCCCACTCCCCATATGCATGAACTTGAACTCTTGTAATAGTACCTTTCCCTAATCCCAATGTTTCATACACACGTGTTGTCTATTACTTTATTATTTTCACATTAAAATTTAAAATTTAAAATTTAAAATTTAAAATTTCCTTTTTCTTTTAATTGCAAGCTACTTGCATCTTCTTCATTTTTCTCAACTAATTTCTCTGTCAAGAAATACACATAGAGCAATTCAGATTTACAGTTCAAATAAGTCATACCTAACTGGATCTTACTCATTTTATGTCTATCTCTTTTTAAATTGATAGAAAAATTGACAAAGAAAAATAAAGATATACAAATTCTAGTTGAAAGATTGGTAAGGCTTCGACTCTTTGAAATTTTTGTAAATTTTATAGTTCAAATAAGTTGCATTTAACTAAACCTCACTAACTTTATGCTTATTTCTCTCTAAATTAACAGAGAAATTGACAAAATGAAATGGAGAGATCCAAATTCTAGTTGAAAGATTGGCAAGACTTAAGATTTCATGGAGTTATCATAAATTAATTTATAGTAATTATACTAGTCGTTTGATTCATGTGTTAATTAATTAGTTTTGACCCTCAATGATATTATTGTTTAATAATTTATCAATTTTGGTGATTTAATTTTAAAAAATAAATTATTTAATTTTTTACAATAATTAATGTTGGATCGAATCAGATGAGAAAGAGTTAAAGTTAATTATAATTATGGCATAAGAATGATAGAGAGAGAGAAGAATGAGCAAAATACGTGGGAGGGAATGAGGTATATGATATTGCTTCTTAATGATTTTGTTTTGAGCATGAGACACATGCTAAGCCTAACAAAGCTTTCCAATTAGTAAGTGGGGGACCCATTCAGCAGGATTCTTTTAGATTGTCTTACCTAAAGAATTTGTTATGCTGATTCAGGGGATTATATTTTATTTTATTTAAAATTATATAATTATAGATGTGATTTAAATTTATCAATGATTAACTTCGAGTTATGTCTTCAGAAAATACCTTTTGACAAAAATTTAAACCTCATAATTCAATTTTACAATCTATGGAAAGAAAAACAAAATAGTTTAGATTTTCTCATAGAGAAACATGAGATTATGATTAATGAAAGTGAACAGTAAGATAAAAATTTAATAATTCAAATTTGTATAAAATTGATATAACCATATGTAGTTATAGTTTTAATCTATAAATTTGAACAATTAAATCTTCATAAAAAATTTTAATTTTATAAAACATAACCATTGGATTTTCTCATGTTATAGCAGAAAATGATTAATCAAAATAGGTATAACTATTTTTCTATTTTCGTTATGAATACATTGATTAAGGTAATTTTTTTAAGTTTTATTCAAAATCATTTTTTCTCTAAACTTTCATTTGCAGTACAAAAGTAATAAAAAGAAACTTGCTTTTTTTAAAATAATTATATAGCAAAAATTCACTTTTAAAATATAAATAACTGTCATCCAAACTCAATTTTAATCAAAATCAAAATTTTCGAGTTCCAATTCAAACATACATTAATCAGTTAGAATATCTTCTATTTTATTAAATTGTTTTAATATATATTCATATGTCTAAATTAGCATTTATGCATTAATTATTCTACTAAACTTTGACATAGTTTCTTAAAAATACATTTGAACTGAAGATTAAGTTGTTTTGATGTTTCGAATTCTGCTTAATCAGATTCTTGCAAGCCAACAATCTTTCATAGGAAATAATAAAAATAGACAAATTTGTCCCCCGCTGTAGGACATTGAGATAAAGATTAAAAGACAAGAGAGTAATATAAAAACAAAGAGTAACCCTATCTTGCTCCATTGTCGTCCCTACAAAAACTCAAAACCCTAAGCAAAATCACTAGGAGTTGCAGACAAGCCACTCGGGAAAATCTTAGTTGAAGAGTGAGAAGGTTGTCTCTGGCATGCCCATGAAATGAAACACAACAAACTCTTCGTAATTTGCATTCTAATTATAGTAACAGTGTAGGCATGCCCTAGGGGTGTTTGTTCCCCACTCCCATAGTCCAAGAAGAACTCAAACTCAAAACCGCTTTCTAGGAGAAAATAAAATATAATTATTTTTATTAATATTAAATTAAAAATATATATTGAAATATTTTAAAAAAAAAATTATGCACCTTCAATACTAGAGGTGATCCAGAGGGCTCAAACTCCAGGATATTTATGTTCAGATCTTTTGTTGTTGGAATCTAACAGTAGGGGATGTTGTAATGTACTTGTCCATCGTCCACGAGACTGTCATTTATTTATTCTAAAAAAGCCATTTTTCTTTATGTTGGAAGTAAGATAACATCCTTTGTTGTTGGATTCCAATAATAAGGGATTCTGGGTGTGGATATTCGAGTTCCCAATGATGCATGAGTCTGGATCACCTATAGCAAGTAAGTGAAGATGATGATCGCATGCGGTAAAAAAGATTTAAAAAACAGCTATAGTACATGTTGTAATAGAATTTGGATCTCTTATTATTAAAACAAGTGATGTCGTGACTTTTATAGCTTTAAAAAATTACAGCACACGATCATCTTATAGTTTAAAAAATTACAGTACTCTTTGTTGAAATAGCAATGGATTCAAATTAGCAATAAGAGCATGTGATTTTTTTCGATCACAAAAACACACCAATTTGAAGCCTTCCAATTTCTTATCAATTTCAGAGAGAGAAATATAAAATCTACCCCATCAAGTGGGTAAACCTCGTGTTCAAGTAGATTCACACACACACAAACACAAGTTTGGGTCTAATTAATTTTAAGTGTGTCAGTTTTATGTTAACTTTTGAAAATGACACATATAGATTAAGACCTATTACTTAAACATGTTTCACTTTTTTTTTTTAATGAGACACATCATTCAAATGAATCTACTTATTTTATATTTATCTCTCAAATGAATAAAAAAAAATTGATAAGATCAAGATTACACACATACACCCATATGTAGCTGCTTTGTGAGACTGAATTAAAACACTAGTCAAATTCAGTTCTGAAATTTTACCAAGTCCTAGAAACCAAAACCCTAATAATAATAATAAGACTGATCACCTTGACTTTTCTGTAGGCAATTTTCCTGTCATCACACCGACTGTGTTAGGGCTTTGGGGAGATTGATATGATCACTTTCTTACCCTTTTTTCATCTCAAAAATTTGTCTTCTTCCTCCTCCGATTCAACCAAAAGTTGAAGTCTTTGTAAATGGTAACCTTCAAAGGCTGTTTCCACGATGCAATATTCTGCTCTGCATTTTTGGTCACACATGGGACCCTCCTTCCTCTCTGGGCATGTCTGTGTATGAATAAGTTCTTTGAATTCTTTGCTTCATATTGGGATGTGTGCAGGAGCTTCTTAATTCTTGTCTTCATGCTTCAAATGAATTAGTTTTTGGGTTTACCTTTATCATTATTATATAAAGTAAATCAATACTATGTTAACCCATTATTTATTAGTTAATTATTAATCAGATTCTTTATTAACTTTTATTTTTATTTTAGTCTCTCACTTATTAATTAATTATCAATTTAGTCTATCACTTATTAATTGGTCGTTCTCAATTTAGCCATTTATTTGTTAATTCATTTTCAATTTGGTTCCACACATGTTGATTCATTCTTAATTTGGTTTCATACTTATCAATTTATTCTCAATTTGATCACTTGCTTTAAATGATTAAATGTGTTAACTTTAATATTAGTGAGAGTCAAATTGAGAGTAAATTGATAAGAGAGGGACTAAATTAAATGTGTTAACTTTAATTTTGGCCTCTTATTTATTAGTTAATTTTTAATTTGATTCCTTATTAATTTTCAATTTCATTTTGGTCCCTTACTTATCAATCTTCAATTTGATCCCTCGCTTATTAATTTGATTTCAATTTAGTCCTTTACTTATCACTTCTATCTCAATTTGGTCCCTTATTTATCAATCTATTATCAATTTGGTCCATTTCATTTAGTTAAAATTAAAGGACTAAATGTGTTAGCTTTAATATTTTAAGATTAGTGAAGGGTCAAATTGAAAATGGATTGATATGAGAGGGACTAAATTGAGTTAGATATCAGTAAGGGAATAAATTGATAATCAACTTATAAGTGAGGGATTAAATTGAAAATAAAAATAAGTGAGAGACCAAATTGAGATTTAACTAATAAGTGAAGGGACTAAAATAGCATTTTACTCTTACTATATATTATATTAATCTGCCTTTGTAGATTAATTAATTATTTAATTTGCAAGTGGTAATGCATGCTGCTTACCTTGATTCGTTTGTCAGTTGATCATATTTGTCTTTGAATTAATTTATTACTTTCTAATTTAAAGTATATTATTCATGTTAATCTGTATCAATCTTCTTGTATTATAGATTCAAATTTTAAAATCACGGGAATATTAAAATATGAAATAATTTGTTTACTACAATTATGTTTGTTTCATACAACAATTTCATAATGTAATATTGAGATACAGCTCAAAATTTTAATTTTAATCCTCACAATAGAGTTCAAATTAAAAACTACAAAAATTTTCAAATTGAAGTATGAGTTAAATATAATTTTAATAAATATTTTTTGGCCAAAAATTTAATACAATATATATATGGTGAGAAAGATATATTTTTTGTCTTCACTTATTACAAAATTATCATTTCGGTCTTGCACTTATTAAATTGCTCAAAATGGTTTATCACTCATTGAAAAATGTTATACTCGATCTCAACATTTCAAAAAATGAGCAAATTTAGTCATTTTATTAAATCTTAAATTTTAAATTTAAGGGACTAAAATTGGTGTTTTTTTTAAAAGTGAGAAACCAAGTATGACAATTTCTATTTTCTGACAACTATTTGAAACATTTCAATAAATTAAGGACCAACATGATAATATTGTAATAAGTTATACTACTACTTGAGATTACGTGCATTTGAAATTGTGTTTGACATGGATCACATCTTTATCACCTTTTTATCTTGATTACATGCTTTTTTCATTTTGTCTTATAGTTATTTAATGCAGCAATATATTAAAGCTTAGTGAAGCATCAACTTTGTTTGCATCAAAAGTAACTAAGATACCATCTTCAAATTGATAATCTTGGAAAAAATAAAATTATTATTTTGTTCTTTCACTCATTGAATTTGAAATATTTAAAAAAAAAATTTCACTTGTTAAAAAAATGTCATATTTAGTTTTTTATTTTTCAAAAAATTATTAAATTTAGTTCATCTATCAAACCCTAAATCCTAATTTAAGAGGTTAAATCTGGTATTTAAAAAAAATTAAGATACCAAATATGACATTTTTCAATGAGTAGAAAATTATTTTAGACATTTCAATAAGTGAGAGACTAAAATAGCGATTTAATGATAAGTGATGAACCAAAAAGATAGCATTTGGTATATTTTTGTCTCATATTTATTAATTTTTTGGATAATAAGATATGTATTAACGTAACATTTAACAAAGATGCTAATGTTTAATATGATAAATTAAAAATTGTTGTAAAAATTATACTTATTGAAAAGAAAAACGTGCAAATACCTCATGTAGTTTGACCTATATATTTGCAAGCACTCTTATATATTTAAATATAACAATTTTGACACTAAACACAAAAATTTTATTTTTAAATATAATTTAATACTAAAGTAGTGTTAAAAAATTATAAAATAAAGTTCAAAGTATAATAAAATACAATTTTAATGATAACATTTTTCATAATTATAATATTTATTTGAAAGTTATATATATATATATATATATATGGATATATTTGTTCGTTTAGTTGAAATAATTTAATTTTAGTTTAGGTTTTAATTTTATCCCATAACTTTAATTCATTCTAATTTATTTATTTAACTTTACTTCAATTTTCACTTTTCATTTGCATTTTTACTTGATTTTTATTTGGTCTCTTAATTTTACTTCAAGTTTTATTTTCAACCCTTAAATTAATTTGGTTCCTTAACTTTATCTTAAGTTTTACTTTTGTCTTTTAACTTCATTTTATTTTAGTTTGGCCTTAATTCTCAAAAACTACTCAAATCTTTATTCACCTTTCAGTTTTTATTTTTTGTCATTTATCTATTAATATGCAAAAGCTCCATGAATTATAGTAATTAATATTTTGAGGTTCAATTTTGGCTTATTCTTCCACATCTTAAATTGAGTGGTAATCTTGAATTTGTTTTAATATATGTTCTCTTCATTTAAGTATTCTTTGCTTAATCAATTTTCTAGTCATCATAACACTTAATTCACACATAGCCTAAATATTTAAAGAATTTTAAATTGATAGTGTTATAGGAAAGTCAAATATTTGAGAAGTTTTAGAAAATTAAGAGCGAAGTTGGAACAAAATTAAATTAAGGGACAAAAGTAAAATTATAGTAAAGTTAAGAGACCAAATAAGAACAAAAAAAAAATTTCAGGGACAAAAAATGAAACATAAAATAAAATTAAGGGATAAAACTAGAACAAAACAAAATAAAAGGATGAAAGTGAAACTCAAAGTAAAGTTAAAAGACTAAAATAGAACTAAATAAAGTTAAGGAACGAAAATGAAACCCCAAATAAAATTAAGCGATTAAAACTATATTTATGCCATTTAATTATGTTGACCATTGATGTTCTAATGGCTAATCCATTTTAAGTTAAATATGATGAATTGGCATAGTTATAAAAATGGATCCCTTGTTTTTAAATTATTCGTGATGTCTAGATCAAAATTTTAAATTATTTGTATTCATTATATATAAATTTTAAAGAATTACTTATTTAAATTTTTATAGTTTAAATACATGTTATTAGATAATGCTCTTAATTTAATCTGAATCATTAAATACTTACAGTGATAATAAAACAATAAGGGATCCAAATTAGTGATTAAATAAAGTGCTCTAGTGATACTTTAGAATGAGCACCCCTTAAACATATATAAAAATTAATTAGCACAAATGATGTGTTTGCATGCCACACATATGAATATTAGGTTTCATTTTAAAGACAAATCCAAAATCTAATTCAAAAGGGGTTGAAAGTCTTCATATCAAAGATTTGAACTAAGAAGGGCAAATTTTTATAATCCAAGGGAAGCTAATTCTTATAAATTTAATAATCAAATTAAGAATATAAGATAAAATTTCATATAAAAACTAAAATTTCAAGATTATAAAGGTCGACCACTCCCTGCACCCTCATTGCAAAGGATCATATATTACACCATCTAGGCTTCAATTCTAGAATGTACAATGCTCAATTTAAAAATCATATGTCTTTCTTAATTAGAATAGTTGGAATTATAGGATTAAGTTAGATCTCAAGTGATGGTTTTGAATAATAATCTTTTCTAAGATGGATGATCCATAAATTGTAATTCCATGGAAGCTCACCCTATTTCATTGAATTGACAAGGAAAAAAGAATTGTAGTTTTGGTAATATCATAATCTTAGTAGCTAGTCTTGGATGCAAGAGTAAGAACTTAGTAGGAAAAACCATGTTTTAAAATAATGACCTAATTAGGATAATACATTTTTATCTTAATAGGAATGTGATTTTAATTTAACGGTAACTTGGCTACGGTTTTCGAAAATCATTGTTAGGCTAGGTTTAGCAACGGTTTCAAATTAATTGTAGTTAAACCGAGATTAACAACACTTATCATTACATCACATCATAACAAGTTTCCTAACACTTTTAAATAACCATAGTTAGACCTACCCCCATGGATGATTCTATAGCGGAAGATTTAACAGTTAAATTGTTTAAACATGGTTGAAACTGTGGTTAAGACCACTTAAAAATCATCATTAAACCTTAGTATTTTTTTTTTTTGGGTAGTTATTGCATCTACATATGATTAATCGTTGAACCTTCGAGCTAAGAGGATTGTATACATTCAAATTGGAAATTGAAGCTTGGAATCAAGGTAGCTAGCCCTTCCTTAAAAGTAACATGGTATTAGTATCCACTGAATGATTGATTACTTGATAGATGTGTTGTATGATACAATTTGGCATACTTATACATTTTTTTAGAAGGATGTGAGCCACAATAGTGCTATGTGTCCCTTTTCCTTAGTGCGTTAACCTTTAGTTTATGAGATATATATGTGTGTGTGTGTGTGTGTGTGTGTGTGAATTTAGTATATGATATATATGTATGGAATTGCATTTAGGAAATTAATTGAATCATGGTCCATAGTAAAAGAGACTCTTATGTGACAGGTTATAATTGCAGCTTTCACAATTGATTGAATTACTATGTATTGCCTATTTTAAGGCTAGGCAGGGATGGATCCAAGGGGACGTGGAGGGTAGTTGGCCCCTTGTATTTTGAAATTTTCACTTTTTATATATAATTTCATCTTATATTCTTAATTTGGTTCTTTAATTTATAAGAGTTAACCCTGTTTGGATTGTAAAAATTTGTCTCTTTTGATTCTAATATTTGATCTGAAGACTTTTGCCCCCTTGAAATCAAATCATATATCCAGTCCTGTGGCTCAAATTTATGCTTCCTAAGCATAGCTAGCTACTAAGATAATTATTACTCAATATTTTGGTTTAATAGGATACTAAATAGTCATCATAGCCCTTAAATTAGACTATTATGGATTATGCACTTATATATGTTCCTTTTGGATTGTAAATTATGTATTAGATTTGATATTTAATGGTTTTAAATGTTGGAACCTATCATTATGTATAATTGTAATTCAAATTAAGAAGTTATGTGTAACTCCACCTAATACTCCCTTATTTTGATTTACTATGAGTAAATTTATGTTTGAGGAGGTAAATGAATGAATTTTAATATGAAATTTTATGTCAAGTACATATTAAGAAAGTTCTATACCAAATTTCGTAAAATTCTAAACTAATTTATCCCTATAATTAAAGTCAAACAAAATGGTTTTGGAAAAAGAGACTAAACTACACTGTTTTAAAATTTGGCTTAAGTCAGGCAAAATTAAAATAGTTGGTCTAGGATTTTTCTAACAATTCATAGACATGTGAATGGTCTTCTCCCAAAAGTTACAGAACTTTTTGGTGTTTAGTATATGTATTTTTAAATTTACTCAAAACATGGTAAATTTTTTTAAAAAAAGAAAGCAAAGTTTAGCAAAAATGCAAATAAATGAAAATAAAGGGGTTTCTCCACAACTTTTCCACCTAAATGAAAGCAAACTTTGAGAATTTGCTTTTGGTCTTTAAGTTTTTACCTCTTTGCTGCTCAGTTGACTCAGTTATTATTTTTTTAATGTTTCAAGGTTCCATCAAATCTTAGCTCTATTAGTTATCATTATAAAATGGTATTAAAACTTAACATTTAAATAAATAGACTGATACTTAGGATTTATGTTTAAGGAAAAAACTAAAGTCAGGATAAAAGGCTTCTTAGAACGGCTCAATTTGTTATGAAGACTAGGAATTTCATTATAAAATTACACAAAGCTTGAGATTTTGCTAGTCTTGAGCAAAAAGCCTTAAACAACAAGTTGAACATTGTGAAACACTATTATGTTATAAGAATGTTAGTTGACACCCTAATCGCATAAAAAACTGTATAGCCTATATAGTTTCAGAGGATTCCTAAACTAATACAAAATAGCAACTACTTCAACTAAGTATCTAGTTTTCAAACCAACTTGAGTAAATACAACAATAGTTCAAATAATCTATAACTTTATTTGATACGCCTACCTTTCACCTCACTATGCACTAATGCAGGTGAACACACAATCAAATATCAATAGGTTTTCATATAGCTTGTAATGTCAAGCTTGGGTATAGGTAAATGGGAGGGAAAATTCATAGGCTCAAGCAATACCACACAGACTTTACTAGAAGATCTTGAAATTTCTTTTTCTTTTCAACCTTCCTAAATTAAGGAAGGTAAGATTTATTTTTCTTTCTACTATTTCTTTTCATGGGAATACTACAATTTTCATTTTTTTTTTCATTTTCTTTTCTTTTGTTGTTTCTTATTGCTTTGTAATGATTATATGCAGCAATTATATCATTATTTTTATTTTCATTTTTTTCATTTTCAATCTTCCTTATATAATCATGTTAACTCTTTCTTCCTTCTTTCTTAACTTGTTTTCTATTAAATTCAAAGCTCTTATTTTTCTCATTATGCTTATGATTTATATGTTGCACTAGCAAGTTTCATAAGTTGTTGGGTAAACATGTGGTTAAAAGAGCAAGAAAGGGATGTTTAAGTTCAAGTGGGACTTTTAAGTCTAAATAAAACTTTCTTGGGGGCAGGGGAGGGTTTGGAAAAAGGCTTAAATAATCTAAAAAAATGCCTAAATCATTTCTCAAACTATGTTTCACCTAGTATTTCATCTTAAGTGGTGTTCAAATAGATTCTAGAATAAAGCAAGATTAAGATGAAGTATAATGTAAATGCAAAAGTTTTCTAAAAAGCCATTAGCTAAGTAATAGTAGTTACATATGGAAAATTCAAGGAATCATAAATGATATAAATCTTTGTAGAGGTTAAAATAATTAAACTTTAATATTTATTCATCATTCCTTATCTACCATGCTAGGAGCAATTAAATATTATCATTAGTTTTCATGTGCCAACCTAAATAGATACTGAAAATAGGTTTAAATAATGTTGTTAAATATATGCTAAAAAAGTAAATTAAGACAACATCATTACTTCTAAAAGAGACAAAACTAGACTAGACATGAATTAACATGATTGAACTACTACCCTAAACTTAAACTAAGAAGTGTTCTTATCAAGTAACTCTATTGATCCATAAGGACTTACTTCAATTATGGTTAAAGACCTTAGCCATATGGATTTTAGCTTTCTTAGAAATAACTTTAAACGACAGTTACATAATAAAATTTTTTGTCTAGACTCAAAATTCTTATGCTGAATTTTATTGTTATGCCAATATTTACTTTCTCCTTATATACTCTATGATTTTCATTGACTTGCAATAGAAAATTCAGTGAGCTGATTATGCTGCATAAGCCACTTATCCCCGCATTCATGTATATTAATATTTTGAATTTTGATCAGCCAATGAGCTTTGTGTTCTAGTTTTAGCAATGGGTGGCATGCCTTGTTAAATACCAATTGGTATGGTGACATGCCTAGTAGGATCTTATATGCAATTTTATAGGCCTACATGGCATCATCTAATTTCAACACCCAATCCCTTCGTGTAGGATATATTACTTTTTTTAAGATCAGTTTAATTTTATAATGCCCTTTTATGATAGGTCCTTCCATCACTAATGATTTGCCTTAATATCCTAAATCATGTGAAAGTTTACTTTTGATAAACTTTTAACACAACTTGGCATCACTTATGGCACAAATAGGGGCTTTTACTCATTTATAGACATTGTCAACTTCTACTAAAATGTAAAAGTTATTGAATATGTTGACGAGAGGTCTCACGAAGTCTATTCTCCACATGTCGAAGAGTTCCACCTCCAAGATGTTGTTTAAAGGCATCTCTTGCTTCTTTAAGATGTTCCCTATCCTTTGGCACTTGTCACAATTTTTAACAAACTCATAAGTGTCTTAAACCACTATGTTAGGCATCCCACTATTGTTGTCTACGATTTACAACTTTCCTTCTAGGTTGATTTTGAATTATTGTACACATTTTTTCAATCTTAGAGTCTAAAGGTAGAATGTCTACTTTCCCATGTGCAAGTACTTGAAATTTTAAAAGTAGAAACACTTGAGATCAAGGTATTCAATAATAAACATAGATAAAATTAAAAGCTAAATCCCTGACAATGGTGCCAAAAAATAGTTCGTTAAGTTCAATACACATAAGTGTATGTGATCACAATACGTAATAAAAAATAAGTCAGATATCATTCCCATGAGGACTTAGCCTAATTAAGATCTATTTATTATTATTCACTTAACTTAGGTAGCTAAATTTGACAATAAATCGATATGACTTAGGAAAATAAAGCAAATAATAGATTATATTAAGCTTATATTGAATTAAATCTAGGACCTTTCCCCACTTTGTAGTGTTACCTTGCATTGATCACTTAGTTTTATACTGAATTATGAAGATGCTCACTAACCAAGGTAGTTAAATTTGATAATAAAGTGATATGACTTAGGAAAATAAAGCAAATAATAGATGATATTAAGCTCATGTGCAATTAAATCTAGGGCCTTGACTTCCCCACTTTGTAGTGTTAGCTTTCATTACAAACTTAGGCTAAGTTAACTTTGTTATGGAGAGTAAGAGAGTAAACATTGTAGGGAAATGTTTTGGGCATAAAAATCATGCCATACATGCCATCTAGTTATGGATATATTGATAATATTCTAAAAAACTAAAAGATATTCGCATTCATATCATTGCTAAGTGGTATTTTTCAACAACCTATTTGTTGAGAATACTATGTTTCACTTAAAAGCTTATAATGATCCAAATCTTAATGGTTTTCATGAAATGTTCTATCAAGCTTATTGAAACATTAATAAGCTTAATATCATTAATATGGTTATGGCTTTCATATACTCATTGGTATATCATCCCAAGTCTAAATATAATGTATATTACTTTAATTCTTAAGAGTGACATTCCATAGTCTTTTAAGGTTTAATGGCCTATCAATCTCACTAATGTGATATATAAACTAATATCAAAGACTAGCTTAAACAAGCAAGGTTAGATTTGACTATTCCAAATCAATATGTTTTTAGCAATTGCTGGTTGATTTTAGATAATATTATCTTGGCCTTTCAATTAATGCAAAAATTGCATAAAACTAAACTATCTAAAACTTGATGGTGTACATATAATTAAGTTTGACATTTATAAGACATATGATAAATCATCATGGAAGTTTGTAAAAACTGTGATAAGATAGATAATCTAAATAACTTAATTCAAATGGTTCTTCAATATGTTTAAACTATTAGTCACTAAATTTTAGTCAATAATAGACCTTTGATTTCTTTTAGCCCTAACAAGGTTAGACAAGGTGACTTTATATCCTCTTATCTATATAATTTTTGTTCCAATGCTCTGTCTTGTGTAATTATTAACACACTTATAGCTATAATAGTATAAAATTATAATGCAATATATTTAGTGGTACTTAAATCTTGAGGAGGTGAAGTGCCACGTTTTTTGAAGAAGTGTTAGTACATGAATATAAAAGATAAGGGAGAGAGAGAGAATTCAACAGGCAGAGATTTATAGTGGTTTGGATCATCTTTGATCTTATGTCCATTCCCTAACATACGTAGCTAGGAATTTCACTAACTCAACTAAATATTAATTACAATGATCAACCTCACACACTGGGCACAGTCTCACAACTTTTACACCACTACCATGGTAACCACAACACTGGGCACAATTAAGAGACTTTTACACTAGTCCCTTGGTAACCCACAATGAGGCTTAGTCCTCTAGACTTTTACAACTCAATACCAACCATTGAAATTATCCTAAATTCTAGAAAATTAATGTTGATATAACAAGATAAAGAGAACTCTCTTCCTCACACATAGCATACACTCTATCACATAGATACAGCCACATTGACTAATATATAGTCATACAAACTAAGAATCATTGAGCTTAATCTCTATAAACGAAATGATCAATCTTGTTTTGCATATCTTCTTCTTTGGAATACTGTATATTTATGCTAAAGAAGTCCGATGATTACTTCTTCATTTTCAAAAGCTTTTCAATTCATCTATTAGATATGAAAGCTTCGATGATGGTGCAATCACCAGCTACAACGATTATGGAATTAATGCAAAGATATTCCAAATTGGACAGCAATATGAAAAGTGGATTTGTTCGTTAATCTCTTATCTTTTTGTAACTCTTGAGCCAACTTGAATATCTTTGATTGGGTTGGGCCTTTTAACTGAATCTATCAGACACATACATAATGGTCTGAGTAGATAATATTATTTAACATAATCATTAAATAACAAAATAATGAATATAATTAAATATATCAATAGTAATTACTAGAAATGAACAATATAACAAATGGACCAGTATTAAAGTTAGTAACCACAATTAATATCACATCATATATATATATATATATATATAATAACAAGAAATTAAATGGACTTAAGAAGCAAGATACAAGTCAAATTGGAAGGAAAATAAGGACAACAAAAGATGGTTTATGTCTTGAGCTATGGTTTGCCATTTGTGATGAATGCTGGAGAGATGAAGTAAAATGTTTTATAACTTATGCTTGCAATAGAGGATCTTAATAGAGTTGCTGCGAGAAGTGGTCCAATCATATTAACAATCCAATCCGAAACCCTCCGTAAGGCTAAAAGAACCATGACATTATTAGGATAAGTTGAATTTTCATTCTAAGACGAATCTCTGAGCAAGTTACCCTTGAACATGATTTTGAAATAAAAGTAATGTTTCCAAAGTTTTTATCCTTGTAACAATACCAGAGAATAATAGACAAACCAGTGCATTGGAGGGGTATGACAAGGAATAATTTCATAATGCTTGGTAGAGTGACTAGAAGCATCTTACAAGTGGTTTCAGGAAAGATTATAGTGAAAAAGCATGGTATTGATCCTATTAATAACCTTTTGGGGGGAAACAAATTTTGTCTTGTGCACAACATTATTCCTTATAAACTAGATATTATAAAGACTAATAATGATCCATGAAGTGAGGAAATTAATTTGATTTTAACTGAGATTCACCATTGAAAACTAACTTTTAAGCCATTTTATAATGTCTGCTTCCTTAAGTTTGTAGCTCTAAGTCCTAGAAGGGAGCTAAACCATATTGCTTGAGCAAAGGGACACGATATAAAGAGATGATTGAGAGATTTGAAAGCAGAACTGGATTTCAGCGGAATCAAAAAATGTAATTCAACAATATAATGTGGGAGAATATATTCAACTATCTGACCTGATGGAGACGACATCGTTGCTTTGAATGTTGGTTGAATCCAATCAGTTCAACCCACAATACCCAAAAGTGCTTTTCAAAGAGTCTTGACGGCAGAGAGAGAATTGTAAATTTATTTTTGTGTCAGTTATCAAAACTAGGGCTTCATTCTGTTATTTATAGGACTTTATTTAACCAATATAATTAATTAATATTATTCAGTAAAATCCTCCAGAATCTTTAAAAAACAATTTTAAATTTAAATTAAGCCCATAAAATCTCTCTCTCTAGATAGCAATCTTGGATTAGTAATCTGACGGGATGATTACTAATGCTCTCGGGCTGTGGGTTGGGTTTCTGCCTTTTGTGGGCTTGTGGATAATCGAACCCATCACCGATTATCCACACACATATTAAAATAAAACCCAGTCCATTCTCAGTTTATAAAATTGTAACATTGATTGCCTAATTAGGTACTAATCAAATAAAATAATTAATGCTAATCCATAAAATTTAAAATTATTCCAACAAGATTTTGTTCCATTATGGCAAAATGGTCGAAGAGTATTTACCTAAAGATGATGATGCTAGAGTATTTCACCCAAGGGAAAAGCTTTAGAAATTAATTTCCAAGTGAAGACTAAAATACAAAAAGGTAACTTCAATTTCCAAATTTGGTAACAATTGCTAAAACCATTTGAGATTTCAACATGAAAGTTAGACAATGGCTGGCGATAACCATCCTTGAACGTATATATACCTTTGGCATTGACATTCGAAATACGGGTGTTAGGTAAGCTAGTAAAGGAAATTAGAAGGGATGAATCTAGGACCCAACTTCTAGGCTGTAAATTTAATTAAGTAGTTCATGGTTCCATTGGTGATTATGATACAACATAAGGTCTGACACCTTAGCCAGAGGCAAAGGTGAGGACTTAACTTGCATTAGCCACCAAAGTTGGTGGCTAATGGGAATAGATTGTTTAGATCCAATCTTTCAGTTAAGATGGGAAAAGATTAAGTTACTAGCTTTAGAGGTACTTTTCCATATCCATGATGAAGATGATCGTTTAATCAGGAAGCCTGGGTTATCTTTAGTAATATATTATCTTTAAGAACCTTGATTAAAGTATTTGAAGGGTCATTAGTTTGAAGAATTCGCCAACTTTGCTTTGCTAAGAAAGCTTTATTTAAAAATTGAATAATGCACAAGCCAAGACCACCTAGGGATTTCTTTTTGCAGATTTTCTTCCCGCTTAGGAGATGTATATTTGAATAGCTACCATTATTCCCCCTAAAATAAATTAGCAATGAGGGAATCAATTGTTTTACAATGTTTCAGCTGAAGCTCCAAGTACGAAAGCTAGTAAACTAAAGAAGCATCGATAATAGTGTTAATGAGCGTCAATCTACCAACTTGAGGAAGCAAGTTGGCTTTCCAAGATTGAAGTTTATTTTTTATTTTTTCCACTAGGCTATCCAGGATTTATTTCTTATTTCCAGAGTCATCAATCTAGGTCCCAAGATATTTATCAATCTTACTTGCAAATTTAATTCAAAAAATACTTGATAAATATTTCTTTAAGAGGTGGGGAGTGTTTGGTTTATAGACTAACATAGATTTAGATTTGTTGATTTCTAGCCTAGAATAGGTGTAGAACTAATTCAAAGTGCATTGAACAACATTACAAGTGTCAACCTTAATCTCAAAAAAGAGAATGATATCGTAAGCGTGCATTAAATGAAAAACCAGTGAAGACTTATGGTTGATTATTATAACTTTCCATGCATTTTTCCTTTCTTCTTGGAAAATCATACTAGAAAGAACATTGCTGTAGATAATGAAAAGTTACAGGGATAAAGGATCGACATCTTATATATGTTAATGAAACCATTCTATTTTTTAAGGCATCAACTTATAATTGTGGGATTTAAGATATTTCACATTGATATGGTGTTTTATCTGGACATGTGAGTTGTCTTGCAAAATCTTAGATAATATTCACTCTTAATGTCCCTTATAAATTTAAAGCTACCATTAGTGTGAATTATAAACCTCATTTGGGTAAATATATGGTCTATAATGGTAATGTACAACAATTGCATTTATTATCTTAGTCAGGCTTATATAATCTAAAAGAAGGCTTAGAGTTTTGGTACTAATATTATTTTAACAAAGCATACTGTATGTTAAATTGATAGTGATTATTAATCACCTTATTTGAAGATTATTCAACTTGAGTATTTAAGGATTATTCTGGTGGTCTTTACCTAATTTTCATTTCCAATTATGGGAGCAATTTTGGAAGGTTCATGTGCCATACCAAATTTTGTTGTTAAATACAACCTCAAAATATACAAGAATAGTATTATATTTGGTTGTCATTTTCCTTAAATATCAAGCCTCATGGAAGACTACATTAGATTAATATTGATAGTTTAGTATTATGTAGGCATATTTGTCTCTCTCTCATAAATTTAACTCCATGGAGATCATGCTTCACATGTAGCCATAGTGGGATGAGGAGATACAATGATCAATGCAATTTTTTTGACAAATATAATTATATGTAATATTACACTTATGATATGCCTGAACAAAAAGCTATGTCCTCTAGTCTTCAAGAGTTGTATGGCTATTAATTTTGTATGACTTTTTGATGATTTTGATTTATGAGGTATGTTAAATAAGTTATGACTCCTTTGTTAAGAAAAGAAAAAAAAAATGTTCGTGTTTGGGCAAGGATGAATTATAGGTGGTACAGAGTTGTGGTTGCCCCCTTGGATTTTAAAAAATTTTAACATTTATATATTGCTTTATTTCATATTCTTGATTTGGTTTCTTTAATTTATATGAGCTCGCCTTCTATGGATTTAAAAAATTTGCCTCCCTTGGTTCAAATATTTAATTTGAAAACTTTCACTCCTTTTAAAATTAAATCTTAAATCTATCTATGTGTGTAGCGCAAGATGTTTCATTCCAAAAAGTTCTTAAAATTTTTGTTTTCATTAGATTTCCCCTCCAACACAAAACTTCTTATGTTACCATAGGGCAACATTTTTTACAACAATCTATGCAAGAAACACCCTACCCTTATCAAATCAGATCACCTGTAGTTGTTTATATTACTGCAGATTTTGCAATTTTGTTTTAGACCATTGAATTCAAATTCAATAGTTTAAATTTATGGATGATAAATATGACCACATTTGATTATTAATTAAATCTAAACTATTAAATTTTCATCTAACAATTTACATAAATACTACAGATTATGTCGTAACTATACAGGTAATCTAAATTGTACCCTAAAACAAATACCCTCTCTAAATGAATTTGGTTCAAGTTTAAACTATGATGAGGGTAGACTGTGATGGTGAGTTGTAAAATGCCTAGTGAGAAGGGGCAACAAATAGTTTTTTGAACTTGAATATTTATCTTCATTTCCTCTCTAATTTGCCATATAAATTCGGCTAACTGGTCAAAGCATCCCTTATTATTTCCAAGTCATTGCCTTCTATATATTTGTCAAACACTAATCATGAAGTTGAACTCTAGACTGCAATAACTGTGTTACATGTTTCTCAAGCATAATTATTTTTAATTTTTCCCAAAAATTTGAAAGTAGACTTTATTTCTGAAAAAAAAAAAAAAAAGAAGAATAAGTTGACCAAGTCTTCCAAAATAAATAAACTTATTACTCAATTATGAATAAATATATAATCACACTTTTAGTAACATTCAGCTATATATGTCATGTTTATAGACAAAATTTATTTACAATTAAATTTTCAGTATTTATTATTATATAATTTGATATTCTAAAAAAAAATTATTTTTATTAAAACACATGATTATGTTCTTTAATTTATCCAATTAATTTTCTCTACTTATTTTCAATAAACCAAGATCAATTTTAACTTGTGAGCTCAGCTGTTTTCAAGTCAAAGTCTTCATAATATTTTTCCAATTAATGTTCAAAGAAATGACCTTGAACATGGAAAATACACTCAATTATTACACTCTTTTTGGTCTTCCACATGAGTTTCTATAAGAAGTCTGTGAGAATGTGGCTTCTTTCAATTTCTTAGACCAATAGAGACATTGACTTCCACAGGATAAAAACAAATTATTCATTTTTTTTCTTTAATTCTAACTGTTTTTATAGTGGCTGGGAATAATTAGGCAATGCAACAATAGTGGTGTTGACTCATATTTGCATGGCTTCCCAATGTTTCGGTCTAGAAGATACAACTAAAAGTCAACAAAAAAGAGGATTCAAATAGAGTTGGCAAAGAACTATTGGCTGGCACTATTCTTAAATATATAAAAAAACAAAAAAAACCTATAATTTCAAGTTTTTTTATCCTACTCACTGATATTATTTGCTGTGAAAAAAAAAATAATACACCCATTATAATTTAAAAAAAAAATTGTTGAGAATCACGTGATATACCACCGCCAATCCTCGAAATCTTTTTTTCTTAAGAAAAATTCATGGCTTCTAAATTTTTTAGCTTGCACCTTTACGTTCTGCTTCCCCGTTAGTTTATGAAATAAATATACTTTTAGTTCATCATTTATTATTAAAAATATTATTTTGGTTCCTTATTTTTTAAAAAAAGAAATCAAATTTAGTCCATCAAATTTAAATTTTAAAATTTGATGGAGGGACTAAATTTGTTAATGTTTAAAAAATAAAAAATTAAGTGTAACATTTTTTTGGACTATTTCAAATATTTTAATGAGTGAGGGACCAAATGATACTTTTATGATCAGTAGGGGATTAAAAGTATATTTTTCTCTTTATTTATGATTTATTTGTTGTTTATATTCTAAAGTATAGGGAACGATGCTAAAATTCAAATAAATATTAGACGCGCTAGCTAAAAGAAATACAATGAGATCGCATAGGACCGCATGATCTGATATCATATAATCTTTTTTTTTTCAAACGAAAAAAAAGCCTTTGAGAATAGAGAGGTGGCCTACCATGCAATTCTTAGAATCTTTTTTTGGAAAAAAGTATATTTATAATTTGGTTCTTATAATTTAAAATTTTGTTATTAAAGTCTTACAATTTAAAATTTGGTTCATTTAATCGCTCATATTGAAGTTCTCTTAGTGTTATGTTTAATTTTGTTAATATAATTAAAGTAAATATAATATAGGGGTATAATTGTATTATTATTATTATTTGGATTGATATAATTATAATTATATCCTTATATTATAATTAGGTACATTAGTGTATTTAAAATTGTGAGTATATTAAATATGACACTTATAATTAAATATATATAATATAATACTTTAAATATGTTTGATTTATGCTAATAAAAATTATAGTTTAACGCATATTACAAATTATAATAAACTTACATATATCACAAAATACATTACAGAAACTAAATTAATTTTCTCTTTTTAATATAAATAATTGATAATTCAGTATAGTTGAGTTGGACCTCTCTTTAGCTCTTTGTATTTTAACTCTCAATTTTGAAGATTTTGTGCCTTTTTTATAATAATGTTTTTAAAATAATGGATATCTAAGCTGTGGCATCAACACGAACAATGTAATACAATAAAATAATTAAAAAAAATTAAATATTTCGTGATACTTTATTCAAACATTGGATGCTAAGATAATTTTATTGAGCATGTGTACTCTATAATTGGTGTTGAAATTATTGGGAATATTATTTTATGAAAATCTGAACATACATTTGCATGGTATATATTATGTGTATGTTGTATTTTATTTTTTGGGTAAAGTGTACATGGTTTTCCTAATAATAGCAAATAATAGTACAAGCCCATTATGCTGCCATACTTGAGGCCCGTTTGGGACAAATGGGTACAAGAAAGAAAAAGAGAATAATATATTTTTATCCCTCACTTATTATAAAATTATCCTTTTAGTTTTTTACTCATTGAAATTTTCAAAATGATCCATTTTTTTTTATGCTGAACCAGAATGATCTTTTACTTATTAGAAATGTTATATTTGATCCCTTACTTTTTTTAAAAATGTCAAATTCAATCCCTTTACCCAACCTTAAGTCGTAAATTCAAAAAACTATATTTGATTTTTGTTTAAATAAAAAAACCAAATGTGATATTTTCTTAATTAAAATATTCATGTCTTTCCTAATTATAACAAGTAATAGTAGAAGCCCATTATGCTATCATACTTAAGGTCCATTTGTGACAAATGGGTACGAGAAAGAAAAAGAAAAAAATATTTTTTTATCCCTCACTTATTATAAAATTATTATTTTAGTGTTTCACTAATTAAATTTTTCAATATGGTCATTCACTCATTAGAAAATGTTACAATTAGTTCCTCACTTTTTAAAAAAAAAATGTCAAATTTAGTCCATCTACAAGACCTTAAGCTATAAATTCAAAGAACTACATTTGTTTTTTTTCTAATTTTCAAAAATAGAAGACTAAATGTGACATTTTTTTAATTAAAATGTACATGGTTTTCCTAATTATAACAAGTAATAGTAGAAGTCTAGTATGTCATACTTGAGGCCCATTTGTGACAAATGGGTACAAGAATGAAAAAGAGAAAATACCTTTTTTATTCCACACTTATTATAAAATTATCATTTTGATTTTTCACTCATTAAAATTTTTAAAATAGTATTTTCTTTTTGTCGAATTAAAATGATCTTTCACTCATTAGAAAATGTTATAGTTAGTCACTCACTTTTTATAAAAATGTCAAATTTAGTTTCTTTACCAAACTTTAAGTCATAAATTCAAAGAACTAAATTTGGTATTTTTTAAAAAAATATATAAAATCAAATGTGATATTTTCCTAATTAAAATGTACATGGTTTTCCTAATTATAGCATGTAATAGTACAAGCCCATTATGCTGTCATACTTGAGGCCCATTTGTGACATATGGGTACAAGAAAGAAAAAGAGAAAAATATCTTTTTGTCCCTGATGTATTACAAAATTATCTTTTTAGTCATTTACTCATTAAAATTTTCAAAATGGTCCCTTTTTTTTTTTCGAACCAAAATGGACTTTCGCTCAATAGAAAATGTTACACTTAGTCCCTTACTTTTTCAAAAAATATCAAATTTAATCCCTCTATCAAACCTTAAGTCATAAATTCAAAAAAACAAAGTTGTCAAACTCGCGAGTTTAGGCAGAATCGGAAAGGGAGTGTAGACTCGTATCGTAAACTCATAACGTAGAATCGTAAGAGTTTACTTCTATTAATAAATGATTATTTAAATATATAATTACATAGTTAAAATACAATATATAGCATGAGGTTTATTCAAATACTATTTATATTTAAAATCATAAAAAATGAATGGGATATACCATTAAAATCATAAATTTACCATCCTTAGATAAAAGTAATAGCATTGTGGTTTTACATGGTTATCTAGAATTCATAATATCTAAAAATATATTTAATATAATTTTAAACAAAATTTTATATGGATTTTCTCCCTATACAAGTTATTATATAAAAAATTTATATTTATTTTTTAAATAATTTAAAATGGTTCATGAAAAAAAAATTAACAAAAAGTTTGATTTCATGTTAAAATTTCAAAGTCAAATGGATCAGGTGAAATAAAAACAGAAACTAGTTTATATATAAAAGGTGAGATATACATATTAAATATCATCATTGGCTAAATGGTGGACGCTGACAGATAAGCTAAAGGGTCACATCTTCAAGCTCTAGGGTGTGCATATTTTGTTGAAATTTTGTCTTTCAGAAATAAAAATAGGAACTAGTTTATATATAAAAGGTGGGATATATATATTAAGTATCACTGTTGGCTAAATGGTGGAGGCGCTGGCACGAGTTATGAAGGGTCGCGTCTTCGAGCTCTGGTTGTGCACGTTTTGCTGAGATTTTCTGAGACCGCCATCCAACTCAGTGTATACTCTACAAGTTCATCCGAGTGAGCATCAGGTCCGAGTTAAGAGGCGAGTTAACTCGAAAATCAATAGTAAAAACGTTGACTCAACGAGTTTACCGAGTCAACTCGTGAGTTTGACAACATTGCAAAGAACAACTACATTTGGTTTTTTCTTTTTAATTAAAAATTAGCATACCAAAGGTGGCATTTCCCAATTAGGGAATTATTTTAAACATTTTAATCAAAAATGAACTAAAATAATAATTTTGTGATAAATGAAGAACTAAAATAATATTTTACTCCAAAAAAAATTATTAATATAACACTTAAGGTGTAATAACATTGAAAAAGACAACGAATAAACTAACTTAGCTCTTGAATTTGACTATGAGTTTTGACTTAATGACACTAGAATCATCTTCAAAATTAATGAAAAAAAAAAAACTTGGGGTTCGAATTTCAATTGGAGCTAAAATTAAAATATATCATAATGACTACATTTCTTGATTGAAATTCATAAACAACAACAAAAAAGGGGGAAATTTCAAGCTCAATTAATTGTCTTGTGGATCAAGCATTTTAAGTTGAGATTGGTGTGTGAATCAGGGGATGAAGTCATAGTGGCAAGAATCATGGCCTGCAAGCAAACAGAACACTCTTCATGTCAAGGAGTCCACATAGAAGACAAAAATGTTAGAATTTAAAAAATATATGTTCTTAAAAATGAGAAAAGTATAAAATTGGTCATCCACTTTTGTACTTTGTAATAATTTGGTCTTTGACAAATTAATCGTAACAAATCAATCTTTTACAAATTTAATTTATACAAAATCAATATCTCTATTTAAATTAATGAAAAACTAATTTTGCATAAAAAAAAATTTTTGATACACTAATTTATTATAGTTATTTGTAAAAAATTAAATTGTCTAAATTTATAATAGTACTTTTTTCTTTAGAAAACCTATTTCATGTTAATTTAATATAAAATATATAACTCATCTATGCACGTGACAAGCACTACCTTCGCACTCAATGCCATGTGACCCACCTCAAGACAAAACGCAATGCCAAACAGCACTTGCAAATAAAAAATTTTAAGGCACAGTGAAAAATACATGATTCACCCCTTTAACATATATATAAATTTATGAGAAAATATTGTTTTTGGTCATTGACTTTGAAATTTAGTTCTACTTAAGTCTTCCATAAATTAAAACTATTAAAACAATCTTTTATTTTTAAAATCTGTCTCTAAATAGTTCCTCCTTAAATAACAATTAAGTAAATGTTACGCCTACAACAAAGTGGGATAATAATTATGTTAAAAGTTTCAATTTATTAAAGACCAAAACTGAATTAAATTTAAAAGTAGAGGATTAAAATGGTTTTTTAATAATTTTATATTCTCTAAATTTAAGAGATAGACTGTAATCGTTAAATCCAAAGAGAGACAAGGAGGAAAAAAAGAAAAAGAAAATGGATGAAAAGAAATATGATGACCCTTATCCACTTTTATTTCCTATGTCATTCTATCCCATGTTGCACATATGGAAGAAGAGTATATCATTTTATAATTGATGTGTTTTACTTATTATTTATAGACCAAAATAATTATTTAAAGATAAAATTTTTTGGAAAATAATAGTCATCCAACAATCAAAATGGTCATTCAAGGAAACCAAAATTTGTTAACTTTTTTATCGTCATAGGATCATTTTAATACTTTTCATCTTTAAAGTATCATATTGATTTTAAGTCAAAAGTGAGGAACCAAAATTAATTTTTCTCCACTTTCTTCTTTATCATACAAAAATGATTTTTTTTCTATATATTTATATATCATTTTTACAATTAATGTGTTTAACTTATGAATATACCTAAAAACATGTCTAGATAGAAAGACTTACTGGGGTCCAATGCAGTTTATAATTAATGTGGAGAAAAATACTATTTGGTTTATTACTTATTACAAATTTACTATTTTGGTCTCTCACTCATTAAAATATTCAAAATGGTCGCTCACTCCTTAAAAAATTTTATACTTAGTTCCTGATTTTTTTTAAAATTACTAAATTTAATTCCTCTACCAAACTCTTAACTCTAATATCAGATACTATAATCTAGTATTTAAAAAAAAAAAAAAGTGAAAAACTAAATGTAACCTTTTCAAAAAAGTAAAATACTATTTTGAACATTTCAATGATTAAGAGACTAAAATAATAATTTTATAATAAGTGATGAACCAAAAATATATTTTACTCTATTAATGTGTTTGACTTCTAAATATACCTAAAAAACATAACAATTTTATAATAAATAAGGGACCAAAAAATTATTTTACTCTATTATTGTGTTTGACTTATAAATATACCTAAAAAAATCTCTTGGGATTTATGTACTTACTGGGGTCCAATTCAGTGATGAGGGCAGCACCTCTGAAGTAGCAAGAGCCACCCTTATGCTTGACCTTCTGAAAGTAGCTATTGAAGGCATAGGAAGCATGGTCCTTGAGAGTGTTTGGATAATAGCAGGGTTGGTTCACTTGAATCTTTGAGCAATCAGCTCCTCCTCTCCCACATGCCCAATCCAATGCTGCCTGCAACTCCTTCTCTTCTGTCTGCTCATCTGCTATGCACCATTGCTCATATTGCCCATTCACTACACCAATATTTTCACAATCATGGGGTTCAACACAAACAAACATACATAACATTTGAGGACAAGATCACTAGTTGGATGTGATTCTATAGGTCATGGTTCAATAGAAAAGGGAGATGGAATTTTAATTTTGACTTTTCGTTTTGTATAAGTTTAAATTTAGCATTTTGGTCCCTGACTAATCACTGAATTGTTATTCTGGTCCCTCACTCATTTTATTTTCCAAAATGGTCCTCCTCTACAAATTGGAAATTGTTACTTTTGGTTCCCAAGTTTTGAGATTGTTACCATATGTAATTCTTGAGTTAATCCTTGTTAACTCACATGGAGGGACCAAAAGTAATAATGTTCAATTAGTGGAAGAATCATTTTGAAAAATAAGATAAGTGAGGGACCAAAATGATGATTTTTAATTAGTGAGGGAACCATTTTCTAAAATAAGATGAGTGAAGGACTAAAATAGCAATTTCATAATAAGTTAAGGGCCAAAATGACAATTTGGTGATAATTTAGGGACCAAAAGTAACAATTTCCAATCAGGGGAACCATTTTGGAAAATAAAACTAGTAAGGAACAAAAATGGTAATTCAATAATAAATCAGGGACCACAATGATAATTTTTAAACAGTGGGGCAACCATTTTGGAAAGTAAGATTAGTAAGGAACTAAAATGGCAATTCAATGATAATTCAAGGACTAAAACAACAATTTGGTAATAATTTAAGGACCAAAATGATAATTTTCTCATAATTTTTAGATGTTTAATAGTAAGTTTTTCAGTGGGATTATAATATGTGAGCAACTTTTTTACCTCAAAAACAAATTATTGACTTTTTTTATTAAAAAAAAAATGTCCATTTCTAGTAATCTTATCCAAAAACCTTGACCTAATTAACTTCATCGAAGTCTTGTCCAAAACCCTAACTGCAACATAATCTCCACATTTTTCTCAGTAAATCAGTGAAAGAAAGTAATATATAATGAAATGATTCTGGGATTTTCTGGAACAAGTGAGAATGAATTTACCTGTGTTTGGTGAAACCATGGATAGAAAAAGAAGCAGGAGAAGTATGACCTTCACCACAAGTATTGCCATTTTCATTGAAGAAAAGAGAATGAGAAAATTTGCAGAAAGAAGTGTTAGAGAACGGGGAAGACAACAGCATTGTGCTGTGTTATATAGTGAAAGAAAGGGACATGAAGTGATGGGCTTCTTGGTGCTTCTAACGGTCAAAAAGGATTTTTTTATGTTCTCTTGCAAGAGGATAGATTCAAAGTAGGTTTGGGATATACATATACATATATAATATCTTATCAAGAAGCTCAGGTGAATATTCGAGTTTTTTTTTTTTTCTTTTAGTATGGGTTTAGTCTAACTAAAATATTATTTTGGTTCTTTACTTATTTAAAATTTTTATTTTGGTCTCTGACTTATTGAAATATTTAAAATGATCATTTATTCATTGAAAAATATCACATTTGAACCTTCAATTTTTTAAAAAATAATAATAAATTTAGTTCCTTATATTTAAAGTTTAGAATTTGGTGGAGAAATGAAATTTAGTAATTTTTTAAAATGTGAGGAACCAAGTGTAACATCTTCCAATGAGTTATAATTGTTTAAGTATTTCAATGAGTAAAGAACTAAAATAATAATTTTGTAAAAAGCGAGGACCAAAAGTGTAATTTTCTCATATAGTCTGTTATATTATTTGTTGACTCTTTAACAAATAGTGTTAAATACTATTTTGGTCCTTTATATATGAAAAAATCATCATTTTGGTCCACTATTCATTGTAATGTTTAAAGTAATTCCATCCCACTCATTAAAAAAATGTTGTATTTAGTTCATCACTTTCTAAAAAATACCAAATTTAATCCATTAAATTTAGATTTTAGATTTTAATAGAGAGATTAAATCTTATATTTTTTTAAAAAATAATAAACTAAGTATAACATTTTTTAATAAATGAAAAATCAATTTTAGTATTACAATAAGTTGAAAACTAAAATAATAATTTTGTGATAAGTAAATGATCGAAAAAATATTTTCTGTTTCACAAATAAAAGGAAGAGAATGATAAATTATATGCAATAAATGAATAGTTCATTACAAAATAAAATTCCAACCTTCCAACTTATCATCTTCCTACCTTTTATCTCTCTTTGCATGAAGATTTTCGCCATTGAAGATGCCACTGAGCTTCATGTGGGACAAGATATTGGAATCTCCATTGATGTTGAGCTCTTAGCCTGAAATTGAAACTAAATTCCTTCTCATATTCAATGACATTCTGCTGATTCCCACGAGGAAGATCAACCTGTGTGGGAAAATTAAGACATCAACTATATCAAAGCTCAAATATTTGGGACCCTAATATGAACTTTTCGTATTTCTCGTATCAAGTTTTAAGATTCTACCAATTTTGGTAATTAAAATTATCAATTTTAAATATAAATAAATAAATAAATAAATAAATAAATAAATATATATATATATATATATATAGTTAAATCTATACAATTATTTTATATTGACATCAAAGCTGAAATTTAGAACCTATTATGAATTTTTCACACTGATCGTATCGAATTGAGCACTACTGAATTACACAATTTATTTGATGCAAATCGTCACCAATTTTGATAATTAAAATTATCAAATTTGATTTTTCAATTTTAAATGTAAAGTTTAGATTTTCAAAATAATTAAAAAATGATTATACAAAAACCACTAAAACGTTTAAAGTTTCTTCAATGTGATCTCAATTCCATTTGGCTCTTTGTCTTTCTGGAATTAAACTTTTACCCACTAAGCAATTTCATTAAACTATCTTCGTGACAATGGAAACCATCACAGCTCTTCAATTAATTGGAATTGAGCTTTTTACTTGTTACAATATTGGCCATCAAATTAATAAATTAGTAATTAAATAAATCACTTAATTTAAATTTTAAATGAGTTGTCAGTTAATATATTATAAATTGACATAAAAAAATAATCAATAAATAATTTTTTAGAACAGAAGAAGAGACAAGATCACTTAATATTGGGGTTAATGGTTTGGGGGCTTAATGGGAAAAAAAAAGTAGAGGGGTAATTTGAAAAATTCAAAAAAATAAAAACTTTAGGTTCATAAACAAATTCAAAAAATATTAGGGTTAATAAAGACAACAAATTAGTTTATGTCAGTATAATTTAGCATATTTCAACGCCTCATTTTTTTGTATTATGTAAAAATTTGAAAAAGAAATGCTCTTAGACTATAATAAGGTTTTTATCAAAATTATGAATTTTTAAATTTATATAAAATTAGCCTACATATGATTGTGTTGGGGAATCTAAACTTAGCCACAGAAGAGAGAGAGAGAGAGAGAGAGATATATATATATATATATATATATATGTATATGTATGTATGTATGTATGTATATAGTAGTGCATGACAGAAAATATTTAATTCAAAGTTGGTGTATCTATATATTATCTGTACATCCCACTTGTAGACCAATTTAGTGGCCTCCACAAAAGTGATATGAGCTTTAACAATACTGGGTTTGATTCTGATGCCATTTCCTATTTTTGCTTCTGATAAAATATAGTAAGGAAGAAAAACATGATGTTCTGTAGCTTCTTTTTTTTTTCGAAAAAAGCATTAAATTGATTCTTAATTTTTACATTTTGTGTTAATATAATTTTTTATAAATTAAATGTAACAAATTAGTCGCTGAAATTTTATTTTTGGCAATGTCAATCTCTCATTAATCGAAGCAGAGGACTAATTTTGTACAAATTTGAATTTATAAAAAACTAATTTGTTATAATTAATTAGTGAGAGACCAAATTGTTACAAAATGTAAAAGTAAAAATCCAATTTTATACTTTTCTCATTTTTCTTCCATTTTCCAAATATTTACTTCCAAGTGACCATTTGTTGTTATACCTCGCTTTCATATAAATGCAATTTTGGTCCCTTATTTTTTACCTTTTTCGATGAGTTCAGTTCTTCAAAAATAGAAAGTAACAAAATAATTCTTCAAAAATAATTATTTTAATATCAAAAAGACCATTATTTTCAAAGGAGTTTTATTTTTAGAGGATTAATATGATATTTTTTATTTATAAAGGACCAAATTAATCTTAAGAATAAAAGTGGTCAAAAGTAAAGAGTCAAAATCACAATTTCCTTCTTGTTCTGATTTCCATTATCTTTTTCTTTATGGCTTTTGTTAAAGGGAAGCGAATGCAAAATTAGTTAATCCATAAGGGGTCCTCATGTTCTGTGTACTTCATAGACCAAATTTAGCAGCTTTCTTTTGTCTTCATTATCTACTTCAATGAAGTGTACGTTTCAGCTTTTATAAAATTATGAGGCAACTATAATCCTTATTTTTCTTGATGAACTAAAATTATGCAAAAAAAAGTATTAATTTAGTTCTTTATTTTTTACATGATATGACAAGTTCTTTCACTTTTACAAATGTAACAGTTTAATTCTTTATATAAAAAATCAATCCCTTAAAAATTATATTTTATATAAAATTAATTTTTTATTAATTAAATAGAATAATTAATTTTATATACATTTAAATTTAAAAAATTAATTTTATCTAAATTTAAATTTATAAAAAATTAATTTATTACAATTAATTTGTAAAGAACTAAATTATTACAAAATACAAACTAATTTTGTACTTTTTCCAAAATTTAACCGCAAAATAGATAGATTTAACTTGAAAATGTATCAAAATAACAAGTCAACATTAGACTAAATCAAAACATTAAATTTTAATTACAATTTAAAACAAAAAGTCATATAATCCGCATTCTTTTTTTTTTCTTTATCACACCCTACTACAAAAGAAGGTCAAGAGATGTGCTGTAATATACTTGAACATTAATGTATCAATTTTTTAAAATTAAACCTTAATTTAGAAGAGAAAAATGCAATAACTGGAATAAAAGGAAAAAAAAAAAAACCCACATGGCTAACCCTTGAATAAGTCCAAAACCAGTGATGATAATAATAATAATAATAATATATGCCCTTTATGCAACAATCTAACTTTACATGTTTTACAAAATTTCAAGGGTTCCAAGATTTGATAGTTTCCAAACTTGGCCCAAAAAAATGAATTAATAGTACTGTCATCACAATAACATTTTATCTCATCATACTTTCTTCAATTGAATATAATATACAGAAAGGTAGAAGGAGAAATAAGAAAAGAAAAGAGGGAAGGAAAACGTGTAATATGTACAAAACAAAATAAAAATCTTGTTTCCAGATGACCCCGTCTTGTCCTTCAATTTTCAATAGCACTCTCAATTAGTTACTAGCCTGCAAGGAAAAAAGTAAACTTCACATCAATGGGTCTGAATTATCTTAAAAAAAATATTATTTTGATCATTCACTAATTTATAATTTTGATCGCTCACTCATTTTATTTCTCAAAATGACTCCACTTACTAAAAATTGTCACTTTTAATCATTCCACTAATTTAGTAAAACTTAATTTGAGAGATCATATATGATAACGATCTCAAATGTAAGGCATTAAAAATGAAAGTTTCTAATCAATAAGGGACTAAAGGTGATAACTTTTAATCAGTGGGGATCATTTTGAGAAATAATGAGGGACCACAATGGTACTTTTCTCCATTGAATTATAACAAAGCAAACTTCTTTTGGTCCTTGAAGATAGAACATCTCTCAGTTTAGTCCTTCAAAATTCCTGAATAGAACACTAGGATTTTTTAGTTTGCTTCAATTTAGTACTTCCCTGCACCCCAAATGCTTGAAAGATTCATTTGAATTGTGAAATATACAGAAGAAAACCAAATTGAAGCAAAATTAAAAATTGACAGATTCATTCCAAAATGTCCAAGAGTTTTGTCTGTCTTTCAAGGACAAAATGAGTTGGTTGCTCAAGTTTTCTTTCTTTTCAGGTTGATTTGGCTCAAACTGGGATTCAAACCCAGATCTTTTGTCGTATGCCGTTCAGCCAAAGCTCAATGGTGGTTGGTTGCTTATTCATTATGTATGAAAAGCACAAGTGAACTGAAGATGGAGGGATTAACAGAGCACTTACTGCAACAATAAACAAGGCCATACATTCCATGCCACCATGCATGCCCTGTCTCAAAGCGTACCAGCTGAGCTGGTGTGAGCAACCATCGCCATATCTGGAGACAAATAATAGTTGAGACGTATCCATCTGATAGCTCTCCGTGATGTTAGTCAGGTCCTCGACTTAAGTCAGAGATTGGCCAAGAATTGCAAACAGGACACCTGCATTTCTTATTAAAGATACCTCCACTCTACGAACCAGACCCCAAGCAATGTGCCAATGCCATATAGAGCTGTTCTTCCGCGAATGGTTTAGACACATAGTCATCCATCCCACACCTACTCCACTCTTCATTTGAAGCTTGAGTTACATCAGCGGTCATCGCCAATATCGGCATGTGCCAATGAGCCACATTACCAAACATCTCTATTGATGCCTCACCACATGCAATTTTCTCATTTACCTCTTTCTCCAGACAGCGGATTTGCCTGGTCACTTCAAATCTGTCATCCAGAATGAAGATAAGATTTGTAAAATTATAACTTATTCATGAATCCTGCTTTGTGAGATTCTATCTAGAAAGAATTCAAAAGCTATCAAATTTCTTGCATTCGTTAGCAGCCAACACACTGAATAATCAATAAAATTATTAAAATATACTCATACCATTTCCCATCCAGGCATCAAAATAAAGTAGTTCATCAAGCAAAGGCAAGAACATAATATTTTTATCATCTTTTCAACCTCAAATTAACTCCCAAATAGAAATTAATGGATAGCTTTTTAAGAATTTTTCCATGAGATCATATGAAGAAAAGCATGCAGAAATATCAATTTTTCTTACCCAAGGGCCTCTGACCATTTTTAACAACCAACATAAAGCTAATTACACACTGAAAATCACTGATACCTTAAAAAATTGGCTAAATTAAGTTATTAAACAGAATATGAGAGGATAGTTATGTTAAATTTCAACTTAGAAGTCAAAGATTATGCAGATAGCTTACAGGTCAAAAGTGCAGTGATCGGGGGCAAGAATAAGTCCCGGTTCAAATATTCTAGGAACAGGGTTATTTTCAAAAACAAATCATGTATATGCTGATTTTTAGCTTAATGTTAATTTAATTATTATCGACTAATATACATATATGTTTTCACCTGTACAAAGGCAACTACAGTGCCTCTATTAGCATTCTCAAGGCAGCATCGAACTAGGAGATTAAGAAAACAAAGAGCAATTACCCGTCCATTTCAGGCATCTGGAGATCCATGAAACAAGCGTCAAAATCATGTGGTGGCTTAAGCATCTTTAATGCAGCCCTGCCACCCTCCACGCAGGTAACTTTTGCCCCATATTTTTGTAGAACACCTTCTGCTACTTTTCTGTTTACCGCATTATCATCAACCACCAAAATTCGTTTCTGTCTTAGCAAGTTCCCAAAGTTTGATTCTTTCTTTCCATATATTTGCTTCTTTTCACTTCCAAGGGCTTCTCTGTAACAGTGAATCAAAGCACTGAGCCAAAGAGGTTTCATTAGTACCACAATACCAACAGATTTCAGCTCATCATGTTCATCAATGCTAAGGTGGTTTGCCAAGAGAAAAATCTTTGGAAAGTTTTTGGGGTCTCTTTTGATGTCATTCTGCCTCTGTTTCTTGATGACATATAATAGACTACCTTCCTTATCCAAAACATCCTTGTCTATAAGAATCATTGCCAACTGTTGAGAAATACTGGGAAAGCAGACAAATGATGTTAGGGAACGTATTTCACAGAAAGTAATTTACCAGTAAAAAGTTCTCAAATGATCCCTTAATAAATGCATATTTCCAAAAATTTAAAACCCTTTATGTCTACCTTGCGGTAAACAACATTAATCGTATAACCTTAAACTTGAACAATTTCCACTTCTGAGAAATGAACACTGTTTTTATGAGGCTAACAAAAGAATCAGAATAATGTGCAATGTTCATTCCATCTGCAATGCGCATGCACTGAGGATGCATCAGTTTGAAAACATATTATTTTTCATTTATTGTGCATATTTGCCCTTTTTTTTCTTTCTCCACTCCCCAGGAAGCAAGTGATACAGATAATATATATTCTACAGTTATATACTTATCTAGTAAGGGTCTCATACACATAAAATTTCATAAGGCTGCCTTACAAGGTATTGTAGGATCAACAATCTTCTTTTATCATGTTTGGGTTATCACACATTCAGAATACCTCAATCTCAACTCAACTGCCAAATGGAAAATTACCTCTTTTTGCAAGAAGCAGATAGATAAGAGTAAGCAGAGTTCAGACTGGAAGTCACATCCACAGACATCCCCAACCTCTGCAGATAATATCTTGTAACTTCAGCACGGATTTTTCTTCTATCTACCACTAAAGCTTTCAATTCTTGAAACTCTGAAACAAAAGGGTTGCACTGTTGCTGCTTTGCATCCAGAGAAGTGGTTTTTCCTATCCTGAAAGTTCCAGTAAAAGAAAAAGTACTGCCAATTCCAGGTTCGCTTACAAATCCAATTTCTCCTCCCATGAGGTCAACTAGACATTTACTAATGCTCAATCCTATTCCAGTCCCACCATATGTTCTCGAGGTAGAACTATCAGCTTGCATAAAAGGTGTGAATATGCGGCTTTGTGCATCCAAAGGAATTCCTATCCCAGTATCCTCAACTGTAACTAGTAATTGAATCAATCCAGGCTCATCCATCAAATTCATACTGCTTAACTTTCTGAAATTTGCCCAGCTTTTCCATCTATTGACAACAGGAAAGCCACTCAATGTATTATAGGTTCCGTCAGACATATCCTGGAACCCTTGTCTCAGCACTGCATCCATAATGTGAAATGGGCTCTTTACTTCATTCATCAGATGAACTGATACAAATACGTGTCCTTTATCATGAGTGAACTGAAATACAACAGGTAAGTTAATGAATAGAGATTATGAAACAATGATAAAAGTGAGGTTTTAAGGGTATTAAGAAAATGTACTAGTGTAATACAAAATTTATAAATTATGATCCCTAAAGTTTAAATAGAGAGAGGCCGCAAGAGGAACAGAGAGAGATAAATAACATACATTGGTTGTGTATTTTATTAAATAATGGCAAAATGCACGTGTCACATAATAGTGAAATAGTGAATGAAAATGGAATCCCTAGGATAGTGGACGAAGCCTCTTTTCTTCATTTACTCAACTTTAATCTCTCAAGAACAATTAGCAAATGAGTCAAACACTTTTTCAACAGGATGTAATTTTCCAATGAGCATTGATTAACTGGTGTCATAGGTAAAAAACATCTATCTGTAGGCTAGCTTTCACAGACAATAGCCTTCTATGCAGAGAGGGCAAGAATGTTGTAATCTAAATCTGAGAGATGCTTTTGGCATCCAAATATTTGAATACTGAGCATGAAATGTGTCCCCAAAAAAATATATTGCAGACACAGCATACCTTGAGTGAATTTCCAACAAGATTAGTTATTGTTTGCCGGAATCGTTTAGGATCACCAATGACAACTTCTGGCACGTGATTGGATACGTAAACAGCCAACTGTACTCATCCAAAAGAATGCAACAACAAGCTTATGTGAGAATTAATATCCAACTATTATTTGAGGAACAAAGGCAAAGTAGCCAAAAACTTGAATTTCACCTGAATTCCTTTTTCACTAGATTTTCCAGAAAAAAGTGATAGGACTTCATCTAGAATAGAACGTGGATCAAACTCTACAGCTTCAAGTTCAAGTTTTCCTGCCTCAATCTTAGCCTGATCAAGAACCTCATTTATCACTGATATAAGATCTTTACCACTCCTGTGAGCAGTCTGAGCATAATCCATCTGGCTTTCATCTAGTTCAGTGTCCATCAACATTTGCAGCATACCTGGAAAATGATTGAAAAAGCCAACTTTCACCAACTCTTGATGAATTGGGAACTAGCTAATTTAAGATCAAATTCTTTAATTTTTTCAATTACCTAAAACACCATTCATTGGAGTCCTAATCTCATGTGAAACCGTAGCAAGAAACTACAAAAGGGGAAACCAGAATATGAAGGTCATTGCCGGAATCATAATTTATAATACATAAAAAGGTTACATCACTCCTGTGTACTGATATTAATGTGCAATGATGACAATCATGTGAAGTTCTACATATTAGAACTCAGTTTGCTTGAGAAAGTCAAATAACAAATCATCCTGCTATCAACCTAACCATTATGTTGCATGACAAAGAGCAACTAATCCATGAATATAATGCACCTGAGATTTTGCCACATCTGCAGCTTCAGCTTGAACCATGAGCTCCCTCATTTTCCGATAGTCATCCTCCACTTTTGCTATTCGATTGATTGCTGCGTAAAAAATATGACCAAGAAGCAAAGTAATAACAAGTACTCCAACTGATGCATTGATTGCTGTCCAAGGTAGTGGAGTCTTGTGCTTGAACCTGGAAAAGAAATAATGAAAAAAAATAAACAAATATTGAGCTTATATGAGACAGGTCTTGAGACTTAATAACTTCCCACTGGGTAATGTAAAAGCAAACCTGCAATGCATCTCATGTTTTCGCAGAGGATCCCCAAAATCTAGATGGCTAATTCGTTGTAGACCAGTATCAACAACATCAGTACCATACATTGTAATGGGTGCAGATGCATTAGTTGTATCGTAAACATTCACAACAATGGTTTGCTTGCTGGCAAGTTGGTGCAGTAGCTTGTCCACTAGTGATGGAACATCGTAGGATGCACCCAAATACCTACAAAAAGATAGGTACCAATGCATGAATTACACTAACTTATGAGTTCAAATGCTATATATATATATATATATATATATATATACATACATATATATTAACAATTGAGTAAGAACTCCTATATAAGATAAAATTACCCAACAGTAGTTTCAATGCGCTGCTCTGGTGTAGCATCTGGAGGAAAATTAGCATTATAGACAGCAAATGTAAGTACAACACCCAAGTGATTCGACTTTAGTAGTTTAAACGGAGATGTTAGCACCCCCTTTCCAGTTGCCCTTGCTCGCAAGATATTCTCACGGTCCTCCTGTATAACAATAGTAACAGACTAAGCTGTCAGACAACCAGATAATCAACCAATGTAATTTAAATTCTATTACATAATTGCTCCTTATTTTGTATCTTTTCAATCTAACACAGGTATGAATTTATATGAACAAATAAGTCATGGTAACTCATACTTAGACCTCATAGCTCATTATTAAATTCAAAAATGGGTAATTGTGCTTAGAGTCGTCCAATTGCTGTCAAGAAGTGAAATTCCTATATGTAATTCATTATTATTATCTCACAACATTTAACTTTTTCCGTTCAAATAAATTCATGTATAATAAAGTTTAAGTTGTAAGGTCCTCAATTCACATATTCATCCATATCATAATAATAAAAATATCATTCAAGAGTCTCATTCAGCCAACTTGAATACAGAAAAATGAAAGACAAAGAGTAAAGGTCTTTCTTGTGATAACTAAATACAAACATTATTCCTCTTACACAGACTACCTTGGTAAGAACATTCACAGGAACATGAAAGTGACAGTTTTAGACAGGCCTGCATTTTGCTTAAAATAAGGAAATTATATGAGGGTGACAATAAGGTAAGCAAGCCAAACCTTTCCTGACATCATGTCAATGGATACAATATGAGAAACAGTTTCTTGAGCAAATATCACAGGTGCATATTCATCTTGAATGGGCGCAGGATCCAGATTTTCTGGAATACAATCTTGGACAAGTGTCTCATTCTCAGTTTCCATTTTCTTAATTGTCCACCCATGCTGCTTTTCAAAATGCTCTCTATCAGAGTGGAGAACTTTCAGAGCATAAGCAACACCACTAGTAAGTGGTCTCTCAAATGCTGTTCTCTCTGTGTATTCTCCAAAACTTTTCTGCAGAAGAACAGAAGAAGCGTCAAGGTTAGTTTTCCCTCTCTTGGTATTTTGTGTTATTTTTAATTTTCTGACCAGACGACGACAAGAAAAGAATGTAGAAAGTGGAGAGAGGACCCAAAATTTTATATGTTTGGTCTTTGTAATCTTTGTCTGTGGACAAAGAAGACAGAGTTTTACTGTAAATTCTAAGAGCCAGCTTTACTAAAACTCCACTCCATTCATTAGCATCAATCTCATTTTCCAAAACTGTATCAGAATTATAAGTGCAAGGAGGAATATTTTAAAGTATCAGTTTGCAGGTTGGGCCTCTAATATATTTCAAGATACACTTGACAATAAGATTTAAAGATAGTATCTCTGGCCAGGGAATGCTGCATCATAATGCTGTCAAACATGCTCTTAGTATAGGCATTTCAAGCACAAGAGATACCAGACAACTCTTATATACAGCATTTTCCTTCACAAGTCATTGTCATAATGCAATGTAAAATACAAAAAAGTGAGGCTAGAACATTTTTTAGGCACCTGTGCAGGAGCTTGAACAAAACCCCTTAACAAGTTCAGTAATTTCGATTTGTTCACTCATGTTCAAACGTCAAATGCCAACTACTTTCCTGATACTTTCAACAAAAACCATTACCACAGAAATTTCATTGAAAAGATATAAGGCAAGATGTTAGAAACCACAAGCCAAGGCAACTTGGGAGTCCCACATCAAATGGAATACCACTTGGTGGGGGGCTTATAAGACCTTTGGGCACTCTCTCCTTATGAGCTAGCTTTTGGGGATGAGTTTTACCTAGGGGTTCCATCACAATAGCTTAATTTAATGTGCACATTTTGTTAATAACCCCAACGTATGGCACATTAATCAGATTCAGGTCTATGGCGTAACCTGAATTCTTCCCATTTTTCATTTTTGTTAATAATTTTAAGTTCATGTCCATCATTTTAAGCTTCCCTTTTTTTCCTTCCCATAACTGACCCTCTATTATTGTGTATGTGCTACATTGCCTCCAGATGAGAGGGATCTTCCATGCCTCTCCACAAGATTTTCAGAGGATTGGAAATTACATTTTTTATCCCTCCATTGCACACAATTAATCTTATATTTTCTATCTTATTTATGACTACAACACCACATACAGCTGTTAGTACCTGCTTGGGAGTTTCATTGAGCAAAAGCTAATTGCTAGAAGAAATGAAGTATATCTATATTTACTCTGCATAAGTCTGCACAGAATTAGGTAAAATTTGACATTCAATGATCCAGCTGTGCCTCAAGACCGAACCAAGTGAGGATGAGTACACTACCTGGTCAATGGCAGAAGGATGTTTACTATGGTGAAAAGTGGATACAAGAATAGCCAGAGCATGAACATGATTCATGCTCACGTTGAACTGATCCTGCAGCATACGGGCTCGCTCATCACACATATTGGTAAGCATTTCTTCTCTCCTCAGCATAATATCTTTGTTCAAGCGCCAGAATAACCAAATAGACCCAACTATTCCAAGTAACACAAATGTAATTAGAAACTTTTTCCTCCACCTCCCAGCACTCTTTGGATTTTGCCTGGCCAAATGCTTCAGTTGCTTGTGCTGTGAAACCAGCTTTTGATTTGGAATCCTCCAAAGTAAAGGGACGCCAGATGATCTGCAGCAAATTGTAATTCCAACAATAATCCACCAGCATCCTATAGACAAACTCAGACAACCTTGAATTGCACATATCTCCAACAACCATGACTGCATGATGTTCTGCAAAGATAACATAAGCATATTCATCATATTATAGAATGTGGAAGCATTTATTTTAAATGAATGAGTATGAACTTCATAACCTCAGTTTTTTGCAAAATATAAAAAAGAATGTTAGATTGCAACTTCTGATCTAAATACAGAGTATAAGTGGTATAATCCTCATTTAACAAGGGAATTCGATTATTTAGAGCATCTGTGACAAAAGCAGATCACATGAAATCCATACAAAGTATCTTTTTGTAAAAAAGAGGTTAGTTTATGTTTTTTTTTCCACAATTAAGTCACAATTCATAGTATCTGTCCATATTAGGCCTCAAGCCCAAGACTACTCAGATTAGCATGAAGAGCCCTACCACTAAGCTACTCTTACTATGCTCAAGTTAGTTTATGTTAATTTCAAAAAAAAAATGTAATAGATTTTTCAGTGATACTATTCTGTCTTTCATGGTGCTGTAACCACTTCCACTTATTCAACCAATATAGCCATTAAGACAAGAATGTACTACAGTGCTCGTCAAGCTAAAAAGAATGTTATGTTGCTGGCCAGGTGACCTTTTGTGTATAATATGGTACCGCCATAGATCCATATAATGCATGGTTAACAATAACCTTTCTCACCTTGAGTCAGCAAACTTTTAAGCTTTAAGAAAAATAACAAGCAAGGACTAAGGCTCAACGGCTATGCTTTTGAGTCTCTACTCAATAACCCATAAGTACATCCCCTTCAATGGGTTAAGGAGATGGAAATGGGAATAAAATATGCAATTTTTCATAGGCACTAACAATCTAGGAAAAAATCAGCAGTTCAAACAATGGAACTTCTGGGTGTGACATATCACTCTCAGCTGTAGTGAAGATTCTACCTTTCCATGGAGCAATCTATAAACCAAATTGGACATAAGCGCAGAGTGTGAGGCCAATGATACAGTTTTTTCCACTAGCTGTGATGATTCCAGGTTTCTCTGAACATGATCAGTGAGAACTGGGCATTGTTCTATAAGTTCTACTTTGTCTGTGACACACGTATCCTCCTTTCGGAACTCCTGATTCTCTGAACATATCAACTGTGAAGTACTGGCAATGTCACTGCTGAACAGATTTTGTACTCCTCTTTCGTGGATACATTGGGATAAAATCTGCATTATGTAGACCAGTGAGACAGAGGGGAAAAAATGTAAATCATCACTTTGTATACTGATCACATACATCTCCACATAATTTGTTCTTAAGATATATAGTGAGAGAATATCATGGCAGTTCCAGTGATTGAAGTGTTCAACATAAGTAAATCCCAGAAAAACCTTGGGACGTTCGGTACGTTAGAGGGTATCTTAATTTCCCAAGTACTTGGAAATCAATATATATAACAAATTTGAGCTTTATATATATACAAAATCGTCATCCCTTTATTGTTTAAGACATATACTACATATAAATGTAAAAATTTTTATATTTCATATATCCAACCATCTTTGAAATAGCTTCCAGAAGTTTTAGAAATTAAATTTCCCACATACCAACGTCATAAGAAATCACGAATTATACCCTCGCATTTCAATTAAAAATATAATATAACAAGTCTCTACTGGAAGAATAGTCAGTAATGTATAGAAGAAGCCAACTAATTAAAGTTTCTAAGCACAGGTTGATACAGTCAACGACCACTATATCAAAGAAAGGAACCAAGAGAATGGAAAGAGCAGCCAAAAATACAGTTTCTTGAAGAGAAGAGGTAAAATACATAAACATAGCACCTGATCTGATACAGAGAACAAGGAAACCAACGCATGAAGCTGCTTTTTGCTGACATTGTGACGTTGTAGCAAGATTCGAGCTCTCTCTTCACAATCACCCCACCTTTTCTCCTTCCTCTTCATCAACGATTCACCGTGAAAACTCATGAAGAACCACACAATTCCCAGAGCAACAACACCAAGAAGAACCCTTATGAAAAAGGGCTTCTTCCTCTTGCATTTCCTGAGAGAAGAATTGGACTCATGCAAATCCTCATTTGACTTCCCTGACTTGGAACTTGGTGGCATCCTGCCATTCAACCCAGAGAGCTTTCGATTCACAGACATTCTTGCAAAATTTACCTACTTAAAGGCTTAATATAAGCCTCAGCTCCACCAAAACAAACATATAATTCAACTTGCAGGTAAAAATTGAACAAAACCTAAAACCAATTCGGGTGAGCCAGCTCTAAAAGCTCATGAAGTTGGATAAAGTCAAACAAAGCTCTAAAATTGCATGAACCCAAGTGGTCCAGTCTCTATTATCGCTATCCGCGAAGCCTTAAGAGCCATAAAAAACCTGGAAGAGCACCATGGGGGTAATTATCACTCTAAATCGAACACAGTTGTAAAATATTTTGGGAAGTTCTGAGAGCGAGAGAATTATGAGACGAAAATTTTTGTTGGTTTTCTAAAAAAGGGTGCATCAGCCTCGCAGACCTCTGAACAGCCAAAAGAAGCATCAAGAGAGGAACAGTATAGACCCTTAAAGAAGACTCACCACCCCCATCATCATCTTGCAAATTCTACACGAACCATATGATTTTTTATGAAACCGAACTTGATTTTTTATCCCCTTTTCTTTGTTTATTGATATTGTTTTGTTTTAATATCATATTCATAGAAAAAAAAGTCCCTTCCTTGGTTTCTCTCTCCGGTTTGGTGCGCAGCATTAGCTCATAGAAGATGGGTTCATAATTATCTCATCATCTGGTGGAGAATGGTTTAACCAAAAGCAACAAAAATCCAACGTTAGTAAATATCACCCAAAATTATAATAAATTATCTTTATACAATTTGAATATCAATGAAATTGCTATATTTTAATTAAATTTACGGTAAAAGGAACTTCATCCTCATTCTACCATCACATGGGCTATTGTTGAAGCACAAAAAGAAAATTTTATTCATTAATGAATGGGTATTGAAGTAAAATATTACGTTAAGCTCTTCATGAACACTTCATTTTTAATTTAGTCTATTATTTATTAGAATGTTAAACTTTTGATCTTTACTTAATATGAACATTACATATTTAGGTATTTAATATTATTTAAATTAGTTAGAGATTAAATTAAGAATAAATTATAAATGAGAGATCAAATTATATTTTTAATCATTAAAATTGTAACTTTAGTCTCTAATATTAGTATTAAATTAAAAGTAATAACAAGTTTATAAGGATCAAATTTAAATAAAATTAATGAGCGATTAAAAATAAAAATTCTTTTATAGACATGGAATCAAGTTTAAGATAGAAATGATTAATGAATCAAATTTAAATTAAAATTTAATAAAAAAATTTCATTGAAAAATAAATTAATAAGCGAATGATTAAAAATAATAACTTTTAATTTATGAAAAATTAAATTTAAACTGAAAATTAATGGAATATTTTTTAGAATGGATGACCAAATTGAAAAAAAATTTTTACTAATTAATATTGTAATCAAAACAGTTAAAAAAAGTGTTTTATAGTAATGTGATTTTATTGTTTTAATTATATTTTGAGCGATTTTTAGAGGTGAAAGAGACCTGACCTTGCTTAGTGTGGTGCTGTACACTGCAGAATACGGAAATAGAGAGAGAGAGAAAAAGGACACAGAAAATGGAAGCAGTGAAGCCGTGAGAGAGAAAATCCAGTCAGATTGAGACACAGAAAGAGATAGATAGATAGAGAGAATAAGAATTTGAAAGCCTGAGAATAATTAGACTAAAACTCCAAAGATAATAATAAATATTAAAAAATAAAGGGTAAAAAGAATCAAAAGGCCAGGTCATGAGTTGCAAAGCAGCATGGATCTAACAGGCCGCAGGGTGATTATCTTTTTTATATTTTTAAAATTTTTATTTTTATATATAATTTTATTTTATATTTTTAATTTATAAAAACTTGTATAATTTATCCTTTTTGATCTATATATTTAAAGACTTTTACCCATTGAAATTAAATTTTAAATTCGTTTATAACATGTTCACTTTAAACTGAATTCAAACTAAAGAGAAAATTGCAATGAATTGACCAATTTAGTAATAAATGTGTTAATTTACTTTTTTTTATTCTTTCATTTTAATCTAGGAGAATCTATGCATTTCAAAATATGAAAATTTTGTATATATATTTTAATTATTATTTTTAAATCTTAAAATTATTTATTTCATTTATTTATTTTAAATCGTAAATTAGTAATTCTATTTTAAAAATTTTTAAACTCACTATTTGTTAGTCTAAAAAATATATACTTACAAATATTAAAAATTAATGAATAAAAAAGTATTAAGTACCAAATCATATATTTTTAATATTTAAATAATAAATAATTAAAGCATGTATTTTAAAAAAAATATTATTAACATAGTTTTAAGTATTTAGAAATCAAGTAATTAAGACATGCATCTTTTAAGAAATAGTAATAAGCCCTTAGTAAATTTACATTTAAATTTATACAGTAATTCACATTAAATTTATATCAATCAAAATAATTGATAAGATAATTTACTTTTAGTTTAACCCTTAGTGGTACTTATTAAAAGGTGATGGCTATCATGAGTTTGGTGCTAATGTTAACATGATCTTGTGTGACAAACTTACAATTATTTTATGAAAATTATATTAAGGTGTGATGGGAGCATCAAGTATAATTAATGTGGGCTCTATACCTTACCGACCCATACAATGTTTTGTGTTTTATTTGGAAATTAAAATATATGTGGGGCCAAACAAAATAAAATAAAAGTGGGGCCACATGGTGTGGACATTCAAAACTTAGCAAAAAAACAAAAAAATTAAAAGGAAAAATGACAACTTTACACGGTTCTCAAGGAAGACAAGTTGCAAATTTTATTTAAAATTATTTAAAAAAAAAAAAAAAGGAGAAAAGAATAGCTATTAGCTAGGAGAGGATACACCCTATTAGGATCCTAGCATGCTATGTTGGAGTAAAATATTATTTGTCCCTCAATTACCTATTAATCACTCATTTGATCATTGTTTTTATTTACAAATTAGTCCTTTATTTATCAGTTTAATTTTAATTTCATTCCTTACTAATTTATATTCCCAATTTTTGTTGTGAATCCTTCTATTCCACAAGTGTATGACCTTTCCCAAAAATTTAGTTCCTCTTATAAAAAATTTAACCTTTAATCATGAGATGGACAAAATTAAAAATTGAAATTAGTGAGGGACTTAATTGAGACTAAGTAGATTAATAAGAGATTAAATTGAGAATAAAAATTAGTAAGAAACTAAATTGAGAATAGATGAGAGATCAAGATGAAAATAGATATTAGTGATGGGACTAAATTGAAATTTGAAATTAGTTAAGGACAAAATTGAGACTAAATAGATCAATAAGAGGTTGAATTGGGAATGAAAACCAATAATTAAAAACTAAATTGAGAATAAATGAGAGACTAAGATGAAAATAAATATTAGTGATGGGACCAAATTAAAAATTAATTAATAAATAGATGACCAAATTAAAAATTAAAATTAATGAATAACCAATTTAAGATTAAATAAATCAGTAAAAGATTGAATTTGAAATAAAAATTAGTGAGAAACTAAATTGAGAATAAATGAAAGATCAAGATAAAAATAGATATTAGTGGTGGGACTAAATTACAAATTAATTACTAAACAATGGACTAGACTACGAACTAACTAATAAATTAGGGCCCAAAATAAAATTTTAATTTTATAACATTATAAAAAACGAATTGAGAATCAACAAGCAACGGTGCTAAAGAAAGTGGTAGTTTTGATTAAAAACTTGAATGAAAAGCATAATTTGTTTGACCATCATTACAAGGACATTATTATATTTGGGTCATCTTTATATTCATAGCTCTATTCTTTTGGCGTTACACAAACACACAAAAGAGCCTTCTAATATGGACATTATAATATCTTACATTAGAGGTCAATCATCATTGTAAGATGGGGATCAAGGTTTTGCATGTTAATGATTATTTATTATCAATAAAAAAGGAATCTTTATAAATCATGGTCTGTGTTAAATTTAAAGAAAAGGAAAAAATTCTTTTTTTATGCTTTAAGTCTTGGTGTTGAATTTTGATTTTTTTTTTCTTCTAAAAAAGGGTCGTGATTTTTCAGTTTAAGATCAATTTAACATCTTAAATATAAAAAATATCTAAATGGTTTATAAAAAATGAAATCATTCAAAAAATAAAGGTCTTTGTTTGTATATGAAAGGCTTGAATTAATTTATATTTTTATTTTTGAAAGATCAAATTTATACTTTTTACTTTTAAATAACCAAATTAATTTCATTACAAAAGTGAGAGATTAAAATTATATTTTTCTTTTTTTAATAGCAACTATTTGGTTGTAGCAAGACTAGCAAATTTTGCATGTTAATGATTATTTATTATCAATAAAAAAGGAATATTGATAAATTATTATGTGTTTTAAAGAAGCAAGGAAAAAAAATCCTTTTTTATACTTTAAGTCTTGGTGTTGAATTCTTTCTTTAAAAAAATGTAAATTTAGTTGCTCACCTTTTATCTTGAGATCAATTTGATCTTTCAAAATTAGAAAATATTAAAATATTCATTTAAAAATTAAATTATTCAGACAATAAAAATCATCTCTTGTAGACAATAAGACATTATGACCAAATTAATTTCAAGATATAAAATAAGAGACTAAAGTTATATTTTTCTTTTGTTTTTTTAATAACAGGACTAACAACTCTATGGTTGTAGCCAACTCATAATTTGTGATGTAATCCATTTGTTAAAAAGAATTGATGTAAAAAATTCATGTTTGGTGCATGAAATCATATTTATAAATCAAACAAATTGAAAAGAAAATAAAATATTAGCATTCATAATTTAAGAAAAATATAATACAATGTGAATGTGTTAATGTAGCAATAATATTATTGTATAATTAAAACAAAAACAAAAATATCTCAAACCTTTCATTATCAATATAGCTAAGTGCTTGCTTTTGTCACTAGAATAATGGATCTATCCATTTTTTGTGTGGTCAATATTGGTTAGCTGTTTCTATCACTGTTTCCATCGTTGTCATAAATTTGATCATGACTGTTTTCACATGTTTTTTTCTTGTTACTTCATATCCTTATCTCTTCTTTATTCTTAAATTAAAAAAATATCACCATCCTTTTCTTATCAATTGGAGATTAATTTTAAATTTTCATGCATTTTTGTTATGATGAACTCATCATGCTAGTAAGAGTCTACATAAATTTGATTGGTTTAATTAACCTAGCTTTATTTGATTATATAATATTGGGTTGGCTAAATAAAAAAATATTATATTGACTAGTTGAGTTGAGTTCAATTTTACTTAATACAGTTTACCTCAATTTTATTTTTTAAAAAATAATATTTCGAAAATTTATGTTCATTTTATTTAAAATAAATTTCATTTATGATAAACTTTTTAAATCTGAATCCTTTCTCATTTATTTTCTTTTTAATTTTAAACCTTAATTTTTTTAAAATTCCACTTCAAAAAATAATTGCTTTTATTACAAATTATTTTATAAATTAAAAGAAAAAAAGACTTCGCATAGCGCAATATAATCCTGACTTATGTTTGATTTTTAACTGAGTTAGTCTAATTTTTAAATCTTAAAAAATAACCCAATCATAAAATTAGGTCAAATTTTAAGCCTTATATAAATCCGGCATTTGTACACCTCTGGTGCCATCTTGTGGCACCATTAAGTTGAAAGATTATTTATTATTGATCAACAAATATAAAGTTTACTGGAAGAAGCAGGAGAGGAATATAAGGCAGGTAAACTTGACTATCAATTCTACCAAGATACAATAATCTTTAGAATATATAAATGTGTGTGTGTGTGTATATATATCTTTTATTTAAAACTATTAGTTATGAGTAATATCTTTTAATTAAAACCTTGAATTATGAGTATTAAATTGTATTAATTGATACGCATAATTAAAAGTATTACTGTAATATAAGAAATAACTTTTACTCTATCAGTCAATTTATTTTGAAATTAATGTATTAATTTTTTTCTAAAATAATAAATATGAATATTGATTATATTTACTGATTTAAAATTTGATTTGATTGTACTTTTACTGTCTTGATTTTAACAAAGATTCAATGGATCAAGGCTCCTCATCCTGGGTGATGCTTATTTGCTCTCTTAATTTCATAAAAAAACAAAGTCAACCAAAATTTAACAATTTTTTAAATATTAAAAAAATAGTACATAATTTATCGAATGCGTTTGATGTAGTGACCATCATGGTGACAGCTAAATACTCTTTATATATATATATATATATATATATATATATATCAATAGTATTTATATTAAAATTAAGGGAATAAATTATAAATATTTTTTTCATTTTTTTAAATTTTGATATTTGAAGTGTATTTTGTATTACTAGTATTAATATCAACGGTTGTGTCAAATTTTTAAATTATTTTTAAAATTTATTAATTTTGATAATCTAAATACAAATTATCAGATCTTACATTTATTTTAATACAAATTATTAGCTAGTAACTACAAATAAGTAACTTTAATTCTTTAAAATTAAAATTATTAATTTTAATATTTTAAATATCCTACACTTATTTTATTACAAATTATGATATAATAACTATAAATAAACTACTATAAATTATGTGGATTCATATATTGAATGACCATGACAAATATATATAAAAAAACAAAATAAAAAAATTAACCTACCACTTTTTTCAAAAGGTCAAAGGATAAAGTGACAAGCGAGAGAATATTAAGTAAAGTAAATGGTTAGATGGTTTAAACTTGTGGGGCCCATATGCTTCATTGTGCCATTGGAAGCTTTCTGACTTTCTCCCTCAACTTTTCTTTTTCACTTCAAGAGACAAAAACTACCCTCCATTTTATTTAAATATTTTATTTAAAAAAAATTTTATAAATGTTTTGGAGCAAAGTACTATATATGTTCAAGTGGGAAGTGCCTCACTGTATGGGGAAGTCTCAATAATTACAAAATCCAGTTGTACTTAGACCCACCACTATGTGTATTATTCTCCCAAGGAAGATTCCCTTTCTCAAAGAATATGCATTCTAATTATTTTAGTTTCATATTTTTTTCTCATAAATATAGAGAAAAATATAAAGTTCATTTTTTTTATACTTTTTAATAATTTGGTATAAATGAATAATAATAAATTAGTTTTTTATAAATTTAAATTTAAACAAAAATAATTTCTCACAATAGGGGTGCACACAGATCAGGTCAAGTTGAGTTTTTATATGATAGAATTGGCCCAATAGATGATTGGGCTAGATTGGGTTACATCGAGTTTGGGTTAGGCTAATTAATTATTTGTTTATATTTTTAAATTAAAATAAATATTTTATTATTGGAAAATTTTAATGAAAAAATAGAAAGTATTAAGTTTTGAAATGAATAAAAATGAAATGAAAATAAAATTAAGATTTAGAATAAAAAGTGATTAAAATTTGAAAAAAAAATATTATAAATATATATTAGAAATAAAATTTATTATAAATAAAATAAAAATTTTGAAAGAAATAAAAAGCAATACATGGGTCAAGTTGGATTAGATTAAGCCTTGTGTGCACCCGAGACTTGGGGCAACTGGGTAAAGTTTGCAATATTTTTTGTTTTGACTTAGCTTAACCTTGCCTGTACGACCAAACTGCACTAAGTTGAACGGGCCACCAAGTCAATTTTTCACCCATACTTCACAAATTCTAATTTTTACCAAACTAGTCCCTCCATTTAGATTAACGAGAGATTAATTTTATACAAAACAGGATTTTTGAGAGAATAATTTGTGATAATTAATTTGTGAGATATTAAATTATTATAAAGTATAAAAGTAATAAACCAATTTGATACATTTCTCCTTTTATATATATATATATATATATATATATATATAAGCCTATTATTATGCTGTGTTTGTGACTCTAATTCATGTGAAAAAACTAAATCATCTTATGAACATTTAAAGTTCTGTCTAATTGTGCAAAAGGAATCAATAGGCTTATATAATAATTAATAATTAGTTAAACTTTCTAATTTTCCTAAAATAAAGGTTTGAGTAAATTGTACTAATTATTATTAAATTTTAACTTAATTACACTGAGATATCTTTATTATTGCACAATATCTGTCTCGTTAATCAATTTAAAATATTTAACTATTAATAAAATCACAATAACGTAATATGTAAAAAAATAATTTCATTATCAAAACATAAAAGTAAAACCTTTGTAAAATAAACAAATATTAGAAAATTCAATAAAATTTTTGAAATAGAAATATATTATGTGTAATTTATTAAAACTATTAAAGTGATTTATTCTAAGATTTTTCTTGCTATTAATACAAAACAAAAACTCAAAGCTGCTCTTATTTTAATGCAATAAAATTATCTTATATAATGCTTGCTAAATTTAAAATCTAAACAATTAGCATCAACCATAATAATAATAATAATAATAATGATAATGAAAATAATAAACAATTTAAATTTAACTAAAGTGAAAATAAAGTTAAATTAGGTACTTGGAACCTAAAATAATAACAAAGGAAGATAATAATTTAATTAAAATAATGATGACTTTATTTAAAATAAATAAGAATTTACTTAGCATTGATTAAAAAGGATGTAACATGACTAGGCTTTGTTATATTAAAGGGACCGTTTAGATTATATCATATCATAATTTAAATAATACGCTAAGTTCAATAAATAAAGTTTGAACAAAAAAAATTAATTTATAAAATGAGTCACTTCAAGCTTTCTTAGAAATTTGACTAGAGCTTGAAAAGTTCAAATAAATTTTTTTAATAAAAAAAAGTTTATTATTTAAATTAAAGTGGTGTAACATGATGTATTGATAAATAAATAAAAACTAATACATCTTATTTAAAAAATTTATATCAATATAATAACTTATTTGTATTTATAACTTCTCTATATATAATCGTACAAAGAATAATAATTAATTATGTTATTTATCTTAAGTTTTAATTAATAAATTGATTTAATTATAATTTTAAAAAGCCTGATTAATACGATAGGTCCAACTTAAAAAATTAGAATAAAAATTCCTAATGAAAATATGGGCTCAAGTATTTTTTTTAAACTTGATTTTCACAAACTTGATCCAATAATCAGGTTTAGTTCAAACGAAAGAGAGTAGGGATGAAGTTGTAATTTTTCCATTCTTTCATAATTTTCTCGAATGTTCCTCTTGATCAACGTATTTTGTCTTCTTTTTTTCTTTTTAAAAATTTTGTTAAATATTAATTATTTTAAATCTGTTTTAATACATCATAAGAAACATAATACTAATTTTTTAGTACTTACATATTATTTGTTAAACATATATTATTATTTTAATGTATAGTCTAACGCACTAATAGTGCGTGACCAAGATACTATCTTATCGAATAAATAAATAAATAAACTGTATGCATTGGATTTAACAGTTTTTAAGGTTAGAAGTTGTTTAATTTTGTTCTCTTCAATAAGATTACATTTTATACATAAAAATATATGAAATATTAGTATTGTCTTTTTGTGTCATGCTTATTATTCATGGAATATGATGCCTTTATGTGCTACAAACAGGAGAAAATCAAGTTTCTTTTTTACAAGATTATATCATATTTGCACATAAATACGGTACTATATTATATAATAAAATGACAATTATATGTATTTACAAGTAAGATGTGAGTTTTAAAAAAGTCTTATTTCTTAACTAATTCTTATATTCTGCTGTTCTTCACGTTTTAAAATTTCTGTAATTCTATCCCTTATCTTTTATTCTATTGTTATGCTTCATTGCCTGTCTGATATGCTGTGATGACGGTGTCGTGCTGGGTTTTGTTACGAGATTTACATTGAGGAGTATCCTCAAAAGAAAAATGCTTATAAGATTAAGGAGTTTTTTTATCTAATGAAATAATTTTTTGTGATAAGTTATTTATTTAAACTTATACTCGTAACATTAGTGTTTGAATATTGAAAGTTAAGTAAATTCACCAAAAAGAAAATGACTACTAATGAATTAGTGTTAGTAGAATGAGTCTGATGACTTTTGAAGGAGTGTGCATTGTTACGAGTCTCATATTTGGGAGTCTCCTCAAAGAAAATGAGTTTATAAAATTAAGGAATTTTTTCATCTAATAAACTAATTTTTTATAATGGACTCTCATTTTGCAACTATACTTGTAACAGTTTTTTCTCAAAATATATAATTTAAGTTTTATTTTTTAATTACAAAAAATATTAATTGAATTATCAATCAGAGGATTAAATCTAACTTCAACATTCCAATTCAATAAAAAATGTATTTCAAGTGGAAAAAAATCATTAAAAAATTTTTCAAAACTAAAATTTTTATTTCTAATTTCCAGAAAAAAATTATTTGAATGACCAGTTAAGAAAAAGTATAATAATATTCAATTTGATTAAAAAAAATTCTTTAAATCAAACAATAATAATAAAAAAAAACAGTTCAATAACCTGCTCTTTCTGCATATATAGCGTAATTATATACCTAGCCTTTCCTCATTAATCCTTATAATATAACACACACACACACACACACACACACATATATATATATATATTAAGCTTCAGACATATGCTCTCCAATGTTTCATAGTTTGAAAATTGCCAGTATGCCTATTTACCTGTCAAAAAATAAACTAAATGTACACAATAAGTGAATATTAAATTGCAGATTCAAAATGCTAAATTGGAAAAATTTGTTGCACTTGCATAAAGCATGCTTTGAGGCACATCATTTCATGATTCAAGAGTATGCAAATCTAAAAATTGAAACCCAAATATTCAGATCCTCTCTTGTTCTAGTAAGAACAGGAGAATGTCATCTTATTATTATTATTATTATTATATATAAAAAATTTACAATTTATAATTTACAAATTTAATAATTTTAAATTGCCACATTTTGCCACAAAATCCTTTTTTTGCACAGGAGAGGATCCAAATGCAAATATTCACACTCAAGGCAACAAACATGGCAAGAAAAACAATTATAAGTTTATTACATCTTGGCCAAATTATAAAGCACAATCCAATAAAAAAACTAAGCTCACTAGTCATTTGGTTTGGCTCCAAGAGATGACTGTCAAATAGAGCTTTATATCAACAAAAAACACACTTAGGCTATGTTTTGAAATTTATGAGAAAATAGAATTAAATGACTAATAATAAAATAAAATAAAGCAGTAAAGAGTGAAATGATAAAATACTCTATTGTTTAAAAGTTTAACAAATAGAATTAAGATAGTTGTCAATTAAATGTAATAACTTATATTATATTTTTACAATATTACTCTTATAATTCAAATTTTATACCGTTAGATTGTTCAATTTCACTTTTAATACCTTAATTTAAAAGGACAACTAGAATGATATTTTAGATAGTAAAGAACAGCATTAAAGTCCCTCTTTTATTATTCCATTTCATATATATATTTACCCTAATTAAATCATTTCACTCCTTACTATTTCCTCTTTTAACTATCTATTTAAACATACCTTAAGCTCCCATTGTTCACAATTCTGGCATAAACTGGGTCACATAAGCAAGAGCACTAAGTCCCCAATTTTGACTAATCTCATTATAATGCAAAATGTTGCCTAAAACTTAATTGACATTATCAAGTAGGAAACGCTAGTGGATTCTTTCTTGCGCAGGAGAGAATCTGAGTGCGAAAAATGGCCATCATTTGCCTTTTTAAAAATGTTAAAAGATTAGTTTTTTTAAAATAAATTATTAATTTTTTTAAAAAATTGTAAAATTTTTATATGTATAATAATAACTTTGAAAATTATAATATATTAAAACATTTTTTTAAAAAAATCCTCTCCTGCTTTCCATGTGGACAGGAAAGGATCCTTACACATAGAAAACTCTTGCATAAAGAAATAATAGAACATCCACAAAATAACACAACTATATTTTATGATAAAATACAGCCAGTAGAATGTCATAACTTTTTGGTATGTTTCACATAAAATAAACACCTCTAGTATTAGCACCTATCTTTTAATAATATTCATCACCATCACTTGCAATGACTAAAACAATCTTTCCATTGCCTCCTACTGATATTACTAAAAATCACCAAAATGGCACTCGTATCTAATATTAATATGGATTCTCTATTATGCATACCAATTCTAAACCATTAGATCATTAAAAGTTATAATTGTGCACAGTTCCCAATATCTAATGGCTCAAAATTTGCATAGTAATAATTCAAATTGGTCTAAAACTCCAATTCGAATTCTTTATTGTGCACAGTATTACTATGTAGCCAATTATCATTAATTCAAGTGGTAAAGAATTTGATATCCCTTAAGGTATTGAATTTGATTCTTATTTTATGTATAAAAAGTATAAGATCAGACTGAATACCAAAAAATAATATAAAAAAAAGTAATGCTATGTACAATATAAGTCATTCAATTATTAAAAGTCATACGAACTACCCACAATTCCTAATAATATAATGGTTCAAAATCTGCACAAAATAATTCAAATTGGTCTAACTCTACACTCCCAATTCATTTAATCGAAATGATTCGGAACTTCTACATTTTTCTTCGTCAATTTTTTTGTTATTTTCAAAGAGAGATAAACATAAAATAAGTGAGATCCACTTGGGTGGAATCCATTTAAATTGTAAATCTTACTTACTCTATCTCTATCACTTTTTAAAATTGACGAAGAAAAATAGGGAGATTCAAATCCCTATATAATCATATAATCGCCTAAGCACGCCACTTTCAATACAAATTAATAAATCAAGTAAAATTATCGACAAAAATACTAATTATATATTTAATTAAATTATGTCATCTGTGAGATAAATTATTGTCCTCAAGATATCCTGTAAAGTTGAAGAATTTAATAAATGTTTTTATAATTTATTTTTCGATAGAAGTAAGAACGTGTGGTTGGATGCACATTAACGGCTACTTCATTGTAATAGTGCCCCAGCTAGCCTAGCATAACTTATAAGCTACAAAAATATAAATACAAAATTACTTCATCACTTTTATATAATAATTTGATCTCTTAATAATTAATTGTGATAAATTAATTTTATAAAAATTTATATTTATATAAAATTAATTCTTTTATTTGAATTAATAAAAGATTAATTTTATATAAATTTTTAAATAATTAATTTATTACGATTAATTTATGAAAGACCAAATTATCATAAAATATAAAAAAAATTCCTTTATAAAGTACATAAAAATGGACAGAGTTCTTCTTGAGCAAGTGGGTTGAAGTTGACATCTTAAGAAAACTAGGGACAACATTAATTATTAAAGAAAAGAGATATTAATATTTATTATACCATCAATATTTTATTTTAGGGACATAAAAACATTGTGTTGACCACACCTGATAGCAACCCTTGCTATGCTGGTTTTTGTCTACAACGTGTTTGTAGGATATAATTGTACTATGTTATTAATGTCATTTCTTAATTAGATTGATTATTCATTTCAATTTATTTATTTATTATTCAGGTTGTTCATCAATTGGTTCACTTGGCTCTGATTTTGCACCTTAATTAAATTGAATTTGATCAATCCATTTGCCAGTAAAATATTATCTTAATTATTTATTTATTGTAAAATTATTATTTTAATTTTTTACTTATTTTAATATTTAAAATGACCCCTCTTATTAAAAAAATGTTACATTTAGTTCTTTATTTTTTGAAAAAAAAAATACTAGATTTAATTTCTTTATTAAAACCCTAAACTTAAATTTGAGGAACTGAATCTAGTATTTTTTTAAAAGTGGAGGAAAAAAGTTGAGAATTTTAGACATTATAATAAGTTATGGATCAATGTCAAAATAATAATAATAATTATAATTGAAGGTCCAAAATGACAATTTTAAGTTAGTGATGGGCCAAAAAGTTAGTTTTCTCATGCATTTACTAAAATTTGGAAATTGTTTGGAGGGACTTAGACATATAAAATGTATATATCATTTTAGCCATTTTATTTTATTTTTCCTATTTTTACTTGAAGGTTAATCGGTGTAAACTATAATTATCTATTTTTTTTGCAAGAAATTAATATAATAATAAGCTTTTTTCTAAAATAGTTTTAAATATTTATTCTAAAACTTTGTACAAACAACAAATATTTTCAAATATATATGTAAAATTATAAACTAAAAATATGTATTATATTTGATTATGTTCTTTCTCCAACTAATTAATTGCATCAAACTATCCCACTTTTACTTATTAAAAAAATACAGAAACAAATATATTTAAACCCAATTTCTTAAAAAAAAAATTGACTTAATTTGGTGTGATCTATTTCAAGTACCTTAATTCTCATTTATTAGCCCTTATAAATCTTTTTTCATTCTATTATTTTTTGTATACTGTGAGTTATGAATTATTAAAGAGTGCAATAAGTCGACAAGCATAGAAGCATAAACTTGGGGACAAGCTAGAAGATTACAATCTTTCATACTCAATTTTGTTACACCACTTGCAACACCAAATCCTCTTAAAAAAAAAAAAAATTTGTTTGATTTTGACTTATTTATGTGACAATTAATTTAAGATATCTGTTCCAATAAAATTATCTTAAAAGAAAGAGTGAGATTATTGAAAAAATAATTTTATTAGGACTAATACATTAAATTAATTGTCACATAAGTGTATCAAGAATAACCTTTTTTTTTTTAAAATTTTTTTCTTTCATAACAAATTATATGAAAGGGATGTTTAGATTTATGCATATATCTAGTTTGACTGGCATAAAGTTAACTATTATCTTAGGCCAAGTGTGGCATACATTATTACTTTAAAAAGGTATTAGTAACAATTCTTATATTAATCAAATTTAAATTTATTTGAGAAGAAAGTAGTGTAAATCTTTTAAATTATAATTTTGACACACGAACTTTAGAGTGTAATGCTTAGTTCCAATAAACAACCACAAAATATAAAAACTTTAGGTATAAGTTAAAAACTAACATTTGCAAGTCACATAAATGTCACTTAATATTTTTATGAGTAATTTTTCTCCAAAGATTTAACTAATTCCTATAATCTTTTTATTTGGTTTTTTTGAGTTTGTGTACTAAATTAGGAATTGACTTAATATATTTTACATTTCTTCTTGTGTTGAGACTAAACTTATTTGCTTCATTATTTCTGGGTATTTTATATATTCTAGTTAATTTTGCAAGTACATGTTTGTCCAATTTTGTTGTTTATGTTCTCCTAATTCTCCTTTTCTTAGTGCTATGAATGGAGCTGGCATAACAAAGTTATTAGGTCAGATTTGGTTATTAGAATCCACACTAGGGTATGGAAATGATAACTACATTTTTATGTTTAGTTATTTTTAATTCATGGTATTTTTATTGTTTAAGAAATCAACTCATTATTTTTTGGTTTAATTTAATTCTAGACTCATTTCCTTTTCTATTTTCATTCTTATTCACTCACAAAAATTTTAACAAGGGAGTTAATTTTTATAGGCTACGCATCCCTAATCCAAACTAATTGATTAGAGTCAATTTTTCCTTCTATTTACTGTTTCTGCCTATGGAGTATATGACATTGTTGGTCTTGTAAAATAAGTTCATTATGCTTCATCTGTAGATATTGTTCTATTTAATTTTTTTTTCAAAATTATTATGATTCCTTGAGCTTTAGTCTTTGAATTAATGGTTTGGAAGTCTTGTTCTAAAATATCTTCTTTCCTCATATATGGAACTTAATTAAATTTATTAGTGGGTAAAATTTTTCTCGAGTTATTTTAACCACTACAAAATAACATATTATATATACTTGATAGAGTTACAATTCTAAAATAATATTTTACTATCTCAATTACAAGCGGTGGTAATTGGGATACTGGTGATGGATAAATTGTTGGGATTGATTCATAATTGAACTAGGTTTTTACTGTTTGAGATTGGTTCAAAGTGTTATATAGGAGACATAATTTAAGGTTTTGGATGGAATTTGGAGCATGTTAAAATTGTAATTAAGCCATAATTCACTTGAGTGATATTGCTTTTTCTCTTTTTCTGAATCACAATCACCGTTACTAACTCGAGAATTGATCTGATGGAGACCCAAGCCCAACTTATAGGAAGGTTAAGGACTTCAGATTCAGAAGACTATTACTGATTAATGGGAATTTTGCTAAAAGGAAGCACATTCTTTCTGCTAATTACTACACAATCAGCAGCATGATTAGTGCCCCTTTCAGTACAAATTGTTTTACCTCTTCATGCACAACCTGCCAATCAACTAACAGCAATAGGAAATAAGAGCGGCAATATAGGTGTGATGTACTAACTGGTCTATAAATAACACGTACAATCTCATTCCACTACACATAAACAGTAGCAGCACTTTATATTTTCTCCAATGGCAGCTCTCTGGTTTGTCCTCCTCCTTCCACTCTTTACAGTTGGTGAATCTCAGTCAACAAGTGCCATAAACCAAACTGACCTGCAGGCAGCCATGGCTGACATGAGAGCAAGGTCTTACCATGGATTTGTTATCCTCCTGAAAATCCTTAACAGCATGCCCAACTCTCTGCAAAACAGTGATATAACATTCCTCATGCCAAGTGATGAAGAACTATCCCAATTCTCAATCACTCCAGACCATCTCCAAGATTTCATACTCAGCCATTCTATTCCAACACCACTAGTGATCAATCAACTACTACATTTTCCAAATGGCTCTCTGGTTCCTTCTAGCCTTCCCAACAGGATGATTAGCGTAATCAACAGCAGAAGAACAGGCATGTTTCTTAACAATGCAAGGATTGTCGCACCTAATGTATGCCTAAGCTCTTCCATAAGGTGCCATGGAATCAGTGCTGCTTTAAAATTTAACATAATTCCAAATCACAGGGCTTCAAGTTTGAAGGATCCTCCAAAGAACAATAACGTACCAAAGCCAGCCCCATCGGTCAAGCACAAGAGATTCCCACCTTCCAAATGAGCATAGAACTATTTACCCCTGGCGGCATTGCTGTGTTGTGTTATCCATAATAAAACATCAGTTCTACTTTGTCTGCAGTTATGATGTATCTGGGCTTGAGCCCTAATGATGCAACATAGTAATATATGAAATAAAATGACTATAGCTTACAACGATGTCAAAACAATAGCAATCAGATTGATAAGAACCCACAAATTGAGAAGAAACAAGTGTTGTTACAAAAGCATATCTATATATATATATATATTATACTGGAAAGAAGAACAAGCCTAGTTTCAAACTGCTTTAAGCCTTTTACTAAATCTCTTCCCTATACAAAGGCTGATTAAACTGTCTTAAAATCCATTGGGATTTGATCGACTCTTGATTAATGGTTCAACAGAACGATATTACTTTAATATGGTAAAAGATTAAAACATACAAACAACCAAAACTCATGGATTTGTTCTGAAGGGGTGACGCTCATTAGGCTGACTATCTGCCTTAGGAGGAACACTGTAGAGCAGATCTTGGATTTTGGAGTACATCAGCATCTGAGAGGGGTCACCACCACTACTGCTCTGTGATGCACGAGAACTCTCCTGCAATTTGATCCTCTCATAGAGATATTGCTTCTCAGCTTCAGCCTCACTTAATCGTTGTCTCAAGTAGTTGCTAGTATATTCTTCCTCTGATTTATCCGACTTGGCAAGAGCAATCCTCTGGAGCCTCTCAGCCTCACGTTTAGCCTCATTTGCCTTAGACTGGAACATCTCAGCCTCTGCAGTTTTGAGCCTCACGATTCTCTCCAGTTCTTCTATTTGTAATTTCTTTTTTTGCCTGTCCATCTTGAGTTCTGACATTTCCCTTGCCTTGTCTGCTAATTCTCGATCACAAGCATCAAGAGCCAAGCGAGCCTTCTTGAACATTCTCATCTTCTCCTCAGCTACCATTTCCATCTTCCTTATAGCCTCCTGCACTACTTCAGCAATTCTATTGCATGCTTCCTGCGGAGCAATCAGCCTTCCACTTTCTCCATTTTCCAAGCTCTTTGGGGAGTCCACCTCAAGCTCTTCATCAATGAAAATCATTCATTAAAACATGGGGAAAAAGTAAACACATACAAAAAGACCCTTCCCTCATAAATCATATTTTGCTGCTGCCCATTTCTTTCCACGTGTTTTACATGTACAATCTAAAACATATCATGCTTTGGTCTATAAAATACTTACTTCCACTCACATTATATAGCTTTTATGCATTATGATTCTATTTTTTGGATATGAGTATTATCATGCCATTAGACATAATCAGAGACAATAAAAGAACAATGAAAAAAATAAAAATGTCAAGCATGCAAATGCCTTGTTCTCTTACTAAGTATATAATCAAACAAAGCCTATATTAAGGCAGGAATTGCAAGATTCAACAATTCACAGAAACATTAGAAAGCTTCGCAGAGTATACCTTGGAAAAACATCAAAATTGCCCGGCATGCAGCATTTGGTTCCACAATTCCACTTTTCATTTTGTCCTTTAGATCATCACACTTCCAATATAGTTTCCTCCCTCGGGGGTCTTTACTACCATGAAAGATCCTACTAACAAAATCAAGTTCCCTAATTAAGGCCTCCCCATCCCAGGATGGCGCACAATGCTGGAAAACATCTTTAACCCAACCTAACAGCTCTGAAGTCCTCTTGCATGCATGACACCTGAAAACCATTTCACTTGGTCCTGCTCCACTCTTTGATGAAGGGCCCATGGAAATAAGTTGATCACGAATGGCACAATCTGTATGAGTCCAATGGGAACATAAATCACACCCAATCCAGCGGCATGTATTTACTTCAAAGTCAAACTTGTTGCAGATTACACACATGCAAAGATTGCAGAAACCATTTCTATTGGTGCATATTTCACAGGTACAGTCATCAGCTGGAAGCTGGTTTTGACAAGCTATATTTCTGCATCTCTTGTACACAAAGATCTCAATGAGAGAAGTTTGTGAAAGAGTGATGTTAGGATGCAAAAATGCCTGAATTCCAGTATTTATTGCAACAAGGATTTCAAGCTGCACACGATGTGCTCTAATCAATGTCTTGGCAGTTAAATCAGTTCTACTCTGAACAAGCTTCTGCAAAATGAAAAATTCCTCCCTATGCTGAGAACCATTCCCTCCCTCAAGGATAACTCGAAGACTGTTCTTCAGCTCTTCTAAAAATTCTTCAGGTAGATGATGCATCTTTTCAGAGATTATATCAACGCTTTCTCTTGTTATGTCCTGAAGAGTGATTTTGGCAGCACTAGAAACACGACGGATGACTGACTGCTCGGGGCAATCAGTATCTGCTTTACCATTCTCCATCTTTTTTGCTGCAATGGCATCAGCAGTGGGCCAAGTTTCTCGAGAACTGGCACTTTCAGTAGGAGATTCTCGAATGTTGTCAGAGTTTGATCTAGGTTCCTCCGGAGAGAGGTGAGGATCTGAAGAAACTAGGGATAGTGAAGTTTGTAGTCCTCCAACACGTGATTGCTGACGTGGAGGTAGCATTTTTGAAGAAGGCTGCTGGTTGATGTTGGAGCCAGATGATGCACCCATCAAAATTGCTTTGTCAGTATCTGTGGCAGCAGCAATTATATGCGGTATTATTAATCACCATACATAATTATAATATTGTCACTGTGGTAAATGTCATTTAATTCAGAGGCTGAATGTGACACTACAATTTACAATAGATGAGGAGTTCAGGCAAATTAGTAAAATAGACAATTTATATTATTTTAAAAGAAAGCCAAAGAAAGATAACTTTTCATGTCTGTTTGGACTGCTACACAAACATAGATATCTGATCTCCGATATCAATCACTTAGTAAAAGATGCAAATAGTTGTACTTATCAACTCAAGCTAGTTGAAACTTTTGATCATCAAGACGAGTCTCACATATATTGCACATCTTACCAATAATGATTTAGATGAAGGTTTAGGTAAGTTCACTAACACAAAGCAGATCCTTCAGTTGTTACATCACCCATGCATTTCAGGACGTGACAGCATTAGGAAGTTCATATCCTAAATCTTCTCATATCACTAATACAGTGATAAGTCTTAGCCTGACATAAGGCAAGGTAGTTTGCTAGTCCAAATTTTAAGAGCTAAGACTTTGAACACATCAGCAGATTCTCTCATCTTCAGGTTTCTCTTGATTTTCACTCCTTAGTCCAAGCATGCGCTCTAACCAAGATAACAAGAAACTTAATTATCCTTCAACCAATTCAGATTAGTCACTTATCAGCTCTTACAGTACATAAGACAAAAGCTTCAGCCCATTGAAAGTTACTTCAATCTAAATCTAGCCATTTGTATCTCAAGTTATAACAGCATATTCAGGAAAGACATTAAAGAAGTTTCATTTAATGATAGTTTCTTGCTGAGTTAATAGGATGTATGTTGAAGCATTTATTTCCCGCGGCCACCATGGTTTAGAAGATAAAGCTAGAATCCTCACATGTAAAGTGGCATAATAAATTATCTTAATTTACTTTCGTGTAAATTCCAGAACAGTCTAAATTTATAGTAACTTTATTTACAAACTTGCAAACTAATATGTTAAACAAAAGTTTTTTCGACTATTTATATGCTCTCAGCCCACACTAACTAAAAATGTAGAGAAAGAAAGCATCACACACAAGCATTTCTTTTCCTTTTTCATTTAGTTACTCCGTTCAGCTGATAGTAGTTTCCATCTAAGGTTACGAAAAATTAATTATCATCTAAAAAAAGCTTACGGGATACAAATAGAAAGGACTATTCTAATCCACAAGATTCTGTCATTCCTGTTTCCTAATCGGAAGGTCTCTTTCCAGTTTCCATATTGCAGAAGCTGCAAACTCATAAATCCAAACAGCAGATCAAATAATAAAGATGCTACTACAGTGACCCACAACACAAATTGACCAAAATTTCATCTCCAGTGACCACTTAATATAACTCACAGATCATTTCACCCTTCTCACATAGAAACAAAAGTCAAACCCCATCACAGAAACTACAAAGGATGCTTGATACTTTCACAGTTCAGACAGCTTCAGACTACAGCTAATTTAGAATTCATACAATCAAGGCAAAAAATACAAGAACATCAAAATTCCAAAGGAGAGAAACCTCACCAGGGAAGAAAACCCCGAGAAAACCAAACCGAGCTCAACGAAAAGGATGGAAGAAGAAGAAGAAGAAGAATAAGATCGTAAAATCGGATTCGCTCCGGTTCTAACCCTGACCGGGGCTAGGGTTTAGACCGGGACAAAGAAGAAACGACAGAGCCAGCGAAACAGAGCGAAGGGAATTTTGGGTTTGAAGTTGGAAGTGGAAATTGAACGGAGAAGGTCAAGGTTTTCAACGCCTGGGTGACCGGCTTAGCCGGTTGATTAAGCCGGTCACCCGTTTCACGCGTACTGGTGTTGTGTCTTGTGTCGTACTCGTCATGTCCGTGGCACCTAGGCAACATCGTTAAAGGTCTGTAACGGTCAATAGGTTTCACGGCAATTCTTGCTGGTTCACCTGTAACCGCCTGTAACAGAAACCGTCACTGTTGTCATCCAAACAGAAGAGCCAATCTTTTGGAGAAGTATGAGATTAATTTTAACTATTAAATGGAAAAAAATTATTTTAATCTCTTATTTTTTTACTTCAAAGTCAATTTTTTTTGGTCTGAATGAATATTTAATACTAAAATGGTCCATCATAATTTTGATATGAATTAAAAATAATTATTTAAAAAGGATATGATTAGCTTAAGGGAACAAATTTCAAGTAGTTTTTAAAAACAAATTACCAATCATTGAATTGTCCAAATTTGAGACCCGACATAGTTATTAATTTTAATCTGAACTATTAAATCATATATTTTTTTTAATATCAACACTTAAATTTATACATTTTTTACTAAATATAGAAAATTCAAATTTTTGACTTAACAAAAGACTACTTTTGATTAATATTAAATTTTTTAATACTATTTTAGTATTCTAAATTTATAAGGATTAAATTTACATTAAATTAAAAAATAAGAGACCAAAATAGTATTTTCTTTGTATTAATGATTGAATATGCTGTGTGAACTAAATCTAAGTGATTAGATATTATTATTTTATGAAAATGTTTTAATTATGGTATCATTTTTGGTCTATTTACAATTTTGAGTGTACCAATATATTTAGTTATAATATAAAGATATAATTGTAATAATGTCAACTTAAACAATAAAAATATTATAATTATATTTCTATATTATAACTGAATGCACAAAAAATTTTACTTTTAACTATAGATATTTAGTAAAATAGTTGTAAAGACAATAAAAAAATATATAATATACTCATCTAGCATTGGCAAGTGTCTTCTGATAAAAAAAAAAAGGGTTATAAGTGTAAAATATCCTTCAACCGACAAATTTTTCAGATGAATGTTTTGTTTTTTGAATTTGTACTTGTAACATTAATGTTTTTGTTGAGAGTGAGTTTCATTGAGAGTAGTCATATGCGGAGGAAATGAATTACAGGCCATATTTTTAAGAGACCGTATTGAATATTGAAAATTGAATATAATTGTTAGATAAAAAATGATTACCAATGACTCAATCTCAATAGAATAGATTATTGTAGATGTGTGCTCTCAAAGAAAGGTGCATTTTTATGAGTCCTGCACCATTACTTTAATATTTGAGTTTCTAAAAGACTATCATAGCATATTTTTTTTCTTAAAGATTGAGGTCTAAAAGTTTCTTTTACCTATCAAAATTGTGAATTAAATTACTAAAATAATTATTTTCCATGTTCTTTAATTATAATATAATTAATTATTAAATATAACATAATATTTTAACTAATCATTACCTTAATTGGATTTTTATATTATTAATAACGACAATAATAGTAATAAATCTATAAGGCAAAATACTTCTCTATATTTAGTAATATTTATTAATTAATTACATCAGAACTAAATAACATAATTTTCAAATTATTGATGAAGCTATACATAATTAGGAGTCTGATGTTAATTAATTACAACTATAAACATAATTAGACTATGTAGTCTCTAGCCATTCAAACATTTAAATCAACATTTTACATACACAAAATAGAAAACATTGAAGACTCAAAGGATCAAGTTTAAACAACACATAATGGGCTCAAATAAACATTTACTTCCAATAATTAATATTGAGGATAAGTGATTAGCGTATGATTTATTCACTTATTCATTCAAGGGCCCTTAGTTAACCTTGGCTTCATCTATTGATCCCTCAAATTGCAATATGTATTGTTATAAAGTATCCTTGACCTAATATCATATTATTAGCACAAGAGAGGGATAAATTGCACAATTATAATTCAAGTAAAATAAACTAGAAATTTTTTTTCTTCATGTCATTTTAATTGATTCACTAGTTTTTTTGAAAATTATTGTAGATTTTAGTAAGAGAATTTAAGTAAGGAAGATGAAAAAATAACACACACTAAATTTATAGTGGTTTGGATCACTTACGAATCTTACATCTACTCTCTAACACAACTTGCTAGACATTTTATTAAATTAATTAGCATTGGGTTCAACTTCACAACTTTTACACTATACTTAAATAACTTAAAACTAAGGATTAGTCGCCAAGATTTTTATAAACTTTCAATAACTTATACACATGTAAAAACCTTTTGAACAATAGTGATTTGATTATTTCATAGAAGAATAAGACTCATGCTCTTAGAGAGCTTATACACACACTATACTGCATAGTCTCACACATAGAAGTACATTAACCTTATAGCACGATGAACTGTAATATATATAGCAGAAGCGTCAACACTCGCTTAACGACTATATCCATTTTCTAATTCTCTGTAATGTGTAGAACATCCATCGAAACAGTTTGTTTGTTGAAAATGGCGATCGTTACTTTATGATAAGATGAAGGTTGGTGTAGCTCAATAAATGCATTAGTTCTTTTTAGCATCTTAGATTTGCACGAGATAGTGATCTGGGAAAGGTTGTCCTGATGGAGGATTGGACAGATAAGGATATTGGGCTTTTTGGGCTTCAGTTTATATTTTATTGGACCACTTCTCAGCACACTTGTTTCATTGGTTGGTCCGTCAGAAGCTTCAGCAAACTTTGATTAATTAATTAGGCCTTCGGTCAAGCATTGTTTCATCTTAGTTAATGTTTACTCAAAGAATGTGTTAATTTAATGAGACTGACATAAGCAAAAATAAAATAGATAAAACATATTTTATCCCAACACATACATTGATCTCTCGCTAGGTTCAAGATTCAATTAACATAGATTACATGTAAATTTCATTCAAATTAAAGACACTAGAAGCAATCAACAAAAGCATTAGGCACATAATACCCTTCATAATTGAATAAGAAATATAATGTATTATTACCCATATCAAAGGTTCAAAATACAACATCCTAAATCCTTCTATTTCTAAGCACAATCAGAAGAAAAACAAATAAAAAGAAAATGGAGGAAGAGTTATAAAGAACCTCACTCAAGACAATTATCTCAAGTGAAGTAACTACCAAATCAATCCTTGAAGCTATAAATCTTCATCTTCCTCATCATTCGAGAGTCTTTAGGGCACCTCTAAGGCTCCCAAAAAGCCAAGCCTCTTCCTGCCTCATCACACCTCTAAACCCCTATTTATAGGTTGCCCTAAAACCCCTATTGAAAAGACCAAAAGTTTTATAGTTTCAACCCCATATGCAGGAAAACTTAAAAAACATTAGAGTGGGGATAAATTTAGGATTTGATTATAAATGGGACAAAAAATTTTAAATAAAAAATTTGAATCATGGTAGACAAATTCTTATAATTCAAGGGGACAAACTTTTATAAATTAAAAAATCAAATAAAAAATATAAGATAAAATTACATATAAAATTTTAAAATTTAAAATTTCAATAAAGTAAGCGTCCCTCGTGACACATCATGGATCCATCCCTACATTGGAGTATTGTTTTTGGATTCATGATTTGGTGTAGTACCAATTCCTGAGTTCTCTTACTTTTCTGTCCATCCTTTCTCTTCTTCCTAATTCTTTCAATCTTATCACAAAGTATGCTTACCAAAATGTAATAGTAATTTTTGAAGAGAATGAAGAGACAATCTAAGTGCACCATTTTTTGTTTATTTGAAAAGGAGAAAAGAAAACTATTATCACACGTCAACATATAAGATATAACAAATTACATCAATAATAACACTAAACTATCTACATCACTAAATAATAGAAACCAAACTGAAAGACTAAAATAATAATTATTTAATCTATTAGACATTATTTTAAGAATAAAAATATGTGAATAATCAAATTAAAAATTTATTCATTTATGTTGAATCAAAATAAAATTTTACTCCAATTTTATCGCCAAGTCCTTTTCCTTTGTTGAGTAAGTGAGCTAGATTTTTGTTGGGGATCTCCATTATAAATATTCTTGTTGTAAGACCCCTTTAAGCATAATCATCTCCTTTTTCTTTCCTAGCGCAACATATCAATGTCAATGTGGTTGACAATAAGGCGATCTTTATCGTTTCAGAAGTTGAAACCTTTCCATCGTAAGACACGCTTTGATATTTTTTTATCTTTAGATTAAACTAGTATTATGGTCCCTTAACTATAATTTATATTTTAATTCAATTTTTTAAATTCGAAGTGTTTTAAAATAACCCCTTAATATTATATTCAATCCATTAATATTTTAGTATTTTATGAAAAAAAAAATTAAGTATCTCTGTTCTCTTCTGTGGGTTTCTAGCTTCAAGTTTCTATTAGAAAATTTTTTGATATTATATGAATTAGTATTAATTAATCTATTATAATCGGTGATGGGTTTGATAATCTACAAGCCCATTAGACAGAAATTTAATTCATAACCCAAGAATATTAGTAATCATCTCATCAGATTACTAATTGTGAGTTTGTTACCCAGAAAGATTTAATAGGCTTACTTTTTCTCTGAATAATTAAATAGGAAATCATTTAAAAAGATTTTTGAAGATTTTATTTTAATAATATAATATATTATTATTATTATTAAAATAAAACCCTATAAATTATACTCTGATACCCTAATTTTGATACACACAAAATACAATCACTCTCTCTGGCCATTTAATACTTTGAAGTTTCTCTTGGGTATTGAGGGTTGAAATATTCTCATCAGGCAGTACGCATATCATAATTATGTCGTCTTCATCAGGTTAGACCTTAATCAACTATTCTCCCAATTTTGTATTCATGTATTATTCTTAATAATTACATGATTAGTTTTGATTACAAATGGTATCAGAGCCTTCTATGGGTAATGAAATTTTAATGTATTATTATTATTATTTTATGTTGTTTCCTAATTTTTTTTATAATCGAATTACTATTGCCGGCACACCTGTTTCTTTAACTTTTTTTCTTGCCGCCATCTGACACGGTTGCTGGCGGCTCACCTTCGCGTGAATTTTGACGTTGATTCGCGTGGCCTTAACAGCCTTCAGCCAGGCAACTCTTTCTCGGAAACGTCTCCCCGAGTTCGAGATGAACTCACTGGCAAAACTATCAAAGTTTTCGAATGAAAAAGTGCACAAATGGAAGAAAATTATTCGAAATCACCACAGGGGATTCATATATTATGAAACGATGATTGATTTGATCCTATTTTTGAAGCCTGAAAAGATGAAAACAGGCGGGTCGATTTTTTGAGTCCCACGGGTTCAACCTGCCAGAGGTTAAAGACGATGCACGTGGGCCTCGCCCACGCACATCATCGGCGCGTGAGGATAACTCACTGGTCAGATGAACCCCGAAATTCTACAGTTCACCTCCACTCACCTTTATCTAAATTATGGTGATTTTTTAAGAATTTTTTAAGCCCTAGAAATAGTTTTTTATTTTTTATTTTTTGAAGATTTAAGGCCTTAAAATAATATGTAGTTGAGGTATTTTGATTTGAGAAAATTTTTTGTACAAACTCAACATAATAAGGAATAACATATTCAGTTTACTCTCCCTGATTATGTGTGAATAAATTATAATTAATTTCTTTGTATTAATTGTTAGATTTTATTCCTAATTTAAGCACACGCCTTAAAGAATAAGTTACGTGTGGAATTTGTTGTGACTTTGAGTCACATGCTCCTATTGATTGAGTGCTCACCTATCGTGGGTCTAATCATGGTGATATATCTTTTATAAACAATGTATACTGTGTTTTTCATTTTATTCCCTACATTTAAGAATAATTTAATTGCCATCATTAGGGATGAGTTTGAATATTATGATAAGTCCACTAGAAATGGTGTATGTATATATTATGTTAACAATAGACATACCCTATCGGTGTGATATTGTTAATATAATTTTGTGAAATAAATATATTTCAAATGGTTAGTAGCATTTTAAAAAAAAAACTGATGCTTTCATAGTTACTTATATTCTATCGATATGGAAACCATGGATGCATTTTTTGTGTTATTTCTCTTTGTGGTCAAATCTGTGGTACATATAAGTTTTCTTTCTTAATTTGTTGTATCCAGAACTTTTAAGTGGGATTATAATAAATATCTTGTGATACAGTTGCATAAGCTGAATTTTGTGAAGGAAACCTAGTTTTATAATTATGTTTCTAGGACATAATTAATGTTTCTTAATTTTATTGCATCAGCTTCTATGTTTCAGCAATTATCTGTGGTGAAAACTCTGAATGGGACTAACTTTGATGATTGGTATGAGTCCCTTGACATGTACCTGATTATCTTTAAAGAGGATTTGGCTATGAGAGAACTAAAACTAACAGATTTTACTGCTGAGTCTAGTGCTGTTGACAAAGCTTATCACAAGCAATGGTATAGGTCTAATAGAATTTGTTTGACAGTTATGAAATACACCATTGAGAAGATAATCAGACAGAGTATCCTTGAGAAGGACACTACTGTTGAATACCTTAAGGCATAAAGTGAGAAGTTCAAGAAATTTGATAAGACACAAAAGGCGTACTATCTTTATTTACTGGATAACACTCATTATGACCGAGTGTCTGGTGTACGTGAACATATGATGAAGCTGGTGAATTACTTCAACAAGCTGAAGTCTTTAAATGTGGACTTAGGTGAGAGTTATCTCGTTTATAAAGTCTTATAATCTTTTCCAACAGAATATGGGGTTCTTAGAACCACCTACAACTCTTAAGAAGCTGAATGGACCGTTGATCAGATAATGTCCATCGTAACTCAGGAGGAGGAGTCATTAAAGAAAATGAGTTTATGTGGTCATTCAGTAAACTACATCTCTCATGGTTCGTCAAGCAAAGCTAGAAATAAGAAGCTTAAAGGCAAAAAGCCTGAGGGTAAGGCTAATGGTAAAAGGTTCTTTGAGCTCAAGAAGAACAATAAGAAGAATAAGAGTCAAAAAAGGAAAACATTTAAGGGTGAATGTCATTACTGTAAGAAGCTTGACCACAAGATCTCAGATTGCCTCAAGCTGAAGTACAAGCATGAGAAAGAAGGTATCTTTCTTGAAATTATCCCTTTAGCTCTAGTTTATCTTGAATCCAATAATTTTGAAACCTCTATGGACACTTGGTGGTTGGATTCTGGAGTAACTATTCATATAACTAATTCCTTGCAGAGGCTCAGAGATAGGAGGAGCCCAAATGAGAGGGAAAAGACCATTTTGGGAGTGGAAGGAAGTTCAGTTATAGTGGATTGTATAGGAATTGTAGTTTTGAACTTGTATTTTGGACACAGTTTAACCATATATAATGTTGTCTATGTATCTTCTTCAAGGAAGAATTTAGTTTCTAGTTTTGTATTAAACAAACATGGATATTCTTTTCGGCAAGGAAATGGTAGAATTGATGTTTACTTTAACTCAGTTATTGTTAGAACTGCTAGCTTAATGAGAGGTTTATATTGTTTGAATGCAAATGTTAGTTCATATTCTACATCTGTGGCATCTATTAATATTGTTATTGGACACAAATGATGAAGAATTGATGAGAACTTTTCCATGTTATGGCACCGGCGTTTGGGTCATATCTCCAAAGAAAGATTAAAAAGGATGGTTAGACAAGAAATATTACATAACTTAAATTTTTCTGATTTTGAATCATGTGTTAATTGCATTAAGGGAAAACTTTTTGCTAGAGCTAGAAGGAAAGGGGCTAATAGATTTAAGACTATTTTTGGAATTGATTCACACAGATATTAGTGGACCAATTACTCTTGCTGCTATGGGTAATTATAAATACTTTATAACCTTTATAGATAACTATTTTAGATTCGGATGGATTGATCTGTTGCATGATAAATCTGACTCATTGGATGCCTTTATGGCATTTAAGGCTGCTATTGAATTAAAGTTTGTGAAGGTAATCAAAAGTGTAAGATCATACAAACGTGGTGAATATTTTGAGAGGTATATTGAAACAGGTAGAAACCTTGGATCCTTTGCTCTATTCTTACAGGAGCAAGGAATTGAAGCTCAGTATACTATGCCTGACACTCCACAACTAAATGGAGTTGCTGATAGGCGTAATCGCACCTTGATAGACATGGTCAGAAGCATCATTAGTCACTCTTCATTACCAGAGTTTCTGTGGGGTGATGCCCTCAAGACAATAGCCTATATCTTAAATCAAGTTCTGAGCAAAGTCAGTTGAAAAAACTCCATATGAACTTTTCACCAGTAAGAAGCCTAGTTTAAGGCACTTTCGCGTATGGGGTTGTAGAGCAGAGGTGAGACCTTATAATCTGCAGCTCAAGAAACTTGATTCTAGAACTGTTAGCGGATTATTCATTGGGTATTGTTCTGGATCACACTACTAGGGTTATTGAATCTGATAGAGCATTCTATTTTGAGGATGACTTGGATAGTGGGAGTGATGTTCCTAGAGTAATCAACCTGCATGATGTGGATACCATCTTACCCATACCATTTTTGTCATCTTTACCTGTGGATCATGATATTAGAGATGACACTCTTGTTGAGAATTTGATTGACCCTATTGTAGAAGCTCCTATAGCTGATGTAAGAAAACCAATCGTTAATTTAAGACATCATAGAGGACTTGTAGACTTGCAATTTCGAATGATTATATAGTGTACTTGCAGGAATTTGAGTCAGACATTGTTGATGGCATAGATCCAGCTTCTTATGATGAGGCTGTGTCATGTTTTCATTCATCTGAGTGGTTGGAGGCTATGAATGACGAGATGTCTTCCATGTTTCGTAATCATGTATGGGAATTAACTAAATTACTAAATGATTGCAAACCTGTTGGTTGCAAATGGGTCTTTAAGATCAAGAGAGGGGCTAATGATGAAGTTGAAAGATTCAAAGCTAGACTTCTAGCTAAAAGCTATAATAAGAACAAAGGGATTAATTATATGAAAACTTTTTCACCGATATTTACTAAAGATGCCTTTAGAGTTGTAATGGCTCTTGTTGTACAGTTAGATCTTGAACTTCATCTGATGGATGTCAAAACAACATTATTAAACGGTGATTTACTTGAGGATGTTTATATGACATAACTTGATAGATTTACTGAAACAGAGAAAGAACACTTAGTATACAAGTTGAAAAGATCCATCTATGGGCTTAAACAAGCCTCAAGACAATGGTATTTGAAGTTTGATCAAATAATCACTTCACTTGGTTTTACAAAGAATATTGCTAATAAGTGTATCTATCAAAAATTTGATAGAGATAACTTCATGATACTCGTATTGTATGTTGATGTCATACTATTGGCCAATAATTCAATGACTATGTTAAATGAGATCAAACATGTTTTGTCATGTCATTTTGACATGAAAGATCTTAGTGAAGCATATTTTGTCTTGGGAATTCAGATTCACTGTGATAGATCTCGTGACACTCTTGGATTATCTCAGGCAACCTATATAGATTGAGTGCTAAAGAAATTTAACATGCATGCTTGTGCTCCTTGTGCTGCACCTGTACAGAAAGGTGAGAAGTTGTCTAGATCATTTTGTCCCAAAGATGATGATTCAAATATTGAAATGAATAAGATTCCATATGCATATGTTGTTGGTAGCCTTATGTATGCTCAGGTATGCACACGACCAGATATTGCTTTTGCTGTTAGTATATTCGGTAGATACCTGAGTAATCTTGGTCTTAATCATTGGAGGGCTACAAATAAAGTTATAAGGTATCTATAAGGCACAAAACATCATATGTTTACTTTTATGAGATCAGAGCCACTTGAAATTGTGGGTTATTCAGATTCAGACTATGCATCTTGTGTGGATGATCGTAAATCCACTTCTGGATACATCTTTATGATGCTAGGAAGAGTTGTCTCATGGAAAAGTTGCAAGCAATTAATAACAACTACCTCGACTATGGAGGCAGAGTATATTGCTTGTTATGAGGCTACCTGCTAGGCCATATGGTTGAGGAAACTGATATCTGACATGCATTTAGTTGATTCTATATCACGACCTCTAACCATATACTGCGATAGTTCGTCTGCTGTTAACTTTTCTCAGAATCATAGGAACTCCAGTCGTACTAAACATTTTGATGTTAAGTTCCTATTTGTCGGAGAAAAGGTTGCTAAATCTCAGACTCATTTGCTTCACATTCCTGGTGAATATATGTTGGCAGATCCATTAACCAAAGGCTTATCCGTAGGAGTTTTCAAAAATCATGTGACTCATATGGGTGCTGTTGAAAATTTTAATGTAGCCTTGGTTTAGTGGGAGTCTGAATTAAGTTCTTAAAGGACTTTTGGATTGTAATATGACATCTTAAATGTCATTTTGTATTCCATTCTATTCAAATATTGAAACTTATTTACGACAATGTTAATGTCACTTGATTCGCTATCAGTTTCAGTGATCTTTATGTGTAGTTTCATTTCTGAATTTTGTATGGTTTATAAATATACACACATCCATGTATTTATGTGAATATTAATTACCTAATTATGCATTCGTTTATTGACATAATAATTTAATTAATACTATCTAAGTGGAAGATTGTTAGAATATTTTTTGATATTATATAGATTAGCATTAATTATTCTATTAGATTAATTTCTTGTTATAACTAATTAGGTAATTGATATTATAATTTATAAACTATAAATGGACTGAGTTTATTTTTATTGTGGATAATCGGTGATAGGTTCGATTATCCACAAATTCACTGGGTAGAAACCCAACCCACAACCCAAGAACATTAGTAATCATCACATCAGACTACTAATTGTGAGTTTGTTACCAAGAGAGATTTAATAGACTTACTTTTTTTTTTTCTGAATAATTAAATATGAAATCATTTTTAAAGATTTCTGAGGATTTTATTTTAATAATATAATGTATTATTATTATTAAAATAAAGTCCTATAAATTATACTCAGATGCCTTAATTTTGATAAACACAAGATACGATAACTCTCTTTGGCCGTTTAACACTCTAAAGTCTTTCTTGGGTATTAAAGGTTGAAATATTCTCATCAGGTAGTACACATCTCACAATTATATGATCCCTATTTTGTATCATGTATTATTCTTAATAATTACATGACCAATTTTGAGTATAGTTTTTTCACAAAATTTTGGATCAGTCACTCAGCTTATACTGCAAGAAGGAAGGTACTTCCACTAAATACTCTGTTTTTGTCCCACTGTAGTTTTGTTTTGTTTTTTCTTTTTTCTTTGTTCATGCAATATTGGTTCCCATTTTACTTAGTGAGAACTTCATATGACTGATGTTGAGGTAATTTGCTTAAGAGGCACTTTATATATATATATATATAATACTTTGAAATTTTTTTACTTCAGTCTTGCTTTTTCTCATCGTGGGTAACCCACTAATCAAATTGTTTTTTTTAATTCACTGTTATGTTATAATTCATAATATTTATTTCATTAAGATTTGAATTTAAAACTATTTAGATAAGTGTGTAGAACCCTATTCCTGGACTACTCTTATTATACTTACAATTAAATTATTTTTGGTAACACTCATCCCACCAAATATGAGAGAAAATTAAGGAAAGGAAATTAATATGGTAAAACTTTGGTTTGGCTTCAAACCCAGTTTTTAGTAAAATTTTTATTTTCTATCAAAATCACAGGCACTTAAAGACTTGTTTGATTGAATTTTATTTCTATATTTTGAAAAATAGTTTTTTGCACCTTTAAATGCTATTTTTTTTTAAAAAAAAAAAACCCATGCAAAAAAGAAAAAAGAAAAATAATTCAAAGTAATATTTTTTAATTTGTCTTCTAAAAGAAAGAACTAATAAACATTTTGTAATGAGAATAAAACACAATTGTAGCCCAACAGATTATTTTATCTTTTTCAAAAAATCTTTAACAATAAATAACTATTTTTGAAGGCAATAAACAGATATTATGTCTAGTTTTTCTTTCATTAAACTTTTTAAAGAATTTCATATTAAAATAAATATCTTACCATTTTTAGAATGAAATTTACAATAGATTGTCAGTGAAGCAACACCAATAATAGGAAAAAAATTGAATATAAAAGGATCAAATGAATTCAAGGCAAATAAATAATAACAAAATAATTATATAGTATAGCAAGTATATTTTTATTTAACCAATATAAGTGTCAATTGTATTCGCAATTATTAATAATTAGCAAAAAAAAAATTTATAGAAATTTATCTATATTCTTGCAATACTATTCTCTAATTAAAATATACAAAATATAATATTTTAATTATATTATAATATATATAATTATTAAAGATGATTATATTATTTTAAAATTAATTTATATATTATATTAATTAATCATACATTTATTTTAATTAGCAAACAGTACAATAAAAATATAAAAAAATTACATATAAATATATTATTTCAAAAAACTTAATAAAGAAATGCACATACAATTTGTCCTTTATTAGATTATCATGTTCTAAAATCTATCAATAGGATTTTCTTGTAGTTGGTTACGCTGGTGAATCACTTTGAGTTACATGCACATGAAGACAACCAAAATTAGTAAGTAAAGTTTGATTTTCTTGGATAAGGACATCAATGTTATTAAGCATTAAACTCACTTGCATCCAAAACAGTATCATTTTTCATACTTTATGAATTTTGTATGTAAATTTTGTTTATCAAACAATATAAATCAAGTTACTTATAATTTTTAATTATAACAAATATAGGTCTCCATAAAAAATTATATGTATACTTACCTGCCATTCCTAATTTAATCTGTCAATCTTTAGTAGACATACTCAAGATTTTATGTTCTCAAATAAACCTCATGACATACAGACCCATACACCCTGATTTTATCAAATTTGAAAGACTATTATTTTGAAAAAATTGGAATCCCAGTCTAATTTTATATCAAATGTTAAGTGACGAATTTGGTGAATCAATTTTCAAGCTTAAGAGATTAAAAAAAAATTGGAAAAAGAAGCAAACTTATACAAATAACAATGGAATTAAGAAAGCATACTCCCTGTGAACACCTTATCCCTAATCACTTAATTATTTAATTAATGGAAACACCAATTAATTAATAATTAAGAACATAGGAAAATTAAAAATGTCAAATATTCAAATGATATTTTCAATTGGGGGACAATTTGGAATTTAAAATAAAAAATGGGAGATAATTAAATAAACTCAAAATTAAAAAAAAATTAGCTAATTAAAATAATTATAATAAATCAAAGAAAAAATAATAAAGAAATATAAAAATACAAAATATATTACAAAACAAAAATCAAAAATCAAAAAATAAAAAAAAATAAAAATTAATAATAATAAAAAAAATGAGAAAGCTGCCAGCAGAAAAAGGAGAAAGAGATAGCTCAAGCAAAAGGGAGCCATGGACTGAAAAAGCGAGACAGAGAGAGGAGGGTAGCAGAAAGCAACACCACTGGAATCAGCAGAAAAAGACAGTGCTTAAGAATGAATCGTGGAGGGGTGAGTGGGAGGACAGTGGCACTGTTGCATGATCAAAGAGAGCTGGAAGTGTGAGCAATGAGCAGAAGAACGTATAATAGGAAGGTAGAAGAATGAGATGAGGAGAGAGGCAGGAGTCTAGGAAAAACCAGAAACTTAGCATGAGGATTAGAGGAGAACCGAAAGAAGCTGAAGCAGAAACCGAGAGAGCAGGACACTGAAGCAGAAACTAAAGGAGAGAGCAGAAAATCGACGAACTGAAGCAGAAACCGAAAGGGAAGTCTCCAGACAGCAACGAACTGAAGCAGGAGGAGAAACCGAGAGAGGAGGGGATAGAAACCGAGAAGCAGAAGCAGAAACAGAGGGGGGGAGCGACAACAATGAACTAAAGCAGAAACCGAAAGAAGGAGGAAGGAGAACAAAAAAACTGAAGCTGAAGGAAAGGGCTAAGAAGAATCTACGTTGAAACACCCTGTTTTCATGTCATTAAACAGGGGCTAACAGAGGATGAAGGTCTGAAGCAAGGAAGGAACAGAGGGAAAAAGGAATTATTGGGGACCAGAGAGGTTGCTGAGTCTGTTAGCGGGGTGCTGCGGCTGGAGTCATTAGCGCACTTGTATGCCATCCCTTGGAAGTTTTGAAGGATAGGTTGACTGTTTTACTGCAAGCACAATTAGTTTCCCGTTGGAGGTGGCTAGGAAACACCTAATGGTAGGAGCTTTGCAAGGTAAGTGTCCATCACACATGGCAGCAACGCTTTCAGAAATCATTCAAGAAGAGGGTCTGATGGGACTCTACAGAGGATGGGGTGCAAGCTGTTTGAAGGTCATGCCATCTTCTGGCATTACTTGGATGTGTTATGAAGCTTGGAAGGACATATTGTTTGTCCACAAGGGTCATTCCTCATAGCCTAACAAGGTTAGTTGCGCTTCCAAGGTCCACAGTATGCTAACAAAACTGAGAGTCCTTTATCTATTTTTAATTCAAGAATTAGATGATTGTTTTGTAATAGCTAGCTAGCGAGTCTGTCGGAGTTGGCTACTCCTACTGAATAGGAAGCTTCTTAGGTTTTCTTCCCATTAATATGGAAGAAATGGGTAAAAAAAAAAAAATCCCATTGTTTGGATGGTTAAAAAGTAATTTAAGTGTAGTGGGTTAGAGTGAGTTTTCCCACACTTCGATAAAAAAAATAATGAATTAAAAAGAGAGAAAAATAATAGATGAAGATTAGCACACATTTGTTGTAAAAAAAATCATAATCAAATATTCATTCTAATTAAATATTTCTCATTATTTATGAAATAATCATGTGAGAATTTTATTCTCTTCAATTGCATGGGATCATGTAAGGTTTTAACCTCCTTAAATGCCTAAATTTGGTACACATTGGTCTTAAAAATAATAATAACTAAATATTTAATTTAATTAAATATTTTTTTATTATTTATGAAATTAGTGTGTGAGGATTTTATCCTCCTCGATTGCATGAGATCATGTGAGATTTTAATCTCTTTAGATCTTTTTTAAAAATTAGCACATGTGTTTTAAAAATAATAATACTCAAATATTGGCCTTAATTAAATATTTTTCATCATTTTCGAAACTATTGTGTGAGAAGTCGGTTCTCTTCGATAGCATGGGAATATATGAGGTTTTAATTTTCTTAGTTCCCTAAAATTAATATACTTCTATCTAATAATAATGATAATATAATAATAATAAAGAAAAAACAATCATAATTAAATATTCATTCTAATTAAATATTTCCCATTATTTACGAAATTGTCATGTGAGAATATAATTCTCCTCAAATACTTGAGGTTGTGTGAGATTTTAATTTCTTTAGACATCGAAATTTAGTATATACTTGTTTGAAAGATAAATAATAAGAATGATGATAAATGGATAAAATAATAATAATACAAAAACGAATATTTTAATTGAATTATTTACGAAATAAATAAAGTCAGGGTTTTATGAATTTAACGAATTAAAATGTCACATTTAAAAATTCCAAAGGTGATTTTCTGTTATATTTTGTTCTGAGTTCAATCCTGACTTTAAAAAAAGAAATAAAAAAATAAAAAAAATAAAATATAAGTGAAACAAAAAAAAAAAAACCAAAATCCAAAATTAAATAAATTAAAAAAACTAAAATATTCCTTTCATTTCAAATTTCAAAGGAAATAGAATAGGATATAAACTTTCCAAAATCCCAAAATTTCATTCCGTAATCATTTCATTTAAATTTTAAAATAAAGATTGAAATTCCAAAAACAAAAAAAAGTTAAAGGTTGAAAAATGAAGAGATCAAGAGAGCTAGATTACTTAAGTTGCTGTATATTAAAACATACAAATCCAAATTCCAATCCTGTTTTGTTTACAAAAATCCATTTAATTTTGAACTCTCCCGTTCTCATCACAAAAATTATAAATCACTTACCAACAGACACGCCTTTTGGGTCAAACTACGATGACTTTTATCCCTATCACGAGGTACGTAGGCCTTAGATTTTCATCCTAGGTCAAGTCCGTCTTTGTAAATATCTATCTATTTGTTTCCACTATTGTCGTTTTTGTCTTCTCTGTTTAATAAGCATGCATGTTAATAAAGGATAATTGAGATAAATTTAAAACCATATTTTATTTCAATTGACTAATTTAAGATACTCGTCCTCATGGACAGGTGTTGTGAGGTGTTTAACACATTCTCCACACTAAATAGACTTCTGAACTCATATCTGATTTCACAAACCATGTTGCCTTTTTCTTTTTTATTTAAATTAGTTTTCCAAAGTTTTCCGTTAAAAATTTCGGTAGCGACTCCAAATAAATTGATTTTCAAGATTTGTTTTTGAGAATCAATTTAATTCACTTTTTATTTTATTTCGCCGAAAGGACGGTTACGACACTCCCCATAAATTTCTTTTGCAAAATTTATCAAATGAGAACTATTTGAAGTTTCTGAGAGCTTAATACAGAATGCCTAGCTGCTAGGATGAGATAGTGGGAGATCAAAGACTATGATGAATTTAAATATGCTCTCAGAAATACATTACATTGAAAATTCCTTAGGATATCTATAAAACTACGTCGATCCTAAGGTTCTTGAACAATATACTTTTGCCTACAAGGAACGTTGAAAGAAAGATTAGAAGGGCAAAACAGAACCTTTATGACAGCTCTCACTTTTGACTGCCAGCCTCAGCAGGTTCAACCACCTCAGCTTCTACAGTTTCGGAAGCATGGGGCTGCCATCCAGTATGCTGAAACTGACCAGGTTCTGACCATTTACCAGAGAGAGCAATTCCCATCATCTCATATATCTTTCCTCCAAGCCGAGCTGGATTCTCAGGCTGTACACCAAAGAAGAAATTGAGTAACGAGAGAGTACAACATGGTCAAATTTGATTGTATATCATCAAGAATGTATTGTGCAACATGGTTTCAGAGTAAGATATCAAGCCTTGAACTCACCGTAAAACCACTGGAAACCAAAGCAGCATCATAGAGAAGATCAATAGCTCTAAGGGCATCTTGATCATCAGGGTTTGTTTTGAATGCAGCCTGAAAACCAGCATTAATTATGTTGTCATAATTGTGATTTGCAACCAATATAATTAAGCCCATTGATTACAAAGACAAAAGGGAAAAATGTGAGAATTATCAATTCATCATACATTCAAGTTCCTGATAATAGGGTGATCAGGGTTGATCTCAAACACCCTTCTGCTTCTCATAAACTCCAAGCTAGTAGTATCACCGACTGTTTGTGCCTTCATTAACCTGCAATAAATTTGATCACACAGCACATTGTCATTTGATTGTTAAAGAACATGCCGCTTAACACACAGCTGAAAGAGAGGACTCACCTCTCCATGTTAGCAGACCAACCAAATTTCCCTGACACCAACACACAAGGGGAAGAGCACAGTCGATTTGAAATTTGTACATTTGCAACTTTATCTCCCAGACATTTCTTAATCCAATCACAAGTTTGGCCGAATTCCTGCTTTATCTCCTTTTCCTTCTCCTCATTCTTATCACCTACAGAAAAAATATACATTTACCCTAAGGCAAAGTGGAAGAACAATACTAAGCAATAAAAAATAATTAAATCATTAATTGACGCCATGATCAATACATGATTTTTACTAAATGAGTACTACAAAATCTTCTTGTCAATCAAATTTTCTCCCTGCTGCCAAAACACATAGACGGAGACACAAAGGAGTGATAGAGGGAAGAAAAGAGGGAACTATTGGTCCAGATGAAAGCCAAAGGGTTATAACCACAGAAGACATAAAAGTACAGGGGTAAAAGGGAAAAATTCATGGTCATAAAGAGATGGGCAGTTGGAGAGTATTAGAAATGAGTATTTGAAGAGGAGAGACTGAGGAGAGACAAAACTAGAAATTTCTGTAAAGGGATTCAGGAGAGTGCTAGCCTCTTGAAAGCTAGAATGTCTTGCCCATCTTGTTCTTGTATCTACTTCTGTGTAAACATTTTGGTTCTTAGTTTCATCGTGTATGTGTAGCCATTGTACTATTGGTTAGAGTTCTGGTTGTATGCCAGAGTGTAAGTCGGTTTGGGTGGGATTTCCCAGTGTAAGTGCTGTGTAACTCCTGAACTAGGAATACATTCTTCTGCAATAGAAGTAACTCTGCTTTTTACCTGTGTTTTGGATGTTGTGGGTGTGTTTGGTAGTTGGGTCCTACTATGATCATTGACTATAATGAGTGTTTTCCAAATGAAGCATAAATATGAAATTAAGCACACATAAAAATATATATACACTCTCCTTCTGAGGGAAAAAAAAACTGTCACAACCATAAAGGTTTAAAGGTACAGACCTATATCCAAGTCTTCCTTGCTAATGTCAACAAAATTCTTTTCCCTGTACGATTTCAGGTTTTGGATTGCAACCTCATCAATTGGGTCCACCAAAAATAGAACCTATTTCAAACAATATCATAATAACATCAACATACACAAATCAATATGGAAAAAAAAAAAAAATCATCAAAGGCAGGTACATACTTCAAGATCTTTCTGAAGAAGTCTCTCCAAGAAAGGAGTGTTCTTTGCACTGGTCACACTGTCAGCAGCAATGTAATAGATATCCTTTTGGTCAGGTTTCATGTTCTCAACATATTCATCCAAGCTGATCATCTCATCTTCACTCTGGGAAGAGAAAAACCGAAGCAATGGAGCAATACGTTTGTGATTCTCACGATCTTCAATGCAACCCAGTTTCAAATGTTTGCCAAAGTTCTCCCAGAACTTCACATAGTCCTGCATTAAAAAGATAAAGGCATTAGCAAAATACAAAAAGGAAACATAATATTCTTTCTATAAAGGACAGAAATATGAGAAAGGGAATCAATCATGAAAACATAATGGAATGTGTGCATATTAAATTATCAAGAGAGAGTAGTGTCTTTAAGGGAAAGGTGAGAAGAATAATTAATCAATGTTAGATCACAAAGTAAATTGCCAAGATACAATAAAAACCATCATAACGACCTAAAATATGTGTGTGGGTGTGTGTGAGTGAAATGTTAAACAATCCATCTATCCAACCAAGCTCCAATATAATTTAGTAAACAAACAGAAAATATTATCATAGAAGGAGAAATTTTAAGAAAAATTCAAGCATACCTCTTTATTCTCACTCAAGGATATACCAAGAATCATTTCAAAAGCCTTGCGAACCAAACGCTTCCTCATAATTCGAACCTTCAAGAACAGTGGGGAAACAAAATTAACAAGGCAAAACTGGAACAAATTTTTTAATGCAAATTCAAAGACATTTCTTGGTTTAAATAAATGCATCCACTTACTATGCGGCTCTCTTGAAGAATTTCCCGTGAGACATTCAAAGGGAGGTCATTTGAGTCAACAACACCTTTGATAAAGCTCAAGTATCGTGGGAACTGTTTAAGAAAATGACAGAATAATACAGATTAAAGTTGGGACAACATGATGACTTTCTTCCAAATTGGATAATGAACAAATTTCTGTACCAATTCTCCATCAAAGTCATCTGAAATAAACACTCTCTTCACATAGAGTCTTATATTCTTGGTCTTGGGATTGATAATATCATCCTTCCCTGAGGGAGCAATTGCAGGAACATAAAGTATAGACCTAAATTCTACTTCACCCTGCAAAAGTAATCATCAGCACAAACATCAATGTTAACACATACCAGAATGGTAGCTACAAAATTAGCATTGTTAATCACATTTAGATTACTTAACTGCAGGGCCTAAAGCTATAGGTTTCTCTGATAATTCAAAATTTCCACATGACCAGATAAATTAAGTACTGCAGAACACAACATGTAACAAATATTCTTACCTCTGTTGGAAAATGTGAGGATGCTAATGGGTCCAGGTATTCATTAAATGTTTTCTTGTAGAACTCATTGTACTCCTCTGTAGTGACATCTTTAGGGTTCCGAAGCTGCAGAGACAGAGTGATGTCTTAATCTCACTCCAAGTAATGAGCCTCAAACAGAAGTACAAAACATATGGAATCAGACATCATAAAACTCACCCAAATAGGTTGAGTCTCATTGGTGAGCTCCCAATCCCAGTATCGCTCAACTACAGTCTTAGTTTTCTTCTTCTTCTGACATAGCATAGTATGATAGTAGTCATGAACCCGGGATTAAAATAAATATTCAGCAGCTAAAAAACTACACTTCTTGTGCAAACTATACATGCTTGATTCAGGAAAATACAAAACCAATCACAGGAACACCTCAGTTTTCTCATCTTGCCCATCCCTTTTAGCTTCAGATGGATCCTCATCAACCTCAACCTGAAATAGGCTCATATTATTTAATGCCCAGAATATTTTTATTGGAGAGGAAAACAACTCTTGACTAAATATATGATCATAGATAATGCGATTAGATCTGAAAGAACTTGGCGCTCTTAGCCATACCTCTTTGGTGTATCCCTTCTCCTGCCAGGTGTATATCGGGAATGAGACAAACTGTGAATAATTTTTTACAAGCTTCTGAATCTGCTCAGGATGTGCAAAACTTTTGTCATCCCGCTGAAAAGTTAGCAAATGGTCAAATGTAATTAATTTTAACCTCAGTGATCAACAGATATTTAAAAAATTACCCAAAAACTTATAAGGAAATTCCAAAATACCTACCTTGAGATATAATGTAAGGCGAGTTCCTCTTGGAATTAGCTTCTCAGGGTCAGTCTCCTCGCGTATAGTATATGAGCTAGCATTTGCCTCTCCTTCCCAAACATATTGTTTATCAGACCTGGGACTCTTAGTTGAGACAACCACCTTCACACAACAAGAAATGATAAATACAAGATACAAGGATTTAGAAAGTAGCTAGCACGTTGCTAATTTTATGCAAATGTATACCCGATCAGAAACCAGAAAAGCTGAATAAAATCCCACACCAAACTGACCAATTAAATTGTTGTCACCACCAGCATCCTTGCTATCCTTTAAAAAGATACATTTTGTCAGTACATAAGAAAATTTTAAAAGGATTAAAGAGACTGCATTGACAAAACATTAGCATCCTGCAGATGATATAGTACCTTCAGAGCCTTCAAAAACTTTGATGTACCACTTTGTGCAATAGTTCCAAGACAATCTACAAGTTCTTGCCTGGTCATACCTATGCCTGTGTCACTACATAAAGCAAAACAATCAGCACTGAGTGAACAAAACACTCACTGATTAAACAGTAACCACAGCTAATTATCTTACGCAATAGTGATAATCCCGTTATCTTTATCAGCTTGAATTCGAATATCAAATTCAACAGCATCCTTCAAAAGTTCAGGCTCAGTAACACTAAGAAACCGCAGCTTATCCAATGCATCACTTGCATTGCTGTGGGAAAAATTCACAGATGAGCAGATTGGACAATGAAGAAATTCATATAATCTATTCTACATCAAAGAAAAGTCTAGGCCTATTTAGGAGGTTTTAAAACTATCTAGAAACAGTCTTTAGAAAGCAAAAGAGAAACTTATATAAATGGTTTCAATAGCTGTGTAATGTCTCAGGCTCCCAACAGCATGAGGTCTGCTGCTTTGTGTTTCTAGAATTATAGGCTTTTCAGATAGAAAGCTACTTTCTGAGCAGTACCAAACAGTCCCTGACCTGAAGCGATTAAGGTTGCTCAAGTGGCATACCTCAACTCTGAATTGCAACTATTTGGTTATTTTCATGGGTAATAACTCCAAATTCCAGCTTTGACCATTTAAAAAAAAAAAAAAACAAATTAAGAGTCTAGTAACTATCAGCCTACAATTATGTCTGTGCTACACCAAATTCAGAGACTACTATACCATGATAAATCCTCCTTATGTGCATTAATCCTAATACAGTCCCTGCTAATACTCTATCTGATTCTTGTAAGTAGAGCAACATATTCCCCATATAACAGTAATTATTTTCACTTCAATCTAACTAAACCAATGGTGTGAGATGAAATTAAGCATAGGCTTGACTCTCCTAGTGCATCTCTGGACTTAGTCCCAGAATGAACGAGAAAGGCAAAAAAGTGTTATTCACGCAAGAAAGAAGCAATTATCAGTCAAACATCAATATTAGCGATAACAAATACCTGATAAGCTCCCTCAGAAACACCTCTTTGTTACTATATAAGCTGTTTACAATGAGGTCCATGAGTCGACTGACCTGCCAATACAGCATAAATGATTTTAACCCAAAATAATCATATATGGTGTTCAATAGTAGGATGACAAGTGCCTGTGTATACTAAAATTGACAACACCTCTGCTTGGTATTCATATTTTTCAGCTGGTGGCGCACTGGATGCATCAGATGCTGCAGCAGTTGATTCATACCGTTTGCCCAAAAACAAATATCCTTTCAAGTTTGGCTGATTTGTGGATTTAATGGTGCTAGAATTCTCTGAACTTAAGACAGAATACCATCTGGCTTTGGTGTCATTCTCACCCTGCTCACAATGAAAAGTAATACAATATATCACAACACTTCTTTGAAATGGAGGGAACATCCCATACCAATACAATTTTCAAAAATCATAAATGAACATTGGGGTGAGTACACAAGCACACCCACTAAAAAACAATATAACATGGAACTTATGTATATGTCCATGATATCACGCTCAAATATAATCACAGAAATGGACGACAAATCTTAACTACAAAAATATAAGGACATTATCAATGCAGCAGTTAGAATCAAATTATGCAAAATAATTTCAAAAGACCAAAGAAACAATCTAAAACAGCAAGAAACGAAAATTCCATCGTTGACAGCAGAAACAAGAAAACCTGAAGGGAAAAATGCAAACCCATAATCAAACTTCAACTGGGTTTCTCAAACAACAACTAACTCTCGAGAATATCGAATTAAATTCATAGGAGGAAAGTGAAAAATAAATTTCTACTGTAGAAACGACTGATTAGTTAAACACAAAATATCCAAGAGAATCGCACCGAGGTAAAGTAAGAAGAGGAGGAAAGTGGAGCAGCTATGTTACGATGCCGTGCGCCACCGTGGCGCAACATGGCAGAAGCAGAGCAACGCCTAGCGAGCCTATGCATTTTGAATACAGTAACCTACAGCAAAGGTGGAGAAATACGAAGAAACTGAGAGGCTGTGAGGTTCAGAAACTTAGATACCAAGTGAACCGAATGGGTTTTAGGAGGGTTTATGAAAGTGGGCAATGGGAAGCTTCTAGACACTGAGACTAATGCATTTTTGGCTGTGCTGGCTTCTTACACGACGGAAGAAGGCATGAGTAAAGAAAAGCTTGGATCCTTTGTAAGGTTTAGGGTTTAGAATTTGAGAAATTTTTCGATAGGCATGCCCTCAATTTTTTATAAAATATATTTTTTAAAAAATAAATATAATTATTTTTACAAATAAAAATGTATTAATATTTTAGATTTTTTTAATACAAAATGATATTTTGTTAAAAAGTAATAAATTTTAAAATATATAAAATAAATTGTGAAATATTAAAAACAGTTTAGTCTTTTATTTTTTAATTAGATATTATTTTTCATAAAAAAAATAAAAATATTAATATAAATTTTTATAAAAATAATTATATTTTATTTTTAAAAAAATATATTTTACAAAAAAGTTGACGATGCTCACTAGAAACAATCTCCACTAATATTACTAGAGGGATCCACACCCAATAAAAAAGGTCAAATTTTGTAAAATCATAATAATTCCTTGCCTCAAAATAAAAATTTAAAACATTTTTTTCTAATAATGATATGATATATGTAAAATAAGTTTCCTGATGGTTTCTTTTCAATGATGAAAAGCTTTTTTATAACATCAAATTCTTAGTTTCTTGTAAGGTTGACTTTTTACCCTTTTCATGTATATATCATACATTATTTGAAGTGTGTAAATTATTTGAAATTAAAAAATAATAATAAATTAATTAACAATTTTTTAAATTAAAAATTTTTAAAAATTTAAAAATTCTTTAGAGTGAACAAAAAAATTTAATGAATTAATTCAATGTCTCTTAAATTTTATAATGAACTATAAATATAAATTGACATAATTCAAAATTGAAGTAAAAAAAAATATGATTGAACAATTTAATCAACGACTTTGATTGTGTATTGTCATACATTACATAAAATTAGAGATAAAGTCAAATATGAATTTTATTAATTTTTTATATTTCAAAGTTCTTTAAAAGAACAATAATGGGATATGTTTAATATGATAAATAGTATCTCTTGTGTTAATGTCATTTCAATTGTTGTCATTTTTCTCTTATCAATTTCACAAACTAATTTTACTTACTTTCTCAAATTTATTATGATTTCTTCATGTCACAATATATTTTTAAATTCAATTTTTTGCTAACACCTATAAATACCATTGATATAAAATATATTGACATATAACAAATAGACTAATTTTCTTGCACAGGGCAAATAAACTAGTTGGACTTTAAAAAAACTTTCTCCTTGTTATTTTGATCATGATTTTATATCTTAAGAACTTAGGTCTAATACAAATTAAAATTTCTTCAAACAAAATAAATAATATATAATTAAAAATAATATTGACCTTATAAAGAAAAGAAACAATGTATATGTAATTTATGTTTACAAATGGAAAATATGACTGTACTAACCTTGTTCTTTTATAAAAAATTAAATACTATTAAATTTAGAATAAACAGTCATTTAATTATTAATTTCATTTGATTTCGTGATCTTTTAAAATTAATTCAAAAATTTTTTAACTTACTTGAAACAATTTGTAACGGTCCTTTTATCAATTCCCTCGGCCATGTGCTATGTGACATTATTTTTTTCCATGCATCAATTTATTTAGTTATTTGTTCTCACCTTTTGTTCTTTTTTCATTTTCTAACCTCCCTTTGCAAAATTTCACTTTCCTCCCTTTAAAATTTTCACATAACAAATAACGGATATCGATTTTCTACATTTAGAAGAATTTAGGCTACTGAATTTTTATTCAATAATTCAAATATTAATAAATTTCTAATACTCTTTAACAATTTTTAAATTTTGGACAATTAAATTTATATAAGTAGTCTAAATTTTAGTAAATTTACTTGCATTCATTTCCCATAAATAGCATAGTGGTACGTTAAAAGTCCACTATGGATCTTGTAGTGCCAAAGAGATGTACATATGTTTTTTATAGCTTAATTTATGGTTTAAACTAGAAAACTATTACCTAGCATAATAACCCCAATTTTTAATGAGTAATTAGCAAGATAACTTAAAGACCTTTTTAGTTAATTTGTTGATAATAATAAAATTTATAATCTAAGGATAGTTAGTATGCTTGAAATTGGCTTAGTGTATTAAACCATGTGTTGATGCTACATTTATTTCAATTCTAAAGATTTTGAAGTGTAGGAAGACTAAAAGCGAACGATCCGGCAAAAGGCTTGTGAACGATGCTAGGGTTTCGTTCATAACTTGAAGAGGAGAGAGTCAAGCGCCATTGCATAATCATTGATGAGGTGGGTTTGAGGTTTGTGAGTTACGAATCTCGTTGAAACTTTTCTCTTTGCTTTTTAGCAGCTCTTAGGTTTCCTTTCTTTAAATCAGAGAGTTAAGATGCCACAGTGGTGATGTCGGCGAGGTGGGTTAGGCACCAAAGTGGAAATGCCGACAAGGTAGGATAAAGATCAGTGAGTCGTTGAGGAGGCTTTGAGGAAGGCTTTTGAACATTGGGACTAGAGTAATGGCGTGTGTTGATTTGTTGAAGGGTACTTAGACAACGGAAGAATAAGATCTCTTAGTGAGGAATACAAAAAAGATTAAAGTCACAGACATGTTAGATATAAAGGAGGAAGGGTCATATAAGGGAGCTGTAAACAAACCTGATCTACTTAAGAAATCTTCATACAAAGATATGATGATGAACAACGACGCTAGTGATAATTTGTCCTCTGAAGAGATCATTCAGATGGTGGCAAAAGATTATGTTATTAAGGAGAATATTATTTTTGAGGAGGTCTTTCAATCTTTTAATCATAATCCTGTGCTAAGGGTTACTTTTAAGGAGTATAAATAATGGTGTCACCCTTGGATGCATTCCTTATATGTGAAGTTGCTAGGAAAATGGATCAGGTTTAAGGTCATGGAATCTTGGGTATAGAGACGGTGGACTCGAAATGGTGCAATTAAAGTTATGGATCTAGCGGAAGACATTTTCCATGTTTATTTTGCTGAGAAGGTCAATTATAATTATGCATTATATGAAGGTCCTTGGCTTATAGCTAACCACTATCTTCTGGTGCAACGTTAGCAACCTCTTTTCTAACTATCTCAAATGGAAACAAAAAAGATAGTAGTTTGGGTTTATATCCTTGAGCTATTAGTAGAGTTATGTAACAAGGATTTTCTTTGGTAGGCTAGATCTAAACTCGGTACTATGTTAAAAATTGATAAATTAACGTCTATCCAAGCTAGGGGAAAATACACATGGTTATGTGTTGATGTTGATCTTAATAGGTAGTTAGTACTTGGGAAAACTTACTTGGTGGAGTATGAAGGGTTACATCTTATTTGCTTTAGTTATGGAACTTATGGCTATAAGGTGGATGATTGCCTTTTAGCTAAACAAAGTCAGATCCTAAGATAAACCTTAAAGGAATAAATTCTGGTGAAATTTTAGTGATCGTGGAATCAACCAGTATGGATACTACAATAGGGACTACTATTGTTTTGGAAGGTAGGTAGGATGTCCTCAAGGAATTTGATTTGAAGGGCAGTAATCAAGGATTTGGTTGCCTTGTTTACGGAATAACATGATTCTTCTCTCTCTTATCACTTTGGTGAATGGATGATTGTGAAGTGCTTGAAATGGAATTATGCGGGGCCAAGACAAATTCTGATGGGAATGAAATTAGCAAGACTAATGCTGGGAATAATAAATCTCGTTATTCTATTTTGAACACTAACTCTGAGGTGGATAAGCCAATTAAAGGGGATAAGCAAAGTTCTCACAAGTTAGTCAATAGGGATATGAAAACGAGTAACAATGTTCCAAAAAAAAGTTAAATCTGATAAGGTTGTCGTCAAAAGTCAATATATATTGGCCCAGCAAATAGGTCTAAAGATCTCTCTCAATTCGGGGAAGTATAATGTGCTATTAGACAATGCAAGTAAGCCCAAGATTAGTACTTGGAAAAAAAAAACCCAATGGAAAATTCCTTTATTAAAGTAATTGATGGGCCAGATCGCAAAAAGAAAGGTTAGCCAATAATGCTACTTGGACTTATTCTAATTGGCATGATAGTATTATTTATGAGGACATGCTTGACTCTTGTGTGACTTATGTTCAGGGTCCTGATAATGAAACCTTTTGCTTTTGTTCAAAGATTACAAGCACTTCATAGCAATAAAAAAAAATGCTTTTAACCCTTTGTGACCTTGGTTCATATATTAAGAGAAAGGTGGTAGAAACAAAAGATGTCTTTAAGGAAATGATGATGGGAATTGATAATGCCATTGGGGCCCAAACTGGACCTGTTTAGGATGTTTTGGGGGATGCTCTTCCTCTTAGTCAAGATGAGTGTGTTTTGTTATTGTATATTTTCCTCTTTTATTTTTTCCAATGAATGTCTTACTTTGAAATTGTATAGGCGTTTCTGGAAAAAAGATTTACTACTATGATTAGTGATTTGATGTATAAATACCATGCTAATTTTGTTTGTTTATTGGAGACGCATGTGAGTGGGGAAAGCTAAAAAAAATAGTTAAAAAGTTAAAATGTGATAATTGTTATATTCAAGATGGAGTAGGTTTCTCTGGTAGTATTTAGTGTTTATGGAAGTTTAATTCTTGGTAGGTTCAATTACTTCAATTTCATCAACTATTTATTCACATGCAGCTTGCTTTTGAGAATTGTGTAGCCTTTAGTTCTTCACGGTTATTTACGGGAGTCCGCATTTCATACCTCAAAGGGATTTACGGATAGGACTCAAAGAGATTTTTGCTCAAACTCATGGTTGTTGGTGTGTAAGGGGTGATTTAAATTTTATTTTGTCTAATGATGACACCGATGGTTTTTCTAATGTATCTTTGTGACTCTGCTATGTTCCAAGACACTTTGCTTGATTGTAGTCTTCATGAGCAACTATTTAAATGGCAATGCAACAATATCAAAAGAAGATTTAACCATTTTGTTGCTAATAGTCTCTGGTCCATTCTTTTTGATAATGCTGTGGTTAAGCTCCTCCCTAAGCTCAAGTCAAATTATGGTATGATCTTCCTTAATTTTGGAGACAATGACTTAACCTTGGTTGGCACATAATACTTTCTAAGATCTTCTTTAGAGGTCATGGTTGAAGGATGAGGAATTAAAGTCTAATATTAATTCCTTTACGAAGGTAAACAAGGATTGGAACAATAATGTTTTTGGCAAGATAATGAGAAAGAAGAACATGACCATGCTGAGATTGAAAGTATAAGTCGTGTTCTTGTATTTTAAACTAATGTTTTCTTGAAAGATCTTTAGTTATATTTGTGGAAAGAGTTTGAGGTTTTGGATATCTAAGAAGAAATTTATTGGAAATAACTTTATAGGTGCAAATGGCTTTCTTATGGTGATTGTAACATTGCTTATTTCCTTAGTGTGTCTTTAACACAAAAGAGGAGGAATAGAATTTCAATGTTAGCAAATAATTATGGGTCTTCAGTTGAAGACCAAACTTATTTGCAAAATATGGGTATTTCCTTTTTATAAGAAGCTTTATGAAGATGAGGGCCCTTATGATCAACTCCATGTTTCTAGTATGTTTCCCAACTTAACAGAGGCTAAGTTTGTTTCTTTGGCTAAACAAGTTACATAATAGGAAGTTAAGAGAACTCTTTTTGATATGGATGCCTGGAAGGCTCCTGACCTTAATGGTATTCCAATGATGTTTTACCAAAATAATTTGGAACATGTAAAGCATTCTTTAGTCAATTTGGTGATAAAGGTTTTTTATGAGCTAACTTTTATTCACTTGGTTAATCATGCTTTTATCTCTTTGAATATGAAAGTTCCTAGTATTGAGAGATTGAAGCAGTATAGACCCATTAATTTGTGCAATGTGGTGTGTAAGTTGATTACTAAAATTGTAGTCACTATGCTTAAAGGGGTTATGTCAAAGCTTATTAAGCCTAGTCAGTGTAGTTTTATGCTAGGGAGACAAAGTGTTAATAATATAATTATTGTTCAGGAAGTTATCCACACTATGAGGTCTAAAAAGGGTGACGTTGGTTTTATGGCCCTTAAGGTGGATCTTGATAAATCCTATGATAAGCTTTCATGGGATTTTGTGAGAAACACTTTTTGTGATATCAATTTTCTAGATAACTTTGCTAATATGATCTAGTTGAGTGTTACTTCTACTAATATACAATTGCTTTGGAATGGTCGTGCTATAAATCCTTTTATTACCTTAAAGGGGATTCAATAGAGGGATCCCATATCTCTATATCTTTTTGTTCTCTGCACTAAAAAGCTAGCTCAGATCATTACTTTAACAGTTGACTAGAAGCTTTAGGATATAATTTCTTTAAGCAAAAGGGGCCCTCTATTTTCTCATTTATGCTTTGTGGATGATGTAATTTTATTGTCCACTGCTTCTATGCAATAAGCCGACATGATTAAGGAGACTCTAGAGGTGTTCTATAAGAGCATGGGTTAGAAAAGTCAATAACTCTAAATCTAGTATTCATTTTTCAGCTAATATTTCTGAAGATCGTAAACAGGAGATTAGCTAGTTGTTGGGCATGAATCTAACAGACAATTTAGGAAAATATTTGGGAGTCCCTCTATTCCATGATAGATTTTCCTATAGTAACTTTCAGTATATTATTGATAGAATGATAAGTCGTTAAATGGTTTGAAGTCGGGAGAGTTAATCATGCTCAATTAGCACTTGCTTCCACTCCCACTTATGTGATGTAGACAACTAGAATTCCTTTTCTAGGTGTGTGACCATATTGATGAAATTTGCAAATATTTTATTTAGAATGGTTTTACAGATAGGAGGAAGATCCACTTGATCAGTTAGGATATTATTTACAAACCGAGGAAATTTAGTCATTTGGGTTTTTGAAGAGCACGTGGCATTAACCAAACTTTTCTTATGAAGCAAGCTTGAAACCTTATTCCTAGGAGAAAAGCTCTTTGGTTGAAGGTGGTTTGTAATAAGTATAGTTGTTATGATGAGATTATTCTAATTGTTTACTAGCATGGTGTTACCTCTAATCCCTGGCGTGGCATTATTCAAATATGGATGCCTTTTTATTATAATGTTCTTAGCGCCTATGGAATGGTAATTTAATCCATTTCTAGATTGATCAGTGAATGCCGGGAGTTCATAGTATTGAGGATTTTGCTACTATTATTGTTGATAACAATATTCGTAAGAAGCTGGTAGCTAATTATGTTCTTGATAATGGGGGTTAAGATCTTCTAAAACTTCAACAGGTCCTTCCTATTGGTTGCGTGGATATTATTGTTCCTTTGATAGTCTCCTCTTTGGCCGAGGATGTTGATTTGGTGGCCTAGCTTCTCCATAACATTGGTATGTTCTCTTGTAAGCCAGTTTTTTATACTTGTTTTTGGGCAAACAGGAATCTGCAACATGACTTATTTGGCAAGATTTGGAAATTGGGTGTCCCTCAATGTATTGGAGGGTTTATGTGGCTTGTTGCTAATGAGGCTCTCTTCACAAATAGAGTTCATCATCGTCAATCTCTGGCTACTTCTTCAGTTTATGTTCTTTATGGTTCAGATGAGGAAATAGTGCTCCATTTCATTCATGATTGCACTTTTTTGGTGTGGAAGAGCATTAGGCCTAGCTCTCTTCATTTGGATTTTTTCTAAGATGTAATCCATGAGTGGTTGGATTCATACCTTAACTAGAGAGCTCCTTTTTTTTATTGGGGGTGATTTGGCTTTATGTGTTCCCAATTATCTATGTGGAAATTGTATACATGAGAAATAAAAGAATTTTTGATAAAGTAAATGTTAAGCTTGTTAGTTTCCTAAGGTGCATTGCAGATTTGGTTCTAAAATATCATTGTGCGTTTTTTTATCTCCAACTAGTTAAAAGGGCCATTAATGAGTTCACTATTCAGCAAGTTCATTGGGTTCCTTTGCCTGAGCACGTTGTCAAGTTGAATACAGATGGTTTAGTTTTGAAGCATGATACTGCTGCTTATGGAGGAGTTTTAAGGGACAATAGGGGTACATTTATCAAGGGTTTTAGTGCTAATTTCTATAATTGCACGATCACTATATGAAGCTTGATTCTTTGAGTGTGGTTAGGATGGTGCAAAATATATATGGATTAGTCTATCCAAATTTCTCATATTTTCTAATAAGCTAATTTGGTTGTTGATGCCTTTGCAAAGTATGGATATAACTAAGTTCCTTCATTTATGTATTTTGACTATGTTCCTAACTTTGACTTTTTAGTTATTAATGCTGACTTGCAGGGTGTTTGTTACCCTAGAATTGTTGCTTGCTAATTGTTGTTTCTTGGACGTTTTGCCCATTGTTTATTAAAACAAAAAACTAAAAGATTTTTTAGTGAGATTTTTGGAGTCTTTAAGTTATGCTATTTTAGGTGAACAGAAGAATTTTCATTTTGATCTAGAACCTAAAAATTAAAATTTAATTCTTTGAAGTTATGGTTTCTCTAATATTTATAGAAAAACATTTATATGCAATTGTTTGTATATTTATTGTACTATTTTTCAAGAAAAATATAAGTGTTGGATTTTCCACTTTCTTCTAATTTTGATGAGAGCCATTATCTCTTATTACTATTTTTCGCTCTCCCCATGACTTTATAGCATCATTTTTAGTGTTTGTTTGGAAGAATTAACCCCAAACTTGCCATTTTCAAGTTTTATTTTTAAAGGGGTTGAATTTAAGGAGGATGAAAATTTGGGATTAAATATTTAAACTAATAAAGGCAATTTCTTATAATTCAAGAGAATAAACTTTTATTAATTAAATAATCAAATTAAAAATATAAAAAAATACATATATAAGTTAAAATTTAAAAATTGAAGGGGGCAACCACGCCTAATGTCTTCTTTGAATCAATCGTTACTTTTATTACATAATTTATTTACTTTATACTTTGATTTACAACTTATGTCAATATTTTTTGCTCATTTCTAGTCAATTAGTTGAGTTGTAACAACAGTTTCTTAAGTTTCATGTTGATGTCAATAATGTTCAAATATGTACAAATATTAAATCATTTTTTACCACAGCTTGACATTCCCAACTAGCTTGTCTTCTGTACTAGTCACCCTTTACCTTGGGACATGACAATACCTAATTTTAAACATCATTTTGGTATTGTTATTGTGAATTTTACATGTTGCTAATTTGTAATAATAACTGTTTTGTTTTTTATAATTACCAAAATTATTACTTATTGTGCTTTTCATTCTTCCTAATGTCCAAAATTATAATTTAATGTTTATTTATTAATGTTAATATTTATTTAAGTAACATATTTCTCTTAAATTCAAATTTTTTTTATATTAATACAGTTTTTTTAAAATTATATTAAAATTATTGATTTCTATTTTCCTCATATTAAATTTTGTACAGGTATTTTTATATTGAATCTTAAATATTACTATTTTGAAATAATTATTTTTCTTATTTTTTAAAATTACCAAATTATTACCTATCATGTTTTACATTTGCTAAATGTCCCAACTTATAATTGAACCACTTTCTATTCTAGTTATACATTTTTTTGTCATCTTTATATTTTAATATTCATTACAGCTTTCGAGATTTTCTTTAAAATATCTCTATTTGTTACTTCCTAATTTTAAACGTCATTTTAGTATGATTTCTTAAGTGTGAGCATCCACCTAGTGATGATTCAGTTTGATCATATCAAATTGGGTTTAAATAAAAAAATTGCAAACTTATTGTGCCGAGTTAGGTCTCATATTCATTTATGGTCCAAATCAATTATATTTTTTATTTTCAAAATATTATTTTTATAATTTAATTTAATTTATTTTATATATAAAAAATTTTAATACATGAATGTTTTTCAAATCTTAATTTTCATTCATTTTATTTTTTTACCTTCAAATTTTAATTTTTTATTGATAACAATAATATTTTAAAATAAAAATCATTTTAAAAGGAATGAACCTGGCCTCCCAGTAAATTTGGTTTAGCCCAATCACTAACTATGCCAAGTCAGATCTTAGGGCATATATTTTTCCCTTGGTTTTAAATTGAAACAAGTCTCAAGCCTTTGTTAAATTCAATTCCACTTGATCCATGATCACCCACTAGATTTTCCACACAATTTACTTTTATGACTTTCACATTATTTGTTAATATCTCATTTCATTTTAAATTATTATTTTTCAAAATTGAATAATAACCATCACTTATTTCATTTTATTAGTTTTTCAATTTTCTTTTAACAACATTACTTTGAAGGCGAGATATACTTTTTGTTCATGATTTAAAACATTTTATCTTATTTTATCCAAGACAGTGTATATTTCACACGAAGTTACAACCCCAAATGCCAAAAAAGATTTGTCCTACACTCTAAGAATGTGAGGAACCCGGGACAAAAGGCTTTTTTTTTTTTTTTCTGCATTGTTCCACTTGCAAATATTAAACATGATATATCCATTGACATGATACTTCGCATCTACCATGACAAGAAAACAAAATATTACCTAATAAGCATTACTTGTAAGTATTTTTAACCTAATCAAATGTTTAATACTAACGATTAACAAATTAGATCAACTAGTTTATTTGTCTCAACGAATTTTAAAAAAAATTAGTTTATTTTATTATATGCCAATATATTTTAAATAAATGATATTTGTAAGTGTTACTAAAAGATTAAATTTAATAATATATTATGATATAAAAAAATACATAATAAATTAGAGAATGTCCATAAAATTAGTTATGTGAGATTGGTAAGAGAGAAGTAACGATAATAAATTTATTAATAGGGTACCATTATAAACCATTCAACCAAATATTTTTTCTTAGTTTAAATTATATCAAATCATATTTATAATCCCTTAGAAAATTTAAGAGAGTATTAATTAATTAATTCATTATTTCTTTTGTTGATTTCAAAAAATATCCAAATTCTAAAAATTTTTTATTTTAATAGGCAGTTAATTTATTTCTTAATTAATTACTTTATTATTTTTTATATTGATTACGAATAATTTATATAAATTAATGACTTATTTATTTTTTTTGTTGACTATTAATAATTTGTACATGTCAAAAAATTCATGATATTTGTATGCAAAAGACAAAAGGTAAAAAGTTACTGTATGAAAAATTGAAATTTGCTCAATAAAATTTTTTTATTGATCAATGCAACTCTCACATTAAAGAAAGTCTACTATATTTATATATATGATAAATAATTAATTTTTCAAGTGATTAAACTAACTAAAATACACGTTATAAATTGAAAAGATATTAACTTTACATATTGAATCTTTCACTAAAATAGAGCATAAAATAATATGACAGTCATCGGGATGTGGAACATTAATTATTTTTCCCGTAATAAATGGGTCACTAGCTAAATTTGGGTGCAACTTTAAAAATGATAATTCACATAAAATGTTCAATTTATAAGAGGTTACATGAACTCGTAATAAAGATTTAATTAACATATTTGTTTTAAGAAAAATTAGAGTAAATTTGTAGTAATTCTTTGATAACTAAAAAATATGTTTGGACCAAAATGATATTTGTACTCGTAACACAGGCCACATGTACGGACAGCCAGTAATGATTGCTAATTGGCCGTGAAAGGAAATATGAAATGAAGTAAATTATTATTTTGATTCATAAATTAAATTTTAATGTATTTTTCACTTTTCTTTTCTTATTTTAATCTATCAATTATTATATATCTTAATTTGATATAATTTATTATTTTCTCAATTTAATTTTTATTTATTAGTCTATTTTAAGGTGATCTCTCATACACATAAAAAAAATATTATTTTAGTCATTTATTTTTTCATTTAATGTAATTGAGTCATTTATAAATGTGTAGTGTTAAGATAATCTTTAAAAATCTAATAGTAATAAAAAGTAATTTTTCGTTAAGCTAATGCCAAGTCACTCATAACTATTTTGAGATATACGTTTTATTATTTTTAAATTTAAAAAAATTAATTTGTATTTCAAATAAATGAAAGACTAAATTTAATATCAAAGCAAAAAAATAGAGGATTAGAATTAGAGAAACTAAATTTAAAATCAAAACTAGGATGAGACTAAATTAAAAATAAATTAATAAATGAGGGATTAAAATAAAAAAAACTAATAAATGAGAAATAAAATTAAGAATAAAAATTGTTAAGGGACCAAACTAAACTAAACATAGGACCGAAATAATATATGTGGCGTGGGAACGCTTGAGCCCCGGCATTCGGAAGCTTCCGGAACCTCCATTTTCTTCTCCCCCAAACCCTCCTAAAACCCTTTGCTTCACTGCATAACTCAGCTCCTGTATCTTCCCCAAACTCTCTTCATCATTCTGCACCTTTGCTCCGATATGCACAGGCTCGCTCGCCGCTGCTCCGTCTCTTCCGCCCTGCGCTACGGTGGCGCACGTCATCGTAACGCAGCTGCCTCGCTCTCCTCCTCGTCTCACGTTACCTCGGTACGATTCTCTGAGATATTTTGTGCTTAACGCATCAGGCTTTTCTATAAAAAAAATATTTTCTTCCTTCCTCCTCTGAATTGAATTCGGTATTCCTAACAGTTTGCTGTTGTTTTGCGGAACCCGTTCTGATTTAAACGGTGGACATTTCGTATCATGCTGTTTCAGAGCGTTTAATTGTATTTTCTACATTATTTTGCATAATATGATTCTGACAGTGTCATTGATAAACAACGAAGTAGTGTGATAGATCATGCATATAGTACTAATTTTTCATTTTGAGCAGGTTGGTGAGAATGACACCAAAGTCAGATGTTATTCTGTCTTAAGTTCAGAGAATTCTAGCTTCATTAAATCCGCGAATCAGCCAAATTGGAAGATAGATATGTTTTTGGGCAAACGATATGAGACAACTGCTGCAGCATCTGAAGCATCCAGTTCACCACCAGCTGAAAAATATGAATACCAAGCCGAGGTATGGTCAATTTAAGTAAACACCAGTACGTGCCCTCTAATTATCGAGCATAATATCTGCTTATTTTTGGGATAATATTGTATATGCCTTTATTGCAGGTTAGTCGACTTATGGACCTTATTGTCAACAGCTTATATAGTAATAAGGAAGTTTTCCTTAGGGAGCTTATTAGGTATGTTTTATTGCTGATATTGATGTTTGGATGATATTTGCTTCTTTTTAGTCTTTTGAACCCATATTTGCTTTTTGGTTCGACTAAGTCCATAAGATGCAGATGCAGTCAGGCCTATTGTTAATTAAAATAATCATCTCATTACAATTGGTTAGTTATATTGAAGTGAAAATTAATTACTTCTATACAGGTACAAGGTTGTTCAACTTACAAGAGTCAGATAAAGTAATAGATGTGACTGTTAGTGATGAATGCATTTAATTTAGATTATTATGGTAGTAGGGTTTGAATCTGATGAAACATGGACATGACAGTAGGCTTATAATTATTAGACTCTTGAATTGATTTTAGTGGTGAAAGCTGGAATTTGGAGTTATTACAACAAAATAATAAAATAGAAAAAGAGAATAAAGAGAACTGCAGTCTCAAGTTGAGTTTTGTCCCTGAGCTAGAGTAATAATTTTTGGACCTGTTTGGTTCCTCTTCAAAAAGAAGCTTTTGTATGTAAATCCCATAACTGACTACTTGTGGCTGAGTTTACGTAATGAACGCAAAACAAACTTTGATTTTAGAAATTCTTTCTTCACTATTTAGTTTTCAGAATACAGCACACAGCTAATTTTCAATTTTAGAAGTATTTTCTTTGCTTTTTGAAAACTTTAGTTTGTTTTAGAATCTCCTGAATAATCCTGTGGTTATAATTGATTTAGACTAGATTGTACGAATTTCTGCATTGTTCAATATGCTAATCTATGATTTTTTTGGCCTGCAGCAATGCAAGCGATGCGTTGGATAAGTTGCGGTTTCTAAGTGTTACAGAGCCTGAACTTTTGAAGGATGCTGTTGACTTTGATATTCGAATTCAAGCTGATAAAGATAATGGGATTATCACTATCATGTAAGATAATTAGCTTTGGTTACTGATTGATCAATGAGTGTTTTCTTCACTTAGTGCTGATTTCTCTGCTTTGTGTAGGGATACAGGCATAGGTATGACCAAACAAGAACTTGTTGATTGTCTTGGAACTATTGCACAAAGTGGAACTGCAAAATTTTTAAAGGCTCTGAAGGTATCAAATCTTCTGTCGGATGCTAATGTTTTATAAATATATTACCTTTTGCTTTTGCAATTATCTAAAGTACTGACAAAGATGCCTTTCTTCAAAAGGATAGCAAGGATGCTGGAAGTGACAACAATTTAATTGGTCAGTTTGGTGTGGGATTTTATTCGGCTTTCCTAGTTTCTGATCGGGTATACTTGATTTGCATAGAATTAACAGGCTGGCTACTTTCTGAAACCTTGTATCTGCTAGTTATACCTTTCTTGTTGTTTGAAGGTGGTTGTCTCATCTAAGAGTCCAAAATCTGATAAACAATATGTTTGGGAAGGAGAGGCAAATGCTAGCTCATATACCATTCGTGAGGAGACAGACCCTGAGAAGCTAATTCCAAGGGGAACTCGCCTTACATTGTATCTCAAGGTATCTTTGGGCTTTCCTTTTGATATATAGAAAACATTTAAATGTTTGTTAATCCCTAAGCTAACCATTATTGTATTTACCCTCTTCTTACTTTCAGCGGGATGACAAAGGTTTTGCACATCCCGAGCGGATTCAGAAACTTGTCAAAAATTATTCACAGTTTGTCTCATTCCCAATATATACCTGGCAGGAGAAGGGATACACCAAAGAGGTATGGCTATGAACTCCAAGTTCTTTTTCAGATTGAATTGCACTATCTATGAGAATATATCTATGGTCACAAGTTGTTTCCCCCTCCAAGAAAATAAGTAGTACATTTGAAGTATTTTGGGCACAAAATAAATTTGAGCCTATTCCAGGTTGAGGTTGATGAGGATCCAACTGAAGCTAAAAAGGAAGGACAAGATGAGAAGACTGAGGTACTGCTGTGTTGGGTTTTGTATTTTTTGTATCATGCATGCATAGTTTGCATGATAAGTTTAGATGTTTAGCTGCTGCATATTCAATCCCAGTCTATGGCTGCTTTGTTATGACAGAGAAAGAAGAAAACTAAGACTGTTGTTGAGCGGTACTGGGATTGGGAGCTTACCAATGAGACTCAACCAATTTGGGTGGGTTTTATTATGTCAATTGCATATTATGTACTTCTATTTGAAAGTTATGTCGAAGGAAGATTCTGACATTATTCTGTTTGTGCAGCTTCGCAACCCTAAAGAAGTCACAAAGGAGGAGTACAATGAGTTCTACAAGAAAACATTTAATGAATACTTAGACCCATTAGCATCCTCACATTTTACAACGGAGGTAAAAAATTTTTTTCTTACATTTTGTGATGTGCATTTTGGTCATGTGCAATTTGTGAGTTCATCAGGGAAACATATAGCTTGAGGCCCTGCATTTATGTAATCTAAATGATATTTACAATGCTAATTTGGTAGCTATTGTTACAGTGATGTTTGTGCTATTGTTTGCATTTGCAGGGTGAAGTAGAATTTAGATCTATACTTTATGTTCCTGCAATTGCTCCCTCAGGGAAGGATGATATAGTTAATCCCAAGACCAAGAATATTAGACTCTATGTGAAGAGAGTGTTCATTTCGGATGACTTTGATGGAGAGCTGGTACAAGAAATTTACAATTTATCCCACTGAGAAGAAATTCACCATGTTCCGATAACTTTTACCTTTACTAATTGTGTCATTTGCTATAACAGTTCCCCCGATATTTAAGCTTTGTCAAAGGTGTTGTTGACTCAAATGACCTTCCTCTCAATGTCTCACGTGAAATTCTTCAAGAGAGCCGGATTGTAAGTGAATAGAGTTCATGCATGTATTTGAACCTAGTATTGCCTTTGAAAATGCATGAATAAAAATTTGTTCAAGTTTTGTCTTGTTTAAATTCTGTTTCCACTCTGTTCTTGAAGGTCCGAATTATGAGGAAGCGGTTAGTTCGCAAGGCTTTTGACATGATTCTTGGGATATCCATGAGTGAGAACAGAGAGGTATGCTCTATTTGTTAAAATTTCTCAGTTTGCTTGGTTTATTAACTAAATTATTGATGAGTTTGGATGTATTCCTCTTTTCATGATTCTGTCCTTTATAAAAAGGATATCATGTTTCCTATATGTATTTTACTGATGCCTTTATCCATTCGATGCAGGACTATGAGAAGTTCTGGGAGAACTTTGGCAAGCATTTAAAACTGGGTTGCATTGAAGATCGTGAGAACCACAAACGTATTGCTCCATTGCTTCGTTTTTTCTCATCCCAGAGTGAAGAAGAGATGATCAGCTTGGATGAATATGTTGAGAACATGAAACCAGATCAGAAGGATATTTATTACATCGCTGCTGACAGTGTGACCAGTGCAAAAAATACTCCTTTCTTGGAGAGACTTCTTGAGAAAGATCTTGAAGTATGTGCCTTCACTTGATAACTAATCCTATATATTTCCCAAAAAAATAAATCATGTTTATATTGATGCTATTGTGATATCATGCGTAGGTGCTGTTTTTGGTTGATCCAATTGACGAGGTTGCCGTCCAAAACCTAAAGTCATACAAGGAGAAGAATTTCGTTGACATTAGCAAGGAAGACTTGGATATAGGTCTATACCTTCAAACCTTTCTAGTTGTGACAGTTGCTTTCTTCCTTATGTTTCTGTTTGGTGATTTATATTGTATCTCTGCTTCATTGGGAAAACACCTATCTTAGTTAAGGGTACTAGAATTCCATTGACAAGAAATTTGGTAGTGAGTAAAAGTCTTGTATTGCTCATGGTGTGATTTAATGGTTTAAATAATTTTTATTCTCAACCTTGTTCTCTCAGTTTGCTTTGGGGTCAATGTAGTTCATTTTTTTCAGCAGGTGATAAGAATGAGGAAAAAGAAAAGGAGATTAAGCAGGAATTTGGCCAAATGTGTGATTGGATTAAGAAACATTTGGGAGATAAAGTGGCCAGCGTACAATTCTCAAATCGACTGAGCTCTTCCCCTTGTGTTCTGGTGTCAGGAAAATTTGGTTGGTCCGCAAACATGGAAAGGTGAGTCTGCTGTACTTTTAGCTGTGAACTGACATGTTTTGAACATTAAGCTGACATTGTGCCTAATGTGATCAAAATTTCTGCAGGCTAATGAAGACTCAAACTCTTGGTGATCCTGCTAGCTTGGAATTCATGAGAAGCAGAAGGGTGTTTGAGATCAATCCTATTCACCCTATTGTCCGTAACTTGAATGTATGATGAATAGAGAATTCTCACTTATTCCTGTCGTCTGTTATAATCAATTGGTCTAATTATATTGTTTGCAAATGACAGTATTGATAACATAATTTAATGCTTGTTTTCAGGCGGCATGCAAATCAAACCCAAATGATCAAGATGCCCTTAGAGCTATTGATCTTCTCTACGATGCAGCTTTGGTTTCCAGTGGTTTTACGGTGAGTTCATGGCTTGATTTTATTACTCTGACCATAATGCACTGTACATACTTGATGATAGACGCTATCAAATTAGACCATTTTGCACGTATTTTCACTCAATTTTCTGTGTGTAGCCTGAGAATCCAGCGCAGCTTGGAGGAAAAATATATGAGATGATGGGTATGGCTCTTGCCGGTAAATGGTCAGAACCTGGTCAGGTTCACTACACTGAATCGCAGCCCCAAGCTCCCAACACTGTAGAAGCTGAGGTGGTTGAACCTGCGGAGGCTGGCAGTCAGACTCAGAAGTGAGAACTGTTATAAAGGTTTTGTTTTTTCCCCTTTCTTCTGGTCCTTCTTTCAATGTTCCTTGTAGGCAAAAGGATGTTGTTCAAGGACCCAGGAATTATGGTTTATAAATTTCCTGAAGGGTTTTTAAGTTTTGATGTAATACATTTTTTGGAGCACTTGTAAAATTCACCCTTTTCCTAAAACTCCCAATATATTAATACGTTAGGCATTTCTGTAGTAAGCTCTAAAAAATCTTGGAATAGTTATCTATGTGTTTCATTTCAAGTCAAAATTAGTGCAAAAGATGTGTTACACGGAGTTCGCCTTAGTCATTCGTTGTTTGTATAAAATGTTTGCCTCTTTTTCTCCTTAATATTTGTAGAAGGGTATTTGGATAAAATGGGTTTAATTGTAAGATTTTTTTTTGGGCTTCAGAAGTGCTGTAATTTTTGGTGATAAAGGAACTGCTTATCTCTTTAAAAAGTGAAGAGCAATATAAGAATTGTTATTTTGATAAAAATGTAGATATCCTCTTTTAGCTTGGGTGATTTACAAACATTTTTCTTAGCCTTTAAAATCAGAAACTGTCGTTTTATGTATCACTTGTGAGGATTTAAATTCTTGAGTTTCTTGTTATTGTTGTTAACTAAGATACTATTTCATATTATTTTATTTGTCACATCGTTTAAGTTATCAAATGAAAGGTTGCATGAGATGCCTAATCCTAGATCCTAAATTCCAATAAGAACCCAATAAATAACCAGAGAATGAAATTTTATCATTGAAATTACTTTAGTTGCATTGGAAACCTCTTCAATTCAGTATGTTCTCTAGTGATTTGATAATCAAAAGAAACCTTCTAAGCTAAAACTCAAGCTGTATCACATTATGGCATTTCAGTCAACGACATATTTAAATCCAGATGGATGGTAGCTCAAGGAGAGTAGTTTACAATCTCTAAATTTAGAGTGTTTCGAATGCACAAAATTCAAAAGAGGTAATTATAATTTTTCTATTATTTTATAGTTTGATATCTATTCAAGATTAGTATGAATTTATATGTTATTTATATTTTCTTATAGTATAACATATATTAAGGTTTAACATAACTTTTTTTTTAAAATATTTTTTGAAGTGTAATTTTGCTTCTAATTAATTAATTTTTTTTGGAGATTTCGTAAGTGATTGTTCATGGAAGAAAAAGTTTAAAGAATGTATTTACTACTTATCCTAAAACATAAAATTACAAAATGTCTGGAAGGAATTTTTTTCTTCAAAAAAATTTAGGCTCATCTAAGAGTTTATTGCCCATTTTTCTGAAACATCTAAAAATCTTTAAGAATTATAAAACAATAAATACGGCATTTGCATTTGAGAAAGAAGAAAGTACAGATACGTACTATGTAGGGACAAAACACACAAACATAGAAGATTGCGCAGTGTATCAAACGTTAATTTTAAGCCAATTTATCAGCTTTAGAAAGTTAATAAAAAAACTCTAAACTTTCAGTTTTAGCAATATAGCTCATTTATTATTATTTTCCCTATTCAAAATCTTGATACTATTTGTTCATTTAAGTCAGGTCAGTGAAAAAAACAAAACACATAACTTAACAAAATAAGGGTTTTCTTTTATCATGCCCATGTAGAGAAAAATGTGAAGGGAAATGACAAAACACTTATTATTTGCTATTGAGGATGAAAGGTTTAAGATAATTTTAGTTAACTTTTAAAGTTGAAGGAATTAAATTATACAATTTCCTAAATTGACCAGAGAGTTTTTTTTGCATTTTAACATCAATTTATATCTCAATAGAAACAGAAGTTTAAATAAATTGGATAATGAAATTACTAATTCAATTTGATTAAAACCTTAATTCATATTAATTCCTGCATCAATGTATGATGCCATGTTATTTTTTATAAGAAGTACATATGTAATAATTACTTACTTCTTCATACCATACTTGAAACTAAAAACGGAAAAAAAAGAAGAAAAAAACAGAAGTCATAACTGATCATACAAGTTCTCTTTGTCTAAAACTACAATTAAAATAATGGATAACGTGGAGGTATTATATGTACTTTTCATATATATATATATACATACATAGAGAGAGAGAGAGAGAGAGAGAGAGAGAGAGAGAGGCATATATAAAAAGAAGTGATTATAATCAGTATTTACAGATGGAGAGAAGTATCAACGTCTGAGTGCTCAAAACTTGATGCAGATGCACCCTCTGACCATAAATCTGAGTTTGATGGAGTTCTGAAAGTGCTGTGATCACCATGCCTGCTTGGCATATGAAGCCCAAGAGAGAGAGAATCATGAAGAGGAGGAGTATGACTAAGAGGAAGCTGCACCAACCTTTGTTGCAGAGAGGAAGAATAATCCGATCCGCGAAGGTGCATGGCAGTATTAGAAGAAGAAGAAGAAGAAGAAGAAGAAGAGAAGAGCTTGAGAAGCTCCTTGCCCTCTCTCCTCTCCTTCACCTTCTCCAACTGTCTAAACCTCTCTTGCAGAAGAGCAATGGAGGAACTGACCATGGTGGGATCATTACCATGACTCTGATGACTATTATTATTCCTACTATGACTGTCTTGCCTACCCATTTTGCAGATAGCTTAATGGGTTTGAGCGTGGAGAAGGGAAGGGAATAAGTGGCTATATTTGGGTGGGTTTGGCATGTAGTGGCTTGGAAGTGGTATAAGAATACAAGGGAGTGCATATAGAGGAGAATGGAGAGATCAAGCTTGAGCTGTTTAGGGTTGAAGTTTAGCATTTGGGGGGTTGTAAATGATTGCAACAGAAAATAGAATCAGCTGGTGTTGCAGAAGAAGACAAGGAGAAGAGTGTGAAAAAGCAAAGGTAGGAGAAGGCAGGGTGGGTAGATGTGTGGCCAAAAGCACTTTTCGAAGGAGCAAAAGGGCAAGAGAAAGCCGCCAAAGTGATGATGCAGAGTAGCATTTGGAAGAGAGCTTTGTGGGGAATAAATGGTTAGGTGATGCTTATCTGGTGCCTTTCTCATCATTTTTCCTTTTATTTTATTATTGTTATTATGGTTAGGGTATCTTTTTTTTTCTTTTTTTGAGTAGTTTTAATTATACACTCTTTTATATTTTAATGCCAAAATATTCCCTTGAATTATCAATTTTTTTTGTTAATATTATTATAGTTAAGGTATTTTTTTAAATTTTGTTTGAGTTGTTTCTTTTAGGGTAGTTTTGATGACACACTCTTTTATATCGACTTAATGTATTTAATATTTTAATTCCAATATATTCCCTTGAATAATCAATTTTTTGGTTAATATTAATATAATTATTATAAGTAGTTTTGATGACACACTCTTTTATATCAACTTAATGTATTTAATAAATTAATCAGAAAATATTGTCTTGAATAATCAATTTTTTTATTAATATTATTATAGTTAGAGTATCTTTTAACTTTATCGGAGTTCTTTTCTTTTTGGGTAGTTTTGATGACACACTCTTTTATATTCACTTAATGAATTTAATAAATTAATCAGAAAATATTCTCTTGAACAATCAATTTATTAATATTATTACATATCTTTTTATTTTATTTGAGTTATTTTTTCTCGGTAGTTTTGATGACTCCCTCTTTTATATCGACTTAATGTATTTAATATTTTAATCTCAACATATTCTCTTAAATAATCTTTTTTTTTATGAATATTATTATAGTTAGAATATCTTTTCATTTTATTTGAGTTTTTTTTTGGGTGTAATTTTGATGACACACTCTCTTATATCGACTTAATATATTAAATATTTTAATTAGAAAATATTCCCTTGAATAATCAATTTTTTATTACTGTTATTATAGTTAGGGTATCTTTTAATTGAATTATTTTCTTCTTGGATAGTTTTAAGACATGATCTTTTATATGAACTTAATGTATTTAATATTTTAATCCCAAAATATTTCATTGAATAACGAATTTTTGTATTTATATTATTATAGTTAGGGTATCTTTTAATTTTATTTGAGTTACTTTCTTTTTTAGTAGTTTTAATCACACACTTTCCCATATCGAATTAATGTATTTAATATTTAATCCTAAAGTATTCCTTTTAATAATCAAACTCACTATTATAAGGAAATACTATTTTTTTAATCAATTAATTGTGTGTTTAGATTAGAATTGGCCAAATTTAATTTTGGATCAATGAACTTTTTAAACTTTATTATGGTCAAATGTAATTTTATATGATCATGATTTATTTTTAAGAACTTTTATCTAAAAAATTGAATTTTATCATCTAGATAATTTATCCTATACAAGTTTTTTTTTTTTTAACTTCTTTGCAGATGAAAGTTTGGAAAGAAAAAGTAATTATTTAAACAAATTTTAAGAACTATTATCTTAAAATTAAATTTTGTTGTCAATACAATTCATCCAACACAAAAAAAATAAAATTCTTTCACTTCTTTATTGAAGAAAGTTTAAAAGACAAAACTAATTTAAAATATTTAAAGTCAAATTAAACAAAATTATTTGTAAAAGCTAGCTTTTAAAAGTATTTCAAATGCCAAACTAAAGAAATTATGAATTCTTTTAGGTGGAGTCTTAGCCAATTTATATTGGTTATTATGATTGTACTATTCTATAACTTTATATTTTAAGAGTGTACTTCTACATAAACTTAATTCACAAAGTGTTGTTCAAATTAACTGAACTCATGTTATTAAAAGAAAATTGTGATTGATTGGGCACTGTTTGGATGGTTGAAGATGGTACATTTTTGGTTGGTCTTGCTGGTATATTACACTCTTATCTGTCTGTTTTTTCAACTGTTAAATGTACTGTTCTTGTTTTGGAGCTTTGAAAAGACAAAATAATTTGGAAGCAATTTTTTTTTTTTCCAATTGTTATCAATGATTAGGACCTGTTCATTCCAAGAAAGAGAGAGAAATGGTAACCCAAACAGTACAAGCCTTGCCTAAGTTAGGAGCTCATGAACTTGACAACAACTGCAAGCATGCATTTGCCAAACACAACCAAACAAAGTCTTAGGTTTATATTAATTGCTTAAGGACACAATCATGGGTGGAGCAACAATGTGTGGTTGAGGGTGGGTATTTTTCCCGGTTAGGATCTCTTGTCATTAGGCTGGACGACTAATCTGGTGGTTAGGTTAACTTGGTTTAATTCGATTGTATTGGATTAAGCTGAGTTTAAATAAAAATAAATTTATAAATTTAATAGGTTAGATAGGTTCATTCACTAATCAACTTAGTTAAACTTTGTTATATTTTTATTTTAACACATTGTTTTTATAATTTAATTTATTTGTAGTTATAATAATTTTTAATAATTAATTCTTTTTAAATCTTGATTATTTCCCATTTCACATTTCAATTTTTTATTTTACTTTTTAACCTTTGGATATTGATTTTTCTATGTTTTCTTTTTAAAAACTATTCTTATTAATTAAAAAAATATTTTTGTAAATACAAATTATTTTAAAAAAATAAAGATGGACTTGGCTCAATCATATTGAACTTGATTTGGCCAAGTCACTTATTGAATCATACTGGGTCCAAGCCAAGTTTTAGGACAACTATTTTTGCCTTGTTATTTAATCAGGCTAGGCCTCAAATTCTTTTCCAACTTGACCTGATTCATAATCACTTCTACCTATTATATTATTGAAATTCAACAATAGGGGATGATGTCTTCCTTAAAAGAATTTTTTTTAACTAAAAAAATAAATACCAAAGCCCCTTGGATGGAGGGGCAAACACGGTGAAAACTGAGTGTGTCAAACTTTTTTCCTTCTTCAAAGTTGTTCATTGAATGATTATGATGTTGAGTGATGGTTTATTTTTTTAATTTATTTTTGTTATACAATAGTAGATACATATTTATGTCCTCATAGTAAATTTGTTCATATTGATATAAAACTGTAAGTATTGGTACAATGCTCTATTTAGTTGTAAGCTTGTTTCTTGACTAAAGAAGGAGAAAAGTAGAAAAACCAAGATATTGTTAATAAGTTATCATTATTTTTAAAAGTTTAAATGAAAGTATTTTATTTAAAAAATAATTTTAAAGTATAAATTTTTTAAATAAGATATAAGTTCTTAAAAAAAAAAAAATATCCAAGTTAACCCTAGGTCTAACTTTGCTAGTGGACACAATCAACCATACTTGTACCTATTGCTGGGCATTGGGGACAAATCTCATCCTATTTTGGCGAGAATAGGAAGACTTCTATGTTCACCCAATTTTTTCAAAAATAAATATAAAATTATCTAAGAAAAGAAATAATACTTACATGTTAAATAATAAGATGGTATTCTATTAAAAAAATAAATAAATTATAAGATGTAGAGTCGAACAATTTATTCATGTTAAAGGTTGTTTTTCTTTTCAATAGAATGATATTTTGAAGAGAAAAAATTAAGCAGTTTTTTACATAAAAAATTGTTAAACTCTAAACTTTATAGTTTATTATTTTAAAACAGAATCACATTCTATGATGTAATTATTCTCTTTATATATTATAAATATTTTTTTAAAAAATTTAATATTTATTGGAAAAAAAGAAAAAGAGGCCAGACAATACACCTTGTGATAGTTTGAAAAACCCACTTAAGTTTGATAAGTTCAGTTTGAAAAATATGGAGATAAGCTCAGACAATAAAGCTTGAATAAAAGAACTGAAATTAGAATAATTTGTTTTATAAAATGGATCAAGCTTAAAATTTTTTTGAAGCTTGATTTGAGTCCAAAAAGCCTAAATCAATATTTTTTTATAAGAAAAAAACTTATTATTTAAATAAAAACTTAAATTTATCATTAAAAAGGGAATGTAACTTAAGAATTAACATATTAAAAACCTATAATAATTTTAAATGTGTAAAATAAAAGTTTATTAATGAGCTTATTTTAATTTTAATCCAGGGTACATAGGTTAATGTGACATGACATTTTAGTAAGAAAATAGTAACTAATACCCTTTATGCAAAAAAATTTTGCCACTACAAAATTAATATTATTTATTACTTCCACATATACAATTGTACAAGTAATAATAACCATTAAACACTTTGTATCTCAAGTCCTAAGTAATAAATAGACTTAATTATAACATAAAACTTTTTGCTTTGCCTAATAAATTCCCCTTAAAAAAATAGATATTAACCTAAATAAAAAAGCATGATTAAAAAACAAGCTCAAATGCTTCTTTTAAACTAAAGCCTGAATTGATTTTTATGAGCTTGACCCATGATCAGGTTTAGCATACCAATGTCTACACCCTATTCAGGGTTAGGGGGACAAAAGCCCTCTTGTTCCCACCAAAACAAGAGAGGATCCATCCACCTAGGTATTATGTCTTTTCCAAGTAGTAGAGGTAAAAAAAGGATAATATTTCATACTTTTTTTATATTTTTAAATGTTGAATAATTGATAAACTTAGAATTTTAGGCAAGGATTCATGGACCAAATTGGTTTGGTTATACTGAGTTGAGTTAGGCCAAGTTCTAGGGTTATACAAGACTCAGCCCAACCCAATTTAGCAAGTTAAAATGGGTTGGGTCAGGCCTTAGGTCTATAAAAGAAACTTGATATGAAATCATGCAGGGTCTTGAGTCTTGTGAAAATTTGGCATTGCCTAGTCGGGTTCACCCTGTGTTTATAGTGTAATGTTTATAATTTGAATAAAATAAAATTTTAGTAATTTAATTGGAGCAAAAATTGCAAAAAAATATTAAGGTTGTTATGAAACTAATGGAAAATATGAGGGAGAATAAAGGAAAAATTAAAAGAAGAAATATGAGGAGCATTCTCATTCACTTAGGTATTTCTTCCTTAGTACATAGTCTTATTTTGGCATTTAGTTCACAAAAGGTAAAACCGTATGCTACATTGACATAATTAAAAATTAATTTATGTAATTGTACAATATAAATAATTTGAGGATTATAGGATATATGAACATAGAGAGTTACTTTTTGGGGGTTACGGACATCTGTACAGATTTATTATCTATAATATTCTCCCTTGGATGTCCATTAACAAATAATGTGCCTCATTAAAACCTTACAAGAAAAAACTTAGTGGGATAAAAACCTATTGAAGGAAAAAGGTACACAATATTAATAACACTTATGGTAAGTTGTCTCCTTTAAAAATCTTACCAAGAAAACCCAATGGGACAAAACCTTGGTTAAGAAAAAAGAGTACAACATGTCATTTGCTCCCCTTGATGACAACATTATTTAGTGTCTTTGAATAAGTTTATCCTAACACTAGTGACCAAATTCTCAAATATGGTTATTAGTAATGTCTTAGTGAACAATTATACTAGATTATCACATGTATGAATCTATTGCACATTACCATGCTTATAAAGATCATGAGTGAAAAATAATTTTGATGAAATATGTTATGTTCTATCGCCCTTGATGTACCCTTCATTTTTAGTTGAGCTTTACATACCTCATTATCTTTAATAATCTAATATATTGAAAACTTTTCTCAAAAAGAAAACCACACATCATTTGGATATGTTGAGTCATTGACTAAATCACCTCATATATTGTAATCAATTTAGCATGATTTGAAATAATGACTAAAATTTATTTTCTAGTGCTTGATAACATTACTATATCCCCACATATAAATAAATAACTTATTTGGGATCAAGCTTTATGTGTATCAAATGAATATCTACATCTGCATAGGCAATTAGTAGAGGTTTAAAAATTTAAATAAAATAAATCAATATTAACAATTCCTCGAACATATCAGAATGTATGCTTAATTCATTCCAATATCTTCATGTTGGAAAGGAACTAAATCGTGCTAAATCATAAAGAAAATGCTTTTTCTTGTTGTACAATATTAGCAAGAAACATTAGACCCCCAATAGCATGAAGATATATGGTATTCGTGGATCAATAATTTCTTTATCATCTTGAGATTAGAATGGACCTTTATTTATATCAAGCAATCTCACAACCGTCAAAGTTCTTAATGGATATGCCTTATCACCTTTCAATTGATAAACGCTAATTTCATTTGTTAAGCAGTCAATCTATTAATTGATACATAACTTTGTCTTTTTAGAAATTTTCATTTCAAATAATCTAGTGCTTTTGGAAATTCTTCCAAAATTGCATTAATTAATAAGCAATGTTAGATAATTGATTTCCAAGTTCCTAGCAAGGGCAAAAGTAATCATTAATGACTTTCTTTTGAAAATTTCACTGCTTGAATTTACAAGTGCCTTCAATAAATGTATCAAGAACTTATTTTCCATGCTTCAAGCATCTTAAATCCTTCAAGGATTTTCTGATAGTGCACATAGAAAAGGGGTGAATAGGTGCTTAAGAGAAATTTAAACAATTTTTCTTTCCTCAAAATAATTAATTTCAAACCACTGTTTAGGTGCCTGAAGTGAAAATGTAGGCACTTAAACTTAGCTTTCAATTTAGTGAATTTAGTGACTAAAAACTAAAACTCAGGTGCTTAAAGATAATTTTTACTGCTTGAAGAAAATCTCAGTAACTAAAAGTAATTTTGAAAATAGTAAAGAGAAGAGAGGGCACATCAATTTATCTTAGTTTAGACTACCACTGTCCTATGTCCAGTCCTTTTAAAAAAGAAAATATTTTCCACTATAATAGGGTTTTTACCTGGATGACTCCAAAAACTTACACAAACATGTTTTACAATGTTCACCTTCAACACAAGGTTTAAGCTTACCTCAAACTATCACAAATGGGTTTTGGCTCAGCTAACCCTTAACTGACTTTCACTACGGAAAGATTTAAATAAGATAGGATGATTTGGGTTACCCTTAAAAAGGTTTACAATTTGGGCTCAACAAACTCAGACTCTTGAAGGCCAAACTCAGTTACTTGACACTAAGCTCAATATGAATAGTAATGTGATTTTCTCCTAGATGATTTTATGTTCAGTTTTCTTCATTACCTATGCTTACCTTTTTATATATCTACCTTTCTTAACTATTGTGATTCAAATTTAAAGCTTCTTTAATGCACATGACCATTGGGTAAGAGAGAAAATATGCGTAGTATAAGCTTGGTTGTCTTCTTCGCTTTTCTCTTTGAGCTACCAAAATTTCATATCAGTTACAGCCTTTTGTGCAGCAAGAAGATATGAGAGTCAACTTATACATGTGTGTTGGAATTTTGGAGGAAGAAGACATGAAAGGATGATATATGGAGTTGTCACTTCATCTCTTCCTTAGCTCAAGTTGTTATCAGAATTTTATGAATTTTTGTTTGCTTCTCATAAGCTTTCTTCTTCATCAGATGTGCCTCAGTATCTTTTATACATACTCTTTGCCTTTTTACTATTTATTGGAGGACTTGTACATGAGTAGAGTGTTGTTGCATCATTTTTTGATACCCTTTCTGACATGGTTGAAAACCTTCCTTTATTTTGTCTTTGACTTGATCCTTTTTATGCAAAAGTTGATCATCTCTTTTTGTACTTCCCATCTTTATACAAAAGCCATTTATTTGTCTTTATTTAATGCTTGCTATATGCATTACTTAGGCTTATGTTCTTTTTATTAAAATATACATTGATATTGGGCACTTTGAGCTAAACAGTTTTGGGCCAAGAAATATGTAAACTCTTTAACGGTTGGGCCGAAAATATTTCTAAAAGTCTTGTGGGCTAAAAGCTTTGGGTTTTTTCATCATTTGGGCCATTGAAAATTTAATTATTTCAAATAAAACTTAGGCTAAATACAATTTGGGCTTTTATTTGGATCATAATAATATAAATATTTGATAATGATATTTTTACCCATTTGAGAATTAAGTGAAATAATTTTGAATAAAACTAGATTTGTTATCATTAAACATGGATTAGGCCTATTTGTAAAACCATTGGGCTAACAATCTCCCCCTTTTAATAATGACAAAACCAATTTCATTTTCAAAATAAAGCTCCCCCTGATTCTTTGCCCAAAATTTTCATGAAAGAAACTTTCAAAAAGCTTCCCCTTACAATGTACTAGAAAATTTTAACGCTTGAAAGCTTGATTAATGGACCTATGGATAATGCATGAAATTTTAATATAAGAGGCCCAAGTTTTCAAATAGAGGGACTAGAATTTCCAAACTGAAGAACCTTAGTTGTTATAAATAAGTTCATTTGTTTACCACTAAATTGGTTCTCCCCCTTTTTGACATCATCTAAAGGGTAAAAAAAAATATGAACTAAAGTCATAACCAAGATATAAGAGCAGTTAGAGTAATAACCAAGAAAGTCATTCATAGATAAAGATAAGTACAACATAGTCACAATGATCAAAATGCCAAACAGATATTTAAAAACACATAATTATAGTAGTAGAGCAAACTAATAAACACATGCATAGGGTAGTTAAACAGTAAGTAGACACTAAACAATAACTAAGAGAAAATAGTAATGGTAGGGCCATCACTGGCTCTGCTAACAAAAAATCATGGTTGGCGAATTTTAGGAATTCTAAGAATAGTCTCATAAATGTTGCCTATGCAATTGGCTTCTTGAATCATAAAGGTTAAAGAAGCAGCGACATTAGAATTAATTTCTCAAACTACATTGATCACTTCGATGCTCTTAGTTTGTGATGCTTGCTTCAAATCTGCATTCTCCCATGGAATGTTCCAAATAGTATCATGAGGCTCAAACTTTTTAAGGAGAGTATTGAGTTCTACCTTCACTTGTGCAACCTTTTCTAAAACATAATCAAATCTCTTATCAAAGTGAGTCTGAATGTGGTCAATTTTGTGATGATGTGAAGTGATTGAATCACATCACAAATTTTGTTTAACATGGCTACCTGAAAAAGTATTATAACATTTTAAAGCTTAACAACTGGAGGTTCTAGAGCTACAAAGTAGGACCTTGATTAGGTGCAAGGATGTTCTCAAAGATGTCAATAGGCTCAGGGGCTAAAATAGTTAGTTCAGGTACTAGATCAGGAATAGGTGGTACAGGCATAAGTTCCTGAGGCTCTTCTTCAGGGTCATGATCTTCTGGAACTACTTGATCTTTAGTATGTGCCTAAACATTGATCTCAGGTGCATAATGATCTTCATGTATAGGAGAAGATATTTGAGGTGCCTAAGGGGCCTGAGATGCAAGGTTAGGTACTGGAAGTTGTGGTATTGGAATTGTTCTGATCCACTGACCTTTCTCAAATTTAAAGTTCATGGATGCAAAGATGGCTACATTGTAAGTTGCAATCACCCTTCTGAAGGGTAGGTCTGTCAAGTCCACCTTTTTATACTTGAATAACTTTGTTAGAAACATGTCATATGAAAGTGATACTTGGTAGTCCATACTAATACTGCTTGTTGTCATATACCTAAAAATCTAGTGGGGAAGATTCACATGGATCATGTTACAAGACAATACAATAGAAAAGTCTCCCTTCTATTGACAACCTCTAAAAATCTGGACCTTAGTAGAACAAATGTTGAAATGATGTGTGCCAGTACTCTATGATAGAATGGTAATGCAACAACATTCAGTTATCCTCTTTTAAGAAGACTAAGAGCCTTCACCATGCTATTCTTGGCATCCTCATAAGTTGCAAAAAATTCACCAGGCCATGTTGTCTTGAAATACAGATAATTTCCTTCAAAGATGATTTCCAAGACATCATTGATATCTTTCTCCTTTATCTTAATTCATTTTCCTCTCACTAAAGACTCAACAAATAACCCATCAGGCAAAATTCTAAGATTAGTTTCTTACTAAATCATCGTATATAGGCTTTTTTTATCACCAATAGTGGGGTCTATCCAATGACATCTATGATTCCCTTGATACCTCCACAGTTTAGTTGCTCCAATTTTTAGAAATCTATCATTCTCCCTTGAACAATACCTTTACGAGCAAATAACTCTTGGAATTTTTGCTTCACCTGTTTAGACCAAAACATTGTTGGGTCAAATATGTCTGATTTTTCATTATCATCAGATAAGACCACAATTTTCATATTTTTACTTTTCCTTTGTTGCACTATACTCTTCCTCTTTTTGGCTCCTATGAGTTAGACATCTTCATAAAAAAAAACATAGAGATTCCGGGATGAGGAATCCTATTCAACAATTTTAGCTCCCTTGTCCTTTTTATCAGGGGCTAGGGTTACTATAGTTGCCTCTCCTTTTAGTGTAGGACCCTGAGTTAGAATCTCAGTGCCCTACGTTTCCTTATCTGTCTTACTTTTACCTTCAGTCCCCTGAGTTCCTTTAGTGGTTTCTTCCTCTGTTATACTTATCATATTGACATTTTGAGGATTTGCCACTTTACTCACAATGTTAAGTGCCTGAGTTTCCTCTGCGACTTGAGGTATTCTTTTAATAGCTTGAAGATTTTCAATGATGGTCATCTGTTTCAATATAGAATCAGTGAGTTAAAGTTCCTGAAATGCTTTCTTTAGGGCTCCATGTGGGTCTAGAGCAAATGGATTATGCCCTAAACTCACTTCTTGAATGATGTTCCCAAGCATCTCATATTCATGTAGTTGTTCTTCACCATGCACTTGTGCTTACTCAAGTGAAAGTGTGGTTAGCATTTATGAGATAAGCCCTCCATTTGTTCTAGCTAGTTGGTCGCTTTAGTCTGTGCTTCCTTTGCAGATGCTTATCCCTTGTTCTTCTTTCTTTCTCTGCACGAATATCTCTTTATAGGCAAAGAGCTTTCCTTTCTTGTGTTTGTCCTTTGACCATGCTTCTTGTTTGTATTTTCATAGGAATGCAAAGGTTTTTCCTGGTAGAAAGAAAGCAATCTTGTTCTGAGTTTGCAGAGTTAAGAGAGAATGTAAAACTTGATTGGAGATAATGTTAGAATTTGAGAGGTTTCCTCTGATGTAGGCAAGTGGCAGTTAGAGAGAGAAAAGGCAATTGTAGCATTTAATGTATCCTTTGAAAGGAAAGATTTAATTTTTGACCAAACCGTTAGCAACACATGTAATCTCTTGCTAACATCATTGCCTCAGATCTTTAAGTGACTGTCTTTTCAAGTTTAGTCACTAAAACATTCACATGCATTAATTTAAAAATATAGGTATTTAATTTAAAACTTAGCGACTTAACATATAATGCGCATAACAAATAACAATTTAGGTGCCTAAGTTAAGAGTTTAAGCACTTAAGTCAAGCAAGCAACATATTAAAAAATTAATTACCTAAAGTTAAAATTTAAGTACCTTAAAGCAGTCATACAAATAATCATAGTTCAAGTACCTAAGATTCAAACTCAAGTACTTAAGATATTGTTTACTTAGAATTATTTAAGGGTTTTTTTATCATACCAATTTCCTTTATGAGAGTGGTGTATCTATCTTCATTGAGTGGTTTTGTGAATATGTCTACAACTTGATCTTCAATTTTGATGTAGCTGATGTCAACATCTCCATGTTGCACGTGATTTCTTATGAAATGATGCTTTATCTCTATGTGCTTTGTTCTTGAGTGATGTACAAGATTCTTGCTTAAGCATATTGCACTTGTATTGTCATAAAAGATTGAAATATTCTCATAATGTAGAGAATAGTCCTCCATTTTTTGTTTCATCCAAAGTAGTTAAGTGCAATAGCTTTCTACTGCTATATATTTCACTTATACTGTAGATAGAGCCATTGATCCTTACTTTTTACTAAACCATAAGATTAAAGCACTTCCAAGAAATTGACAAGTGTCATTGGTACTTTTTCTATCAAGTTTGTCACCTACAAAGTCAGCATCTACATATCTTACTAGATCGAAATTATTAGTTCTCAGATACCAGAGTCTATTTTTTTGGGTGCCTACTAAATATCTAAAAATTCTTTTTAAGGCAACAAAATGAGATTATTTAGGATTAGCATGAAATTGAGCACATTTGCAAATGTTAAACATTATGTCAGTCTACTTGCAGTAAGATAAAGTATGGATCCAATGATACCTTGATATCTTTGTTGATCAAAATCATTACCCTTTTCATCTTTGTCTAATGAAGTAGTCGGACTCATAGGAATGCTTATAGGTTTAACATCTTTTGTATACTTGGTTTGACATTTGAAGTTCCCATTTTTAGCTTGCTTAATTTGTAATCTAAGGAGGAAATTCAATTCACCCAGCATGTTTATTTCAAACTCTCCTAGCATCAACTTCAAAATTTCCTTGCACATATTTCGTTACTACTACCAAATATGATGTTATCAATATAAACTTAAACAAGAAGTGCATCTTTGTTAAACATTTTTAAAAAGAGTGTAGTATCAACATTTCCTCTTGATAAATTATTTTCAATGAGAATGCTACTCAACATTTCATACCAAGTTCTTGGGGTTTATTGCAACCATATAGTGCCTTGGTGAGTTTAAAGACATGGTTGGGTAGTTTTTCTTTTTTGAAATCCTGTTGGTTGTTTTACATAAACTTCTTCATTAACATAAACATTTAAGAATGCACTTTTAACATCCATTTGGTATAATTTAAAATTCATAAATACAGCATAAGTAAGCAACATTCGAATATATTCAAGTTTAACAAACAGGAGCAAAGGTTTCTTCAAATCAATACCTTTTTATTGTGTGAAACCTTGGGCCGTGAGTCTAGCCTTGTTTCTTACAACTTTACCTTCCTTATTTAATTTGTTATGGAATACTAATTGCGTTTTAATAACTGATGCATCTTTAGGCATTTCAACGAGCTCCTATACTTGAGTAAATCATTGTATTGCTTGAATCTAAGTTTTATCCTTAGGAGCTTCATCGACATTGCTTAGTTCTATTTAAGATAGGAGAGTTAAATTGTTTGATTGGTTAAAAGTTGATTAGGTTCTTAATCCTTCATTGGGATTCCCAAATATGTATTGCATGGGATAAGAACTTGAATGTTTTCGCTCTCTGGTCAATTTTATATCAGATCTTGTTTTGTCTATATGCTTTAAGTCATGATTTCAATCACTAAGTGTCTCATTCAAGTGCCTAGGTTCATTATTCAAGTTGCTAACTTTAATCATTGTTTGTCCTTTTACTTTTACTTGATCAACCCTTAACTTAGTCATTTTAAGGGGTTGCTTAGGTTAAGGTACCTTATCCTACACATCTTCTTCACTTTGCACACTATTTCTTAAAGAAGGGTTAGATTCATCAAATACAACATGCATGGATTCTTCAACCACTAGGGTTCTTTGTTATAAACCCTATAAGCCTTACTAGTCATTGAATATCCAAGAAATATTCCTTCATCACTCTTAACATCAAATTTTCCTAAATTGTCTTTTCCATTATATGTATAAAACATTTGCAACCTAAAGCATGAAAGTAACTTACATTGGGTTCTTTCCTATCCAGAGCTCATAAGGAGTTCTCTTAAGTATAGGTCTTGTAAGACATCTATTTAAAATATAACAAGTAGTGTTTATAGCTTAAACCCAGAAGTTCTTAGGAAGATTATTGTCAATTAATATAGTTCTTGTCATATCTTGTAAAGTTCTATTCTTTCACTCAACAACTACATTTTATTGTCAATTTCATGGTATCGAAAAATTATGTGAGAAACCATGTTCATTGTAAAAATTTTCAAAGACTTTGTTTTCAAATTATCCACCATGATAACTTCTAATGCTTAAGATTAGATAACCTTTTTCTCTTTGAATTCTTTTACAAAATATTTCAAAGTACTTAAAATCCTCATCCTTGTGAGCTAAGAAAATTACTAAAGTGAATTTGAAAAATCATTTATAATGACAAATGCATAGCTTTTGCCACAAAGCTTTTAGTTTGTGTTAGGCTAAAGAGGTCCATATGTAATAACTCCAGGGGCTTTGAAGTTGAAACATTATCTTTTCCTTTAAAAGATGATCTAGTTTCTTTGCCAAGCTGGCATACATTATATAAGTGATCTTTTTCAAAATTGATTTGAGGCATTCCTTTTACGAGGTCATTTTTTAATAATTTTGAAATAAGATGCATGCTAGTATGACTAAGTTTCTTATGCTAAATCCATGGATCATTGTATATAGAGGAAAGACAAGGTTTTTTCTATTCTTGTAATTCTTTTGGACTTAAAATGTAAATATTTTCTTGTATTTGCCCCATAAACAAAGCTTTGTCATCATTTGTTATAGTGCATTGTTTATATTCAAAAGTTACTTTGTACCCTTTGTCACAAAGTTAACTAATGCCAAGCAAGTTACGTTTAAGTCCTTTAACTAAATAGGCATCATCTAAAGAACAATTAGGTGAAAGACTTACTTTACCAATACCAACAATCTTACCCTTTTTATTGTCACCGAAGGTTACTATTTCTCCTTCTTTAGCAGTGAGGGAAATGAATTTTGATAAGTTTCCAGTCATGTGTCTTGAGCACTCACTATCCAAATATCATTTCCCTTTATGATATACTTGTAAAATTTATTTGCTTTTAGGTACCTAAATCTTTTTAGGTCATTGAATGTTAGCTTCAGATATCTTACTCATGACCAAGCCTTTTAGAATTATGTTTTTATTTCCTTTCAATTTTAAACAATTATAGCAAGCATGTCCATATTTGTAGCAATAATAACAAGTGGGAGTATATTTTTATTTTACAAAGAAATTCTTATAAAGCTTAGTACTAACTTGTCATTGTGTCGTATCTTAGTTTTATCAAACTTGCATTTTTTATCTCCTAAGATCATATTTAAGTATTTTTCTTATGTAACTAATTTTGCCAAATCTTGTGTTAGAACTTCCACATATTTTTCAAGTGCCTCATTTTTATATTTAAGTACCTGATTTTGACGTTCTAGCACCTATAATTTTTTAGTTTCAATCTTGGTTGATTTTAGAATCAAATTTTTATTTTGCTTTTTAGATTAATTTAGTTGATTTTGTAAAACATTTCTTTCTTCCCCAATCTTGATTTTTAACTGTGTAACCTCTTCATATTTTGTAAGTAGTTTTCAAAAATCATTTTGAAGTCCATCAAAGGTTTCTTCTAAGTCATCATTAATGGGTTTAGAGTTTACCTCATCTGTGGCATGAAACACAAATTTGCAATCTTTTGTTCATTCTCTTCTTCCTCATCCTCATCATTATCGCTCTATGCTATTAAGACTCTTCTATTAACTAGTGTTTTGCCTTGTCTTCTGTTGATATGAGGACACTCAGGTTTAACGTGTCTAGCTTTTTTGTATTTCTAACATGTGATGACATTTTTGCCATGTTCATCCTTCTTTGGCTCCCTTTTATACGATCTTTTGTACTTGGATGATTGTCCTTTCCTTCTAGCATACTTTTTTAGTTTCCTTGAAAAGCAAACTAGTTCTTGGGGATTGATCTCACTAAGGTCATTGTCATCATCTGGATGCTCTGCGGAGTTGGCAGCTGCTTTGAAAGTGATGCTCTTTTGTATGTCCATCAACTCATGCTTTTTCAGATATGTTCTTTCATAGGTGATAAGTATACCTCACAATTTGTCATATGATAGTTCATGAATATTGTCACTTTTAATGGTGTCTACTTTAGATTGCCAAGATTTTGGCAGACTTCTTAAGATCTTCATGACTTGTTCAAAGTCATCGTAAGTTTTTTTGAGTGCCTTTAAGTCACCAACTATCTTTGAGAATCTTGTGAACATCTCTTCGATTCCTTCATTTTCTTTCATTTGAAATAGTTCAAATTCATAAACTAACATGTTGATTTTGGTCTCTTTCACTTTGTTTGTTGCTTCATTTGTGACTTCAAGTTTGTACATTTCATTTGCAATTTTATAACTAGAGATTTTGTCGCATTCTTGTCTATTGATAGCCCAATATAAAATGTTAATGGCACGTGCATTCACTTGCACAAGCTTTATGTCTTCTTTAGTCTAGTCTTTTCTAGGCTTTGGCATTGAGTCTTCAATTATGGGACTTTTTGGACCTTCCATGCTAACATCCCATACTTGATAGTTAGTTACTTGAATGAATATTTTCATTTGTGCCTTCTAGTGAGTGTAGTGGCTCCCTTTGAAGGAAAGAAGTCTGGTAGTAGAGTGACCTTCAATAAAATAAGCTCATTTGAGATGATTGTTCATCATTTCTCCTATAAACACAAATACAAATAAAAAAAATATTTTCTCTATGCGATTTAGCACTTGTTAGTAGAGACTAGAACTCTGATACCAATTGATAATGCACCTAGAAGAAGGGGTGAATAGGTGCTTAGGAAAAATTTAAACAATTTTTCTTTCTTCAAACTAATTAATTTGGAAAACACTGTTTAGGTGCTTGAAGTGAAAACTCAGGCACTTACGCTTAACTTTTAATTGAGCCAACTTAATGATTGAAAACTGAAACTCAGGTGCTTAAAGATAATTTTTAGTGCCTTAAGAAAATCTCAGTGATTGAAACTATTTTTGAAAATAGTAAAGAGAAGAAAGGGCACAATCAATTTATCCTAATTTAGACCACCACTATCCTACGTCCGATCCCTTTCTAACAGAAGAAATTTTCCATTATAATAGGGTTTTTATCTAGATGACCCCAAACACTTACACCAACGGGTTTTACAATACTCATCCTCAATACAAAGTTTAAGCTTACCTCAAACTATCACAAATGAGTTTTCTCTCAGCTAACCTTCAACTGACTTTCACTAAGGAAAGATTTGAACAAGATAAAATGATTTGGGTTACCCTTAAAAGGGTTTACAATTTGGGCTCAACAAACTCAGGCTCTTGAAAGCCAAACTCAGGTACTTGACATTAAGCTCAATATGAACAGTAATGTGATTTTCTCTCTGATGATTTTATGTTCAATTCTCTTCTTGTTTTCTTCATCACCTGTGTTTACCTTTTTATAGATCTACCTTTCTTGACTATTGTGGTTCAAATTTAAAGCTTGTTTAATGCACATGATTGTTGGGCAAAAGAAAAGATGTGCGTATTAGAAGCTTGGTTGTCTTCTTTGCTTTTCTCCTTGAGCTGCCAAAATTTCATATCTATTATAGCCTTTTTGTGCAATAACGCAATAGTAGAGAGAGGATCTGTGAGTCAACTTATACTTATGTTGGAATGTTGGAGGAAGAAGACATCAAAGGATGATATATGGAGTTATGCACTTCATCTCTTCCTTGGCTCAAGTTGCTATCTACATTTTATGAATTTTGTTTGCTTCTCATAAAGCTTTCTTCTTCATCAGACGTGCCTCAATATCTTTTGTACATACTTTTTGTCTTTTTGCTTTTTATTAGAGGACTTGTACTTGAGTAAAGTGTCGTTGCATAATTTTTTGTTACCTTTACTGACATGGTTGAAAACCTTCCTCATTTTGTCTTTGACTTGATCCTTCTTATGCAAAAGCTTATCATCTCTTTTTGTACTTTCCATATTTATGTAGAAGCCATTTGTTTGTCTTTACTTGATGCTTGTTATATGCATTACTTAAGCTCTTGTTCTTTTTATCAAAATATACATTGATATTGAGCATTTGAGCTAAATAATTTTGGGTTAAGAAATATGTAAACTCTTTAACGATTGGACTGAAAATAATACTAAAAAATTTTTGGGCAAAAAAGCTTTGGGTTCTTTCATCATTTGGGCCGTTGCAAATTTAATTATTTTAAATAAAACTTGGGCCAGATAAATTTTTTTGGGCTTTTACTTGGATCATAATAATATAATTATTTGATAACAATATTTTTGTCCATTTGAGAATTAAGCAAAATAATTTTGAGTAAAAATGGGTTTGTTATCATCAAACATGGATTGAGCCTATTTGTGAAACCATTCGGCCAACATTTTCATTTACATAATATTATTTAATAACTCTTATAACTCACTTGTAATCATGTTTGTTAGACACACTATATAACTCGTATACCTGACTAAGTATATCCATCACAAAATAATATATTCCCATAATCAAAAACCAAGTTTTGTGAAAATCTTTGTGTAATATCATTCTAATTTTATTTTCACACAATATCATTTGTATCTCACTAGCTTTACATCTTCATATATTTGAACTGTAGGTCCAATTGACTTTCACATGTTAGCATCATTACATCCTTCTATTTTGACAAAGTATTTTCATATCAATACATCTCAGTAATTCATAATCCTTAATCAATTCCATAAAATTGTGGACTATATTATAATGTTGCTAATAATTATTTCTTTCCAAGTTCCATATTTTCTTGTAATGACATAACTTATTAAGATCTCTTTATATTATTACTTTCAGGTACCTAAATCTCTTTTAGAAATTTAGTTATGTCAATGTTTCCTTAGGAGTATTTGCCTCTATGATCTAGCTATCATAATTATTTACTTGTTTTCATCTTTCAAAAATTTTCTTGGAACTAATAATCAATGTAATTAAAGCATTTGTTGCTAATAAGTAATCTTATTACTTCTTTTGGGCAAGCAAATATGATAGGTATATTGTTTGATATACTTTTTAACAAAGTTTCATCATGAACTTCTTTATAATTTACTTATGGTACGTGAGAATCATAAAACACAACCTATAATATAATATATTTTTTGTAATTGGCTGCTTTTTATCCTTAGTTTTCATATAATTATATAACTAAATGATAAGAGGCAAACAATGCCACAAATATGTCTCCTTTTAAGATTCATTTTAATATTTTTTTAATCTCAAATGAGAACCCATTTTTGTGCATTGTGATATGATAACAAAATTATAAATTGCACATTAAAAAATTTTTAGATTGGTAATATTTGGTAGACAACCAAAAACTCAATTTTAGATGCAACTACATTCAATCAAGATTAGCCTTTTGATTTCCAAGACATTTTCAATATCAAATTGATAATTATATAACAAATATTATAAAATCTTGAATATATAATTAATATAAAACAAGAAAACAAAATAAAAATTCTTCATCAACATGTATAATACATAATATCTATAAAACCAAATACAAAAATGAACTCAATTATTATAAGATTATCTCAATAATATAATATCTTAATAAATTAGGGATAAAGAGATTATTTCAAATCAAATGAAAAACAAATGAATTTGATTTGAACTGAGAACTTGAAGAAAATTCGTACTAATAGCATGTTATGAAACTAATGGAAAATACAAGAGAAAGTAGACGAAGAAAATTAAAGAAGAAATAGGAGTAACATTCTCATTCACTTAAGTCGTTCTTCCTTAATACATAATTCTATCTATAGGCATTTAACTCATAAAGGTAGATCTATACGTTACATTAACATAATTAAAAATTAATCTACATAATTGAACAATATAAATAATTTGGAAATTAAAAAAATATATGATTATGAAGAGTCACTTTTTAGAAATAATGGATATTCACATAAATTTATTATTTATAACAAAGGTTAAATTATTATTATTATTATAACTTCCCTTAAAATTTTAATCATAGTAAAATCTTTGGTTTATTCATAATTTTAAGTGTACCAGAGCACCCAATTATAATATAAGGACATAATTATAATATTATTATTTTTTAGGTTAATAATATTATAATTATGTCCCTATATTATAATTGGGTGCATATAATTATGTTCATACATTATAATTAAATTTAATAATGTATTAAAGATGACACCTATTCCTTCAAAAATTATCTCTCATCTAATTCTTATAAGAGTTAAATAACAATGTAAATTACGTATTTACCCTTCACCTATCTTCCATGTTCTTCGGCCCTTATCATTCTCTCTCGTCTACAATTCAATTTCACCATATAAAACAATCACCCCGAGAAATTTAGTGAGGACGGAACTATCTCTCTTCAACCACAAGGCCATAAGATATTTATTTCTTCCTGTTACAGTAGAATGGGACAGACACTCTTTTTTTTTTTTTTTTCCATTTTCCTATCTGTTTCTAGCATTCCTAATATGTCCTCTCTCCTCATTCTCTTCACAATCTATCAGCTATTCTCGATTCCATCGGCAACAGATGAAGGGTGCTACTTAACTTCTCTAGTCATTATGATAAATGTGGACAAACAAGACAATTTCCTTTAGGGTAAATTGTGGCCAAATTGAACAACTTGTCTTGAACCGAGTAAATTGAGTCGAAAAGGGTTGGGTTTAGGTTTTCGGGTACATCATTTGGCGATTACATGTAGTCTAATTCAACTATCAATATGTTGCAACCTCAATTATAACTTATAAGTAGCTTTGAGAAGTTAGACTAAAGATTTTTCTATTAACTTATCTTCTAATTCCAACCAGTAGTTTAATATTTTTTAAAAAAAATTTAATAAGCTTAGTGGGTCAAATTATCACCATAAATATTTTAAGTTAATTAGATGATAATGAACATTTGATTGACTCCTTACCTTAATATGATCCAAACAAAATACTTAGGGTTCCTTAAGTGTTATATGGAGCTAGCCTTCCTTAATTTGTTGCTAAGTTGTCACCTAAGAAGGTTGTGATTTAAAGTGAAATTAAAAATCTAGTTAGATATTGGGATAATTATCATCATCATTTTATATTCTCATAAAGGACATTCATTATAATTCTATAAAAGAAATTCATAAGAACTAAGAATTGAATTTGTAACACAGATTATGTAAGAATTGAATTCAATAATCAAATGTACATATAACATATAAGAATAATCTAATTTATTTTCATTAGATAAAATATGGAGTAAATAAACTAAATAACTAATTACCTATCATCCTCAAATTACTTTTACTCTATGAAAGTATTTACTTTTAGAGTTTATTAACTTCTTGTCTCTCAGACATTTATCTAGAATTCATAAAAAGATATACTCTTAATTACTATCCATTATTTTTCTTTCTCTGAACTTCGTAATATCAGTGTCTCATCTTCTTCAAATATCTATTTTCTGTATCCTTTTCTTTTTTTTTTTTCTTGAGGGTTATGTTTCTCTTGCACAAGCATTTTTTCTAGAAAAATAATTTACTCTTATAAATTTTTCTTACTACGAGGAATTAATTATTATTTTTTAAATTCTAAAAATTAACATAAAAATTTAAATAGAAGTGTATAAAATAATTTACGCTAAATAAAAATCCACTGAAACTGTAAAATCTAACAAGTTAAATTGCTAAATAAAAAAATTCCAAAAAATTTCCAGAAAAAAAAAAAAAAACGGAAATCACTATCAGAAATATCATCTCAAGAGGCCTCACCCAATCCTCGGTGTCGAGTTCGGAGTGGGCTTTCTCATCAATTTCGTCCTACTCTCCAGAAAAAGACACCCTTCTAGCATTCGCAGTATTACGGGATTTGGGTTTTACATAATAAGATTCTACTTTACATTCTCACAATATTTTTGGCCAAAGATTTTGCTAATGTAAATGAGACTTGAGCATTCCCAAACGTAGAATAAAGCTTGCAGTTTGCTCGGCCTTTGAGTGGCAATCTCGAAGAGGAAGAGGACTCGCCGGCACCCCTTTGCCACTGTCATTGGTAAAATCATCCGCTGCTCTTGGGTTTGATTCTCCAACTAAAGTTTGAATCTTGGTTCTTTTGATACTGAAATTTGGTGTCATGGTTTAAAATCTGAAGTTCTGAATTCGTTCTTCACTCTTCTCGGCCATTATTCTTTTACCATGCTTTTGCTGCGTTTTAACTTTATTTATATACTTGTTTAGTGTATTACAGTCTTTCAACAGACTGGAATATATTAAAAGTGGTAGCAAATTGAAGTCGTCATGCATAATTACAGAATATCATGCATCAGAATACTTTTACATTAGCCTTCTTTGCATTCGTGTTCTGGTTTGTTGTGTTGTTCTGCTTCCTAGTAGATATTGGTCCCTGTCATGCACGTATGTTTTAGTTCCAGATTTTATTGAAACTGAAAGTATTAATGTTGCAATTAAAAAAAAAGAAAAAAGTATTAAGGCATTCAGCAGAGCTGAGTCAAATTAACTCAGAAGTTAGAGTGAACTTCAATTCTTATATGCATGTTGAAATATTCTCTTTCCCAGTTAAATTAAGTCAGCAGTTAGAGTAGACATCCATACTTGAATCCTTTTGGAGACTGATTGTTCATACGCGTACTTGATAAATTTATCATAGATTTGAGTTTAAATTGAGTATAAATTCTGTCAGGCATTAAATGTCGCCCTGGTGATCTTTTGGCATGATTTTAACTTGGTTTCAGAGTAAAATGAAGCTTAAATCATGTTAATGGATTGCTTACTGTCCTAGGAACTGTCGAGCATGATTTAACTTGGTTTAGCTTAGAATTGAGCCTACGTGTTCAGAGCTTGCTTACTATCCTTGTGACTGTCAATTATGATTTTAACGTGGTTTTAGCTTAAAATTGAGCATAAATTCTTTCAAAACCATGTCTGCTGTCCCACGGTCCTCAGTATGATTTTATCTTACTTTTTTGCTTTTCAAATTGGTGCTAAAGTGCTGAATTAAAACTATGCCTGCTGTTCCATCGTCCTGAATATGGTTTGATCTTACTATTGGCTCAAATTGGTGATAAAATGCTTGAGTTAAAACAATGCCTTCTGTCTTATAGTTTTGAACATGATTCAATCATGCCTTGTGACTTGACTTTAAGCCAAAATTCTGAGTCAGAGGAAGGCTTGCTGCCCTGTGTTTCTTAATATATTGTAATATTGCTTGCTAACTTGACTTTGTGCCATAGTGGTATGTTAAAGGGATAATGACTGACTTATTGCTTTTAGTATGATTCTGACCTAGGAGTTACTTTGATTTTGTGCAAAACCTCTGGTTTAAGATGATGTAGCTGTCCTACATGGGCTAACACTTTATTTCCTTAACTTTGACCAGAATTAAAACATTACATACCATTTAAAAGTAAATTGCAAATAAATCATGTAATTGTCACTTGCTACTTTATAATTCTTGACCTGCATTTCTGCTAAATTTCCTATGTATTACTTTTGACTAATTTGTAAGCTTTGTCTTTTGTGATTGTTGAAAAGAGTGAAATGTTATTTTTTAAATTCTTACATGAAAAATTAGAATTATGTTATAGTTCAAAAAGTTATATGGAGTTTCTCACTTGTCTATAAAACAAAACAAAAAAATTCAAACAACTTATGTAGAATAGGTTTGCCACTTTGCAGGGACTGGTTGTGTTGGGCATCCTAAGCCAATAGAATGCTGAAGCTGCTAGATGCTTCTTCTTTCCATTCACTTCTTCCTTCAAATCTTAACTTCTTTGAATTCTGTAGAACCCAACAAGAACCTGAACAACTCCATGCTATATCCCTCAAAACAGGCATTTTCAACCACCCTTTAGTATCTTCCCGACTTTTAGCTCTCTACGCAGACCCCAAAATCAATAACCTTGAGTATGCTCGCTCTGTCTTTGATTGCATGCAAGAACCCTCTTTGATTTCTTGGAACCAAATCATCAAGTGCTATGTTGAGAACCAGTGTTCGAATGATGGCATTATTCTGTTTTATGAAATGATTCATGAGCTCCTGCCAGATAATTTCACTTTGCCTTGCCTAATCAAGGGCTGCACTCGTCTAAATGCAATTGAGGAAGGAAAGCAGATCCATGGGTTGGTCTTGAAAATTGGATTTGGTTTAGATAAATTTGTACAGAGTAGTTTGGTTAGTATGTATTCTAAATGGGGTGAGATGGATTTGGCTCAAAAAATCTTCGATGGGATGGATGATAAAGATATAGTATCATGGAATTGCTTGATTGATGGTTATGCAAGGAATGGAGATGTTGAAGTGGCAATGAAACTGTTTGATGAAATGTCTGATAGGGATAGCTTCACGTGGACTGCTTTGGTTGATGGGCTCTCAAAGTGTGGAAAGGTTGAGACTGCAAGAGAGATATTTGATCAAATGCCAAGTAAAAATTTGGTTTCTTGGAATGCCATGATAAATGGTTATATGACATCTGGTAAATCTGATTTGGCCCATCAATTGTTTCACCAGATGCCAATGAGAAATTTAATAAGTTGGAACTCAATGATAGCTGGCTATGAACATAATGGGCAGTATTTGGAAGCTTTGCAATTCTTTGTAGCATTGCTAGATGAGGGCCTCATCCCTAGTCATGCCACAATACTTAGTGCTCTATCTGCTGTTTCAGGGTTAGCTGTTCTTAGTAATGGAAGATGGATTCATTCTTTTATGTTGAAACATGGATTTGAATTAGATGGTGTACTTGGTACATCACTGATAGAAATGTATTCAAAATGTGGCAGCAGAGAGAGTGCTCTGGCAGTTTTCCAAGCAATAGCCAACAAGAAATTGGGGCATTGGACAGCAATAATTGTGGGCTTAGGAATGCATGGTTTGGCTGAGAAAGCTCTTCAACTTTTCCAGGAAATGTGTGAAATTGGATTGAAACCACATTCTATAACTTTCATTGGGGTGTTAAATGCTTGTAGTCATGCAGGATTGGTAGATGAGGGACGCAGGTTTTTCTATATGATGATAGATGAATACAAAATTGAGCCCACAATTGAACATTATGGTTGCTTTGTGGACATCTTGTGTCGTGCAGGGCATCTTGAAGAGGCAAAGAATATCATTGAGAGCATGCCAATGAGACCAAACAAAGTGATCTGGATGAGTTTGCTTGGTGGTTCTAGGAACCATGGAAACTTGGAGATTGGAGAATATGCTGCTTATAATTTGATTGAGGTGGATCCAACATCTGCTGGATGTTATATTGTGCTTTCTAACATGTACGCTGCATCTGGTAAGTGGGATAAAGTTTCATATGTAAGAGAAATGATGAAGGAGAGAGGAGTGAGAAAGGATGCTGGATGCAGTTTCATTGAGCACAGAGGTGAAGTGCACCGGTTCATTGTGGGTGACAAATCACATCCCCAAACTGAAGATATATATGCTAAGTTGAGTGACATGAGAGAGAAGTTGAAAGTGGTGGGATATGTTCCAGACACAAGTCAAGTTCTGCTATATATTGAAGAGGAGAAAGAAAAGGAATTTGAATTAGAACTTCATAGCGAGAGGTTGGCCATTGCTTTTGGTCTCATCAATATGGAGAAAGGGAGCCCCATTCGCGTTATAAAGAACCTCCGCATCTGTAGTGACTGCCATGCAGTAACTAAACTCCTCTCTGAGATTTACAATCGTGAAATCATAGTGAGAGATAGCAGCCGCTTCCATCATTTCAAGAATGGATCATGTTCTTGCTGTGACTTCTGGTGAGAGCTTTTCATTAACATGCCACGGATGCTATCATAGCTCTTTGCAGATATCTTTACCAGCAATTAATAACATCAGGTCTCTGCATATCCGTGCCTTCTAGCTCCGATATTGGTTTTAGAAATGGGTTAACGCTTTCAGTTGAAATTTATACTGGCTTTATTGCTTGATAATTCAGAATGCAATTACTGAAATCATTATATAGAATCATCATTTTATTAGACTTCAGAACTAAGAGATCTATTGACTTGACATTTTCAGCATTATTGAACAATTCGTTCCATGGTTTCAGAAAATATTTGTTGAGTTAATGCCTGAACTTGGTTGCAATGTAGTAACAAATTAACATGTAAGGAGTGGTCCAGGTTATGTAAATTCCACATACTGAGCACGATTGAATCAATAATATTCGTTGATGCATACGTGATATTCAACCATTCTGATAACATATTCTTCTGCTAGTGTAGTTACATCAGTAGTGATTAGTTTAATTCAACAGAACTACAAATAGTAGCAGAAGGATGAGCAGATGTTACAACTCAAAAGGCATCCATCTTAATATGTTCTTCATTGTCCAGGGACAAAGTTGGTGGCGTAAGCCCAAGCATTGTTGGCAACAGGGTCGGCAACATGGTCATAAAGGTTCTGAATAGGGCCCTTTCCGGTGACAATGGCCTGAACGAAGAATCCAAACATGGAGAACATTGCCAATCGGCCATTCTTGATTTCCTTCACCTTCAACTCTGCAAATGCGTCAGGGTCATCGGCCAGACCAAGTGGGTCAAATGCACCACCTGGGTAGATTGGGTCCAGGCCTTCGCCAAGTGGTCCTCCACCAACCCTGTAGCCTTCAACGAATCCCATGAGCACAACCTGAAACAGACCAGAGGTTTGCAGGTTGTTATTGATTTTCAAGTTGTGTTTGGATTGTGTAATTTTGAATTCCATACAAATCTCCAAACCTAGTGAATTGACCAAAATATCCCACTCTTCTAAAAGACAAAATTATTAGGTTAATTGGGTCATTTCCTCATAATTCTGCATTTATTGTAATTGGGATTTGACTATACCCATCCATTAATGATGTCTTAAGGAGAAGACGATATAACTTTTTGTGTATTTATTGTCTTTCAATGAAAGAGTGAGGATATTTTAGTCAAAGGATTAGATGGAGGTATTGCTAACATTCACATTTAGTGTGGAAGTTAGCATTCCCTATATGTGTGTGCAGGCGTACGTGTGCATGGAAAAAAAATACTCGCACTGGAGAACAGGCAAGAAAAAACACGCGCCGTTGATAACCTTGTTAAAAGTCGGTGATGAAAGTATTAATGAGTTTAATGAGCAATTAGAAACACTCTTTATATGGATGCAATAAATCCATAAAAACTTGTTTGATAATGTCACGAGCATTTGAGCAGTTGAGCTAAACATTACCTGAACTGCCCAGATTGCAAGGATGCTCTGAGCGTGGATGAGGTTTGGGTTGCCAAGATAGTCAAGGCCACCCTCAGAGAAGATCTGGGCACCAGCCTTGAACCACACTGCCTCACCAAACTTGACACCATTCTTTTCAAGGATTTCAGGGAAGACACAGCCCAATGCACCAAGCATGGCCCATCTGCAGTGAATTACTTCAAGCTCCCGGTTTCTGGCAAAGGTTTCGGGGTCTGCAGATAACCCAGCAGTGTCCCATCCGTAGTCACCGGGAAATTCACCGGTCAGGTACGATGGAATCTGGTCGGAGAAGGGACCCAAGTACTTGGGACGGTCAGGGCCATACCTGTTTTTCCATTGACAACAATTCATGTCAGCATGAATCAGTTTACTAAAGACCTCAGTACACGCTGTTAGAAAATTGACCTTCGTGTTGCATGCGGATGGTGTCATTTTTTAATAACAAGAAATTTCAAATGAAAAGATTTGAATTGCTGCAATTTAAATTCCTTGAATTTAAACTTTTTTGAACTGTGTGTATCTTTCCTAATAATTTGAGTAATCAATTTTCTAATCTCTTTCTGTAAGATTTCTTTTCCAAATGATTTACTCACATACTGTGTGAAAGTTGAATGATGTCCTGCTAATATGTATTGAAAAACGTTGCTGGCCAAGAATAAAAACTCAATAATTCTATACACTTTAACGGCAAAATCTTTTCTTTTTAATCATTTCAGCATTTTGGGGCCAGAACTATGCTTAATACTCAGCAAACGAACGTCAAACAGAACACACGGAAAGAACAAGCAACAACAGAACATGAAACAGAAACTAGAAAAGGAAACCAAGCAAACTTAGAACGAAGCAGAATCTTTTGTTCACTGCAATTGAAACCAACAACGCCATATTGAAACTTCTAGCAGTAAAGAGACTGAAATGCAGAAACTTCTTTCATGTTTCATAAATCGAGCTACCATTATGCAGATCACTTTCTGTTTAATTTGTCTTCTACACGATTACCAACATGCTGTCAAGTGTTGGATTATAATGACTAACTAGTTCCAGTGAACAAAGCTCTGGGCTACGAATAAAAGTAGAGGAAATGCATTTTCTGATTAATCCCAACGCGAACCACTTCTGTAAGTTTGACTTGCCAGTCATTACTCTTCAATCAGTCCAAAACACAGCAAACATACATGCTTTGAAGTAGTTTAATGAGTATAAACCTTTTAAGAATGATAAGAATATATATCCATTGATTCCAGGAGCTGTAAAAAGTGTGTACGTACCAAATGCTTTGAGGAGCACTCTTGACGGTACGACGCATGGTGAAGCGGCCATTGCCGAGGCCACCAGCTTTTCTGACGAGCTCATTGCCCTGCTTCAATGCAGTTTGGCCAACAAATGCAGATTGTTGGATAGCAGAGGTGGCCATGGTGATGATGATGAAGTAGATGATATGAAGTTTTTTTTGTTAGTCTTCTTCTTTCTTACTATTTGGTGGTGGTTCTGTTATGAGAATAATGGTTTATAGAAGGGGGGAGAGGGTGGAGGGGATTGCATGTGATAGTGCGGATGAGGATTTGCCTAGCTCAGCAGCTTCCAATTGGTGGGTGTGTTAGATGTGGATTTCCCTGCTGATTTTTTGGATTCCAAAAGTGGCTCTCCTTCTGCCACGTGGATGGAATGATCTTCTTGCTCAGATGTTTCAGAGAGGACCAATGTCAGCCACAGAAAGTTAGAAGAAAAGATTAAAAAGGGCAAAATTCTACTTTTGGTCCTATAATTTCAGTTAATTTTTACTTTAGTCTCAAAATTTAAAAATTTGTAATTAAATTCTTATAGTTTACAGATATTTTAATTTAATTTCTACAATTAAATCATGTAAGTATTGTATTAAAATTTGTTGATGTAATTATACTGTCTTAATATTTCGAATATTTTTTATTTATGCTAGTAACAGAAAAATAGACAAAATTAACTTGTATATATGTGGTAAAATATTGATGAAACTATTAGAATATAGACTAAATTGTAAACTACTCGGATCTAACTATAAGAAGAAAAAAAAATAATTTTCTCATAGAAGGGAAAAGAGTACAGCTTAGCCCAATATGTATAACTGCATTTGCTAATGAAATTTGAAGAAAGATTTATGAAACAATTCAGGGTAAATTACTCTTTGTAACAGAATTATTTTGTCTTCTTTATTATATATATTTTACCTATATATATATATATAATAAATATATAATTTTATATGAAAAACAACTCTACAATTAAATTCATTTGAAAATATTTTCTCAGTTTTACAGGAAAACTATATAATTAACTATTATAAAAAGGAAATATATCCGATAATCTATCATGTGAGTACATTAGAGGCGTTACATATATATTATTATTAATTTGATCTATTTATTCATTTAAAAACTTCTTTAAAGAGTAATGGGCAAAATAATGTCTTGAGTTAGCATTTATTATGTAATATAGATGAAACCTTATTAAGTTATTTTATGTTTAATAATAATAATAATAATAATAATAATAAATAAATATAATAATTTTTAATTTTAAAAACTGGAGAAAGTTAGAAAGCTCACTTGATATAAGAATAAATTTTAAATAATAATGGAACATTAGAAGAGGAAATTTGAGAAGTATTAAATATAGATGTAGATAATATGTCATTTCTACTTTAGAAGTTAGCATAAGTATTTAAGCTTTATTCTATGCATTTCCAAGATCTATGATTGAATCTTAGGGTGTGTGAATTCGATATTTTCAAGATTTTTGATCTGACAGTGTAAGGTATTCCCAAAGAAATTACTACAATACCTTATTATTTTATTTTTCACCACATTTCCTTTCATTCTTGTGAATATTCCCCTTTTAGCACACCTACCCAATGCTCTTCACCGTCCTCCACATTCTGACCACTTCTTGCTGTCGTTCAAGCTCACTAGTGGGCGTTCGACGTTGTTGCTCCTCGGTTGGCTTAAAAGTATCCTTCTCGGGTCACATTTAGCCGAAAAACGCACTGATTGTCGGCGAACAAGCATAAGACACAATTTTCAACTACTTTCAATTGATTTATGTGCGTTTTGCTTTGTTTTACCTTAGGGCTTTAGTTTCTTAGTGATTTTCTTCATTTCTCCCTCATTTCCATCAATTAATTTTGCTCCATTAGCTCAAAATTATAAAACCCCAATCTCGGGTACTGTTCATGTGTGAAAGTGAGAAGTTTGAGCTCAATCTGGCGCAATCTCATCAAATTAGGTTGGGGACTCATATCCTAGGTAATTTTTGCACCATTCTCCCCTAGAATTATTGATCAATTGTGAGTTTTAACTTTAAGACTGACAAACCCTAATTTGGAATTATATGTGTATATTTGTAGGGAGATGAAATTCGATGTTTTTGGATTTCTCTGACCTCATGAAGCATCTAGGAAGTAAACTAAGGCTATTAGAAGTTGTCATTTTAAAATTTAAGTTGATTTAATATTTATCTTGATTTTTTTTCCTAAATTTTCCATTGAGAAAAAGGATGAAAAATTGAATGAGAAGTCTCCTAGGACTTGACTAAGTGGATATGAATGATAATAGTAGCTTAATGAAGGATTTTGAAACTTGGTCGGATAATCCCTAAGGCCACATTGATGTTAATGGTAAATTATTGAAATTTGTATAAATGCATAACAGGGATACTATATAAAATTCAAGGCCTTAAGCATTTTTTAATATCAAGAATAAATCTAGACCAAGAGTGTACTTACTCAAGTTATTGAAAAGTAGGAGGTACAAGTGGAGTTGGTAATAATTATGGAAAACTCTGTGGCCAAAATGAGTTATAAACAGTAAGGCTTATATTATGACTCTAAAGTAAGTGAATAGTTAAATGGAATTGATAGATATAATGAGATAGATTATTCATGGATATTAGAGCTAAGAGTACTTTGTTTGATGTTATAGGTGTTTAGGATTGAGTGTAAAACACTAAGGACAAAATGGTACATTTACAAGCCCAAGGGCAAAATGGTCATTTTTTAAAAAATACCGAGAATAGAATGGTAAATTTACAAAGAGGGACACATGGCATTACATTAACCTGTGAGACCCACACCATAATAAAATATTATATATCTATGGGGCCCATGCCATATTATATCTTAGATATTCATAATTTGAGATTAAATCACAAACCATTATATTAAAAATACGTGGTTAAATCCTAACTGTAAAATTCTCTTTAAATATCTTACACCTTACCTTTCTTCTTCACACCATTTCCTACATTCCTCCCCATACTTATTTCACTTACTCTCAGCTCTCCACTCCACACTTAGATTAATAAAGAAGGAAGCAATTTTAAGAGAATTACAAGAAAGGATAGCGTATCCAGTAACATGATTTAGCATATTCTAATTTCTCTTCTTCTCTTTTCCTTCTTCTTATTGAATGGTTTTTATGGTAATCCCTTTTGGCCTAGGGTTATTTATCTTAAAATTTTGTCATCATGATCTTTCATGAGCTCATTCAAGGTTTAAGAATGGTAGAATTATAAAAGAATGAGGATAGATAGATATTTTGAAATATCTAAGGAAATATTATGTAAGACATAACAACTTTAGGCTAACAATTTTGATGTATATATATATATATATATATATTGTGAACCTTATAAGTTCCTTAGTAAGGCATTATATCCCATTAATCCTATAATTTATAATAGGTTATATTGCCTCAATGATAATAAGAAAAATGGTGTTATTACATTTCTTTGGCCATAACTTGAATTCTAAGATCAATGGCAGGCTGTACCACCTAAATGATCTTAAAAATCTAGGAGAGGACAAGAATGTATCCTTACTGAGAACATCTTAAATTTAATTAACACTAAATGGATTCTTAATCGTCATAAGAACATCAGTGTTCAAAGGATTACAAAAGAAATCTTAATAATTCTCTCTCAAACTAATCCAATCTTGACCACACCATGGCTTAGGTGACATTTTATATTGCCTGACTTTGTATTGGGTGCCCACTGGGGGACGCCTCAACTAAAGGTGGGGTCGCACCTGTCAATCAAGTATCATATGTTAGGGTTCGTGAGACTCAATCACCTGGGTATGACAGTCATATGTTGAGGTTTCATGAAACTCAAATAACCCAGATATGATGTCCCAATACCTAATGGTTGAGGACATTGTCTACCTCTATTTGTCATATATTTGCTAATAGATTTTTGTATGTTATGATATCTAACATTCACACATATTTCATAAATATCATAATTTATAGTCATATTATATTCCATAGATATTTCAGGTATCATATATGCTTTTTTATGTTACGAAGAAACTATTGTCACCATTCTATTAATGATGTTTTTAGACAGCGAATTACTAAATTTCTTTTAAAATTTGTGCAAAATGAGTATTTGTCCTAGCAATTGGGAAATGTTTGTTACTAAAATTGTCGTTGCAAGATGTTATATGCCTTACGTGTCATACCACTTATATTCGTGTCATAAGAAAGCATGAATTTTATTAGTTTTTCAAGCCCTGAATAAGTCCTTAATATTAGGCCTAATTTTGATAGATACAGACATAGATATAGATATATACCTAATACCTTTTTCCCAGGTTTGTTAAATTATCTACACAGATGTATGAACAAATAGATGTACAAACTTTTCTTATCTATACTTATACTATTGTGTTTTAGATATTTTAATGCATTTCTCATAATTCTCGCTTCAAAATTATTTTAATTGAAATTTATAATAACTTTTATACTTTGTAAGAAGGGTGTTATACTTGTGCCGCATTACTGACTGATTGTAACCCTATTTGCTCACCACTTATTATTGTATTGTACTGTATTGTCATTGCTAGGAAATACTAGTATTTGATTACTGATTTACTGTTGTTTCTGTGGAATGCCTTCTACTTTCATGTTTTTAAATTTATAGATTTAAATTGTTTTATTATGTGCATTGTGTTTGAGCAAGGAAAAGCTCTTATTAGCATAAAAATTATGACTTCCCTACTGAAACTCAGGACTTATGGCTTTATTTGAAATGATCAAAGGTTTATGAAAAATTCTACCATTCTTGTTTGTTCCCTTCTTGATATAGTTAGTGGTATTTACTCACTAATATTTGTCACTTACTCTTATCTCATTACGTTTTTCAATAACAATGCTGAGCTTAGACCTTCCTCTGTTGTGTAGAATCCAAAGTCATTCTTTGGTGAGTCATGCATTGTCCGCAAGGGCAAAGATATTTTGTTGTTATAAATCTTGTATATATTGAACTCTAATAGCTCTATATGTCACAGGTAGGGTTTTGTGTGTTTTATATAATTTCTAGAATGTATGACTAAGAATTTTTGTGAGAGCAGAGCACTCTATACTTTTGATGTGCATGTTTGTTTGTGGAAATTCCAGGAAGTCAATACTTTTGGAGAGACTCTACCAAAATTTTCACATAAAAGTCATGTAGTGAAATAGTTATTTATCTTCACTCTATATAAATTGTATATATTAATAGATTGATATGATTATGTATATTTTGTATAGTAAATTGTCATTAACTTGATCATAATATATGCCTTTCTGTTAGGTTTTGTTTACCATTCGTGCCAATCACATCTCAAGTTATAAGTGTGACATATTAATTATGATGAACAACTTGTAAAAACTTGTAATTATTCTTTTAAAAAAATATTTAATGGTCCATGTTAACCTTTAATAATCCACAAAAACCATCTTTTAAATAGTATTAAGTAGACCTAATTATTGGTTCAGACTTTTAAAAATTAAGTTTGAATTCAGGCTAAAAAAAAAAGTCCAAGCCTTTTTTTAATCAAACTTTTATCTATATTTTTTAGTCTGAGTCAATCGACCTTTTTTAAAAAATGTCAAATCAATTTATTACTTAAAATTTGAGATAAATAATATAAATAATTGTTACGATTACATGTAAGATTATATATAGAAAAGTTGTAATTATAAATGAGTTGTTGTATTGACATAAATTTTCTAAATAAGAGGTATTAGTTTTTATTTCTTTATCAAAATGTCACATTACACTAAGTTTTTTTTATATAATAAGTTTTTACTAATTAAAAAAATATTCATTCAACTTTTCAGGCTCGGGTTAGACTTAAAAAAAAAGCCTAAACCCGACCCTTTTTTACAAATTGAGCTTCTTTTGTTCAAGTTTTATTTTCTACAGGCCGAACTCATCGAGTCAAGCAAGCTTTTGAAGTTATGATATATTAAGGAGGGACTAAAATCAGTAACATTTGCATTATTAAGGGATTATTTTGAAAATAGATATTAATGAATGACTAAATTAAAAATGTTTTGACCATTGAGGACTAAAGTAATATTTATATTTTTTTTTCAATTCTTCTTTTGGCCAACATGTGGCTTGGTTTGGACCAGACTTGTTACTAGGTGGGTCATTCTGGGCCAATTATTTTTTTTTATTTTTTATAAATGATTTTAGAAATTTTGAAAATAAAAGTGTGATTTTATTTAATAAATAAGATATATCGTATTAATAAAAAAAATTTTATATTCAACATAAACAAAAAGAAAGTAAATATTTTTTAGAAAGACTAATTTTATAAAAATTAAATTAATAAAATTAAAGTATATATTACTTAGCTAAGTCAAGTCTATATTTTGACTCTGACCAAGTCAGAGAACTAAAAGTCTTACATACTTGGCCTAAATGGCCTAAATTAAACATAAATGGACTTGTCCGATTTGACCAAGTTGGATGAATCCACAAATCGGATGTGACATATTCACCCCAGAAAAACAAGAAAGAAACACAGAAACCACAATAGAGAAGTGATGGTGCACAATCAAACAAAAGACTTGGCTACCAACACCTCATGAATATAAGGTGGCAGCTTATTGTTACTTCCCCAAATGAACATTAGCCAATGGCCATGCAACATCTCAAAGCCTACTTGACTACTAAGCTTTATAGATAAGTTTGGACTACCTTCTGGTAAATTATTCTTCTATTCATATCTTCTATAGCAAAAAAATAATTCATAATTACATGAATCAAAATAATATTATATTTATTATTTATATCAACATAATAAGTATTAAATATATATTAGAATAATATAATATAATTATTTTTTAAATTTAAAAAATCATTTGATAAAAAATAAGAAATCATCAATACAAAGAACATAAATAATTTTTAAGATTAACCAATTCAAAGTTAATAATTTAATCTTAACAATAAATTTTGTATAAAATATATATTAATAAACATAAGCACTGTCATAAATTTAACAAAATATTAGAATAAATTAAATTGATGGTCTTCAAAAAGAATAATGTAATAAAAAATAAAAATTATATTTTCTAATAAATTAAATTTTTAACAAAAATGTTAAAATGATGACTTTTTCTCTTAACTTTATTTATTATTTCTAAATAGTCCTTTAAATTTAAATTATTTTAAAATGATCCTTCAAGTTTTCAAAATATTTCATAAAAAGTCTCTTTAAGTGAACTTCATTAAAATATTAATGTCGTTAGATTTAAAACTGATCCGTCACATGTGTTTTTTAATTAGAACTTACGAAATGATTTAACACACAATCAATATTTAATCTGAAATACCTTTTTTTGGGGAAAAATCACATCGCTCTCTCACCCATCTTTATCCAAAACATGCAGAATGAATGAAGACCCAACATGTCCTCGTGATATTGTCTCTCCGATTTGCCACTTTTCCCATGTACAGAAGTCTTTTATGAGATTTTTTGGAAACTGAAGGAACTATTTTAAAATAATACATAAAATTAAGAGACTTAGTTACTATTTTAGCCTAACAAAAATATTATTATTCTTAAGACTATTTTGACTATCTTTTTGTTTTAAGGAAAAGAAATAATAGTGTAAATTAAGCATTTTTTGAAGAAAAAGAGGACAATTAATCCTTACTCTTTTTTTTTTTTTGTTTAATACCAAGACTAGGAAAAGAAGCTATGGAAACTGACACCATACATCAACAAATTTAGGTAAACCAGTAAAACATGCAATAGGTGAATTCTTCTGAAACAAAACCATGCTAAAGTTTTGAAATTTTCTACTTTAGTTCCAAATATTTGAACCAATGAATCTAAGCTCAGCATTGATTAATAATCCTGCATAAACAGAAGATAGTGAGAAGGATTCAGGATCAGAATTTGACAGAAATTACTAACTTTTTCTTATACTTTCCAACATAATTCTATGCAATTGTAAACAGAAGATCATGTAGAAGAGTTCATATTAGTAGTGTGTTTGGTTTAAGGTTCAAAAGTACATTTGTACTTTTAAATAAAATTCATCTTATAAATATTGTTATTTGGTTTAATGTTTGATTTTTTTAAAAATCAATTTTGTCTTTTAAATTCCTGTTTGCATAGTAATAAAAAAGTAATTATTTTTGTATTGAATAAATTATATAGATAGAAAAAAAAACCAATTTTTAAACATAAATCACAGTGATATAAAATAAAATTTGACTAAAATCAATTTTAAAAATTAAATTAACCCAAAATAATGTTAAGCCAATACCAATCCAAACATACACAAACTTTTTTGTAAGAGATATTACTCTACTGCCAGCCAAAAACAGTATTATGGATGCCTGTAATTAATTATATTAAGAAAATGAGACAACCAAGAGTGGGAATGTCCCCTCTTTTCTTTTTTAACTCCCTCATTAGTTATAATAATTTACTTTTTCTAACGTAAATTCTTATTTTCTCCCGACTTTTAAGCTAAATTAAATTGAAACTTGATGATGTTTATTTTTTAAAAGAAAAAAGTAATTAATTACTTAGATGTCCTTATTTTAAAAAATAGTCCTTCAAAAATAAATGTTTTCAATTTAAATTTTTTTAAAATATAATTATCCTCTGAATTTAGTCTTCTAAAATTAATGCTTCTCAATGTCATCTCTCAAAAACTATTTCCCAATCAAAATAATATATGTGAATAGATTTGTAACCTTCTAATCCACAGACATACTCTAAGAGTTAAATACATCTAGACAAATTTGTATGATTAGTTAATTTTTGGGCCATATAGAGCAATCATTTTGATTGGAAAAAAGAACTGTAAGTGATTAAATCAAAACGATTATATTTAAAAGAACAAAATGAAAAAAGTCTCATAATTGGAGATTAAATTGAGAAATTTTATCTTTAAATGACATAATCGAACAGAGAGTGAGCATTCATGGATTATATCATTACTTTACTCATTTCATTTTAATTACCAATTGATTTCTTCAGGTAACATTTTTGTATTTGATAAAAAATATCATTAATTTACTCATTTCATTTTATTTACTAAGTAAGAAATAGCAAAACATTGTTAACAGAGTGTTCTGTTTTTGGAATAGAAAACATAGTTTGAATATAGTGGAGGTGTGAGAAGCGTGGAGTTAGTATTCTGTAAAGAAGTACAAGTACAAACCCAGAATACGGGAATAGTACTCAGTTTTAGTTTGATAAAACAGAGCAAAAGTTTCAGAAGTTGCGCACGTAGGACGTTGTGGTAGTGCTCGTTTGATTCTATGTTGATAAGGGTGTGACAGATTGGAATGCAATGTGAGTTATGACACTGCTATTAGATCCTTGAATGGCAAACATTAATTCACTATGATTTAATTAATATTCATGATAGTGGGTTTTAGGAGGTCAGAAGTAATTCAATACTCTGCCATTAATGAAGGCCACAACCTCTTTGATGATTAAAAGAAAAGTCCATAGTCAGAGACACATACTGTACTCCATTTTAAGAGGAAGAATCATTAAAAGTTAATGTCATCAGTACTCTTTCAATGTTAGTCATTGGGAGAGTTAAAATTCAAGAATATTAAAAATAATAATAATAATAATCAATTTGGGGGCTGATTTAGCATCCTACATGTCACATGTAGGGTCACCCCACATCAGCTTTTCTATCAACGGTGTTAAAAGACAAACTACCAGTAGGGACCAATTTACAAACTCATGTAAAATCTAGGACTAAATGATGAATTTTCCCCAAAAAAAAAAATTATACTACATGGCGACTACCTACAAATGATTGTACACAATTACGTAGACTAACCAAATCGGCCACTAGCGAAATGATTGGCCTGCTTGGTAAATATTATTTATATATGGTACAGACAAGAAAATGAGCGCCGTAAATGAAATGCCTAAATAAGTTACCCTGAGCAAACGCCATCTGCTGGAGAAACCAACGGGAGAAGTGAGTGATAGTGAAACACTATAGCTCTCGAGAATACCTGGAAGAAACTTCAATAACAATTCAAATATCCATGAATGAGCACTAACCAGGATACAGATAACCCACTGACTAGCATTCAGCCTCGTGCAATCTGCCAGGCAATTTGCATATTGAATCACCAGGACCTGCATAATCAAACAAACCCCTAAAGCCACCAAGAAATAGAAGCTCCAAAGAACTTTTTGGAAAACCTCCTTCTTCAGTGACAGCATTCTGTTGAGTTGATTGAAAACCTGACATAGCATGAATGTGTTGAAGATCATAGTTTTCCTCACTTGTTCTCTGCTGTCTGCGACTTGTCCCCCAAATTGAAATATCATGGATACAGAAGCCTGATACAAAACATGAATAGCTATCTCTTTCCAGATTTCGAGGGTTATAAGCAACTGCTTTCGGCCATATGGTTGGCTGGCGTGCTGTTCCTCCTTGGTCTTGAGTTCCATTACCATCATTGGGCCACCCAAGAGGCACATTATCATATTCACCCAAATCAGTTGGAAAGCTGTTAGAGGGGATTCTCCAATACAAATTGTTGTAATCAAGGTTATGAGTAACCCAGATATGCCAGCTGTGAGCTGAATTTGAATGAACTTCTGCATTTTGTGATATTGATGTCTACCAGCCCTCACAATTGTGGTTATTGCACTGAAACGTTTGATAGATATATTGGAGTACTCTCTACATGTTATTGGGGTCAAAGAATAATCAGCTATCCCTATATCAGCTGCCTTTAGGACTGCAGTATCACTTGCTGTCAACCCTCCAAAGAATGTAACCACATGACCTACATCTTGCAAGCACCGAACCATGAGAACCTTGTCCTCAGGAAGGAAACCTCCCATTACAAGGGCTTCATCCAACTTCTCCGATCTTGCAGTGCTATTCAATTTCTTAATTTCTTTTCCTTCAAGAATAACACCTTCTTCAAGTGGAATTTCAATTCCTAGTTCACAAGCTATGGCTCTCAATGCCGTGATATCATGTCTTGACACTAATTTTATCTTTATTCCATCTTTCTTAAGGCCTTCTAATGCTGCTTTTGTCTCTTCCGAACATGTGTCTTTAAGACCTATCAGTGCTAGCAAGATTAAGCCATCTCGCTTAAGTTCTTGCGTCTCTGTTTGTCGATAAGCAAGCGCAATAGGCTCAAGGCCACTATCCTCCATATCCCTAATCACCTGCCCACATTGGGTTTTCTGATTTTCCATGTTCTGGCATTCCCCATTACTATCATAGTATTGTGAACACATGTCCAATATTGTGTTTGCTTTACCACTCCAGTGCAAGTGCAGAACTTGTTCACCGTCTCCAACTTTTCTCACTAAAACTCCACTTCCTTCTTCAGGAGAATTCTGTTCACTGTGTTCAAGAATGGTAAGATCGTGACCAAAAGAGTCCCTGTTCACTCCCCATGTTGCTTCTGCCCAAGAAATAAGTGAATTGGAAACTGGAGAAAGCTTCGGAGCAAGAACAGATACTTTGACTCCTTGCTGAAGGGCTTTGAGTACAACCGGATTAGTTCCTGATTTCACATCATTGCTGATATCTCTCTCCCCAGTCCAGATTCTCCTAACCTCCATCAGTTTACAGCTTAACAGCTCAACAGATGCATCAATGCAGATAACAGTAACTAGCCCCATTGTTGCACAAGCCGATAAATCATGAAGATCCGCTACTTGGTTTGATACCACCTTATCAATCTGATGGTTGAGGGAAATTGTAACCATAAGTGGCACCATATGCCGCATACCCATTACTACAACAGTAATAACACTCGTTAAGATGGAAACTTTTCCTTGCGGTTTCAAGAAAATTCTCTCAAGCAATTCCATCAGGAAGCCAACTGAAACCTTACCCTTAATTTCAGGTAACTCATAATTGTCCCCTTTTTTCTTGCAGAATAGGCGAATGAGCACCACAAATGCAACCAATGTAGATATAAGAAGAGCAACATTGTCAAAGTAAGAAATCAGCTTCTCAATTCGACTATCCAGCAGTGTAATCTTTTCAGGATCATTAGCCACTGAGTTCTGCATCTCAACTGATATTTTGTCTCTCACTGATGTTACAAGCATCAAATGATGGCCCTCAAACAACACTTTTGAACCAGACAAGAGAAATGGCTCCCGTGCCTCATCCTTTACATTACTTAGAAACAAACCATCAGCTGGAACCTCATCACCCTTCTTCAGGCACACTATATCACCGACCATAATATCTGATATGGCTACCATTTGGGAGTTCTCGCCTCTAACAACAGTGATTTTCAACTCGCCCATCTTTTTTCCACGCCGAAAGTCTGCCACTGAAGAGAAAGCAACAAGCATGATAAGGGCAACAACTATGGCAACACTATCATGCCAACCGTATTTAGGTCCTTCCTGCTTGATCTCTGTGACTAAGGACAACAAAGCTGAGATCAAGAGTAATGAAATTGTGCAACTGTTGCGTTTGCAGCTGTTCTTAAAACAGTATGAGAAGCTTCTCCCGTGAACTTGCTCAGTGGTCTCCAAGACTTGGTTGTTCCCATAAGCAGTATGGCCCTTCTGTTTACAAGAAAACGAATTTTATTAGGAGCTTAATACCAAAGTTTGGAGCAATTTTTGGCTACACCCAGTGTACATACAATAAAGGTACCAGATTGGATTCATACATGTGGGGCCTACGTATGGATCCAATATGGTCTATTATTGTCCCTATATCAAGGGGACGCCACGATTCCGGATCCCCTGGTGCACCCTCTATTTTTTTTTTTTTAATTTCTTTTTAAATCACTCTTTCTTGCAGTGCACAGCACAGAGAATCCTTTCTCGTTGGCAAGAAAATATTCCCAAATCTCTGTAGATCCCTCCAACAGTTACATGAAGCAGTACGATAATTCAAGGCATTAAGACTACCAAATTCCTTTGTTCATCCGAGATACCAAACCCCATTAAAATCTGCAAAACGCTATAAAGACCCGCAATTGTTTAGGATATGAATTAACACAAAATGTATAGGTAATTCTACAGTGAGCTTTATTTTTCAAGCTAATGATTTTTCTTGACTCCTTTGAGGTTCTATACTTCTAGAACAGTTTAAAGTTGAGAATCTCATCAGCAAAAGCTTAACTGAGAGCTACTGGTATATGTCTTTGTTGATCAAATATATACCTCAGATTGACGATGACCAAGAACTGAGCGAACACCGTCGACTCCACCGAGCTCAAGAAGCATGTCCAAGTCCTTCTCCTTCACAATACGAGCAATATCGTCCTTGATTCGCTGTTCTAAACGCACATTTCCGTCCTCTTCGTTATCCAGGGGCATGTCACTCGGACACGAAGATTCAGCAGGTGATGATGGTGATGGGGGTAATGGGGTGTACGGTTCAGAAGAGAGAGGTGATTGTTCAGGTTCATTGCTCGAAGTTCTTGATGCCTTCGTGAGAGAGACGAAGATTTGAATGTATAAGGGTCGCCGCCATAGCCGGGAGTACTTGCTACCAGTGCCGAGCAAGGAAGCACCAAGAGCAATACTGTCGCCATTTTCGTTACAACCTGAAGAATCGTTTGGCTGCGACATGGGGTTGTGATTGTGAGGGCTTAGTTCAAGTCAGAGTAAGGAATACCGGAAGAGGAAAAACGATGCGGACTTGAGAGGAGTTTGTTTTTGTGGACAAAATAAGAAACCAGAAAAAGCAAACAAATTGTTAAGACGTCTAACTGATGTGGCTAGAAACACAGGATGGATGTGAATTTGAACGAAGATTAGCTCAAGTCCATACTAATGACATTGTGATGTACAAGAAAACGAAGCCAAATTCAAATGCCAAACTGCGTTTCAATGTGTGGTGCGAAAGAAGGAAGAGGGGGCTCCATTTATAGGGAAATATTTACTTAATCTAGGTAAGTAAATTAGATTCATAAAAAGTAATTGTGTGTGTGTGTGTGTATATATATATATGGTACTTAGTTATTCAATCTCGGTGACAATGCCATAAGTATGTAATTAAGTATACAAGTATAAATTAGCAAGTTTAATTATTTATTTATTATGGTAAATTTAATTTCAATTATTTCGTTAGTTTTATTCTCTTATAATTTTTAAGAGAATGATTTTTTTCCACTTGCTTTTAAGGTTGAGGTGCTGAGCATCATTAAATATATTTAATAATAGTAAGAAAAATTCAACATCGTTTTCCCTTTAAAAAATTCATGTAATTTTTCCTTTATAAATATATGAAGTAATTTTCTAATTGAATGTTGTATTTGTTAATTGTATATTTATATATAAAAAATTAAACTTTTCTTTAAGTCTTAAAATAAATTAAGAGAAATTATTAGATAAATTTGAACTATGATATAATTTATAAAGTAAATTAATCCAAAAAAATTAATTATTTGATCCTTATAATTTACCTGATTATTTATGTTTTGGTGCAACTTGCACCAACTAATTAATTTATAAAATCGGTAATTGCATGGAAGTTGTCTGAGCTGGAACGCTACGTGTAGGTATCAGACTATCAGTATGCGACGCGTTTTCGGAAACTATACGACTATTTAAGCAGTTCAATTTTCTTCACACGTGCTGGGTGGGCCTCTTTTGATTTTTTTTAATAAAAATTATGCTTTTAGTCTTCATAATTTTTACTTGATTTTTATAGTTTAAAAATTTATAATGAGGTTCTCATAATTTAAATAATTTTTAATTAATCCATATTATTAAAAATTTTTAATATTTTTTCATATATCTTTTATTAGTATATATTATTTAAGTCAGTATATAATTAATTATATTAAAAAAATTTAATAAAATATTAACAGAATTTTAATAGTATAACTAAAATGTAAATATTTTGTAAACGGTAAGGATCTAATTACAAATTTTTAAATTATAGGAACCATATGAAAAAGATATATAAGGACTAACTATATAAGTTTCCGAAAATTATCTTTCAAAAGCATTATGAAATAAATTTATGGTTTAAAATTAAACTAAATTTTTAGCAAATAATTTTGGTGATATTATTATTTTTTGATATTTTTTATAAATCTTTATTTGGATGGAGACATTTTTATTTAAAGTTATTAGTATCCTTTATTTGAGGACAAGACTCAATTTCTAAATTCTTTCACAATGTAAATGGATCATTTACTAATATTTTGTGTTGATCAAATAGAAATCAGAATTTTCATTTCATTTATGGGAAGGTAATATATTTTTGTTTTCCCAAACACCTAACTAGCACTAAAATTAAAACGAGATGTTATATATTAAAATAAAAAAATATAATTTTGATCCTTTACGTTTGGCTTTAAAATCAATTTGGTCCTCTCAAGATCAAGATAAAAAGTATTAAAATTGTCCTCCAAAGATAAAAACTTTCAAAAAATATAGGCCCTCCAAATGTCAATTTAGTCCTCCACAAAGACCAATGCCATTCACTTTTTCATCTTTAAAAGACTATTTTGATATTTTTTTTATATTTGGAGGATTAAATTAATACTTTAGCCAAAAGTGAGAAACTAAAATTGTATCTTTTTTTATAGTAAAACATTGACTAATTTATGTCACATTCTGAAATTTGAAACCATATTTAAAAATTTTAAAAAATATATTTTTGGTCACTCATCTATTATAAAATTATCATTTTGGTCCCTTCATTTATTGAAATATTTCAAATAGTCCTTCACTTATTGAAATATCTCAAATAGTCTCTCACTCATTAGAAACTATCATACTTGATTCTTTACTTTTCAAAAAATTACTACATTAGTCTCCCTACCAAACTCTAAACCTTAAATCTAAGGAGTTAAATCTTATATTTTTCAAAAAAGTAAATAACTAAATGTGATATTTTTAAAATGAATGAGAAATTATTTTAAAAATTTTAATGAGTGAGGGATCAAAATGAAAATTTTGTACTAAATAAAGAACCAAAAGTATACTTTAAAAAAATTAAAAAAAATTGCTTAGTATAAATTTATTTTTTTTAGAATTTGAGACTTTTTATCATTGGATTCTGTTGAGATTTATATGTTTGATATGAGTAATTATTTATTGTCATAATTTAACTTCAATTTTTTAGGTTTATTATTTATCTTTTTCACTTGCACTTAAGGTTGAACATCTTTATCTATATTTGATTATTAAAAAAGTCAGCATCTTTTTCCATTAAAGATTTTCATGTGATTTTTCTTTTATGAATATATGTAATAATTTCTTCATGAATCTCTCATATATGTTGATTGTATTGTTTTATAATAAAAATTAGACCATCTTTAAGTCTTGAGATAAATTAAGAGCAATTATTAGATAATTTTTGAACTATGTTATATATAATAAATAAAGTAAATTAATCATAAATGAGTATAAATGACTAAAATTGTAAGGATCAAATTAGAAAATATAAAAAAATTTTAGGAACCAAATTATTATTTGCTCAAAATAAATTTAATCTGAAAATGCATTCACATTCTTACATATAATTAATTTAATTTATTTATTTATATTTAAAAAATCTTTGCTGAAATTGCCTTGAACCCTAACTAGTACTTGCATGGAAAAGTAGCGTTAGTGAATATCAAATAGATGAATGCCACTTGGCCATGGTGTTGTGGAAATATGGGACTCTGATAAGAAACATAGTAATTTACGCAGCTCAATGTTCTTCAAACATGTTCTTTACATATTGCAAGGAAAAAAATACAAATTTAAGTTTTTTTTTTTAATAAAAAATTTTGTTTAACAGTATTATGAAAGAAATTTATGGTTTAAAATATGACTAAACATTTTTAGTAACATTATTATTTTCTTGGAAATATTTATAACTTTTTATTTGGATGTAGGTATTTTGATTTAAAATTATTAATTTCATTATCTGAGCAAAAAAATTATTTTGGGACACATCAGATAATTTCGAAAATTGCGTAAGTAGCTTTAAAAGCTAACTTTTTCACATTGCATTTCTAAAGACAGATTTAAGATTTAATTATAAAAGGATGAAAATCTTTTAATAAAAAAATTTAATTAAATGAAGTAAATTTTAAAAATATAAGAGGATGAACTCTTATAAATTTGTTAATTTTATATTTATATTAAAAAATTAGACCCACCTTTAAGTCTTAAAATATATTAAGAGAAATTATTAGATAAATTTGAACTATGATATAATGCATAAAGTAAATTAATCATGAAAAAAATTAATTATTTAATCCTATAATTTTATTTGTTTCTATAATTTTTTTTATTTAAATCGATATTTATAATTTGGAAACATATTAATTTTGGCCTTACGTGTATGCACTTCATTAGATGAACGCGTTTTTACTTTTTGGACGCGGAAACGGCAAGCGTTTGTAGGATTCATAACTTCCACAGAAAACGACAAGCCTTGTGTCATGAAAATTAGACACGCCTTTAAGTCTTAAAATAAATTAAGATAAATTATTAGATAAGTATGAACTATGCTATAATAAATAAATTAAATTAATCATAATAAATAATATAATAATATGAAAATTAAAGGAGAAAATAATTATTTAATCCCAATAATTTGCTTAATTCTTATAGTATTTATATTTTGTAGTTGTATTAAAATATTTACCTTAATTTAATTAATTTATACAGTCGGTAATTGCATGGAAGTTGGAACGCCACGTCGTAGGTATCAATATGCGAACGCCACGCGTTTTAGGAACTATACAGTAATTTACGCAGCTCAATTTTCTTCAGCTGGGTGGGCCTCTTTTGTTTTTCTTAAAAAAAAAATTACGCTTTTGGTTTTCATAGTTTTAATTGATTTTTAATTTATTTCTTATAGTTTAAAAAAATTTTAATTAGATGCTTATAATTCAAATAATTTTTAATTAGTTCATATTATTATTATTTTAAATATTTTTTATATATGTAATTTAATATTATCTCATCATTTATTAATTTAAGTCAGTATATAATTAATTATATTAGAAAATTTTTAAAAAATACTATCAGATTTTTAATGGTAGAAGTAATTAAAATATTTGTAAAATTAAAAATTTTTTAATTAATGGGACCATATTAAAATGATATATGAAACTATAAGAACTAAAAATATAAGTTTCCGAAAATTATCTTTCAAAAGCATTATGAAAGAAATTTATGGTTTAACATTTAACTAAATATTTTAGCAAAAGATTTTGGTAATATTATTAATTTTTTGAGATTTTTTTATAAATTTTTATTTGGATGGAGACATTTTTATTTAAAGTTATTAGTTTCCTTTCTTATTGGATCATTTACTAATATTTTGTGTTGATCACATAGAAATCAGAATTTTCATCTCATCTAAGGGAAGGTATATATATATTTGTTTTCCCAAACACCTCGCTGGCACTAAAATTAAAACGAAATGTTATATATTAAAACTTCAACTAATTTATGTCACATTCTGAAATTTGAAACCATAGTTAAAAACAAAACCAAAAAAAAAAAAAGATTTTGCTTAGTTGAACTTCACTTTTTGAGAATTTGAGACTTTTTATCATTGGATTATCTTGAGATTTATATGTTTGATATGAGTAATTATTTATTATCATAATTTAATTTCAATACATACAAAATTTTAAATTGGCAATCTCAACCTTTCAAAATCAAAACCAATTGTGTGATATGGTTGGCCTCTTGTTTAAACAGATAAGACGAAAAAAATGAATGCCATATGGTTGGGTTTGGATGAATTACAACTCTCAATATTAAGAATTTAAATTCTTGCATTTGAAAAAATTGAGTTATTAAATTTTTATTTAGTAATTTTAGTTTTGATAAATATTAAATTATTTTTAATAAAATTTTAAAATATTAACCGTTAAATTTTATTAAATGATTCAAATTTTATAAAATTCACGTACATTTAATTTCTCAAATACAAGAATTTCACGTTGGTCATTGAAGGTAAGAAATATTATGTAGTATTTATGTTAAAACCAAACCAATATTAAGGTGTTGTGAAAATATGAAATGACTTTTTCTTTATTGGCCAAATACATACATAGGACGGCTTGGATTCAGAAACTACATGGTAAATTAGGATGCTCAATTTTCTTCACACGTATTGGAGGGGATTAAAATACAAAATTAAAGTGATTAGATGCCTCCTTGTAAAACTTGGGTTTTTAAATAATAATTATTTTTTGAAAAAATTCTGAAAGAAATTTATGGTTTAACATTTGACTAAATATTTTAGCAAATATTTTTAGTGACATTATTTTTTTAAAATTTTAATTTTTTTTTTGGATGGAGATATTTGGATCTAGATGCCACAGAAAATTTTTAAAAATTATTTCTTATACTATAAATAATATTATCGTAAAGAGAAATTTGGAACAAATCATTTTAATTTTTTAATCAGAAAATAAACATTTGAAATCATTTTTTTTTAATTTCCCACAAGATATTTAGAAAAAAAAAATAGAGAGAATTCTGAATTCTTTGCCCAAATATTGCATAGAAGTAATTATAACAACGCGGAGAGAAAGAGAGAGACCTGACGAGGCATGAAACCAAATAATTTTGCTATCAAATAATGCAATTAAATCAAACACATGATTATAATATATAAAAAGAGACAATTGACAGTTTGTGATAAATCATTTTATCATTTTTAGAGTTTAATGATTCATTTTTTTAAATATTTGTAAATTTAATTACAAGTGAGCGTTAATATAAAAAAAAAAATTACAGTTAAGAATCGGAAGTCTAAAATATTTAACACAAAAGACTTTAAATTTTAAAATCATTTTGAAAGACCTATGAATCAAATTTTTTTTCTCTCTAAAAAATCTGAGACTATGTATTCTTAGAATCCTAAGATAGAGTAAAAAAAAAAAAAAAAATTAGTCTCCAAATCTTTGATAATAATTTTAAATTTTAAAATATTTTATAATAAATATGTCAATTTATAGTACTTGACTGTAATTGAGCCCAGTCAATACTTGAGTTTGAATCCTTTTAAATTTGACCAAAATTAATATGTGCTTGGTGAGTTTGGCCAATTTGACAGCAAAGAAATAAACAATATTCCAAAAGTTAATATACAAGGTGGGTTATATTATAATTTTCAATTTGATTTAAAGCACTTTTGATTTGAAGCTTGCACCTATTTGTCACATAGTATCGGGCACAATTTTCAAGAGGCTTAATTCTAATGAAAATGTACAGAGTCCAAGTGTATATGCAGATGTAGGATGCTTACTACACAATACATTGCTGGAAGAAACAACTCCTAGTAGAATGGTCAACTCCAAGGAGGAAGGTAAGATGCTTCATGGGAAGGTTCCAATACGTTCAAAACATTTATTCTTTAAAACAAAATATCATTTTAATCCTCCACATATCAATCAATTTACAATTTAATCATTTACTAAATTCAAGTTTTAATTTGATCACTGTTAAACATTAGTCTTAATTTAATTCCACTTATAAATTTAGTCTCAATTTAATCATTTATTAATATGAAAGTTATTATATTTAATCTCTCATTTTTAATTATATTTAGTTCCTTATTAGTATAAAAGTTGTTTTATTTAGTCCCCATCATTATCTCCCCTTTTTGAAACTTATCTAAATTAATTTGCAAAGCAAAATATTCATATGAAACTAGAAAGATACTACACTACTTCTAGGCAAAACAATTTTCTAGTGAAAATATTGTGTATTAGTATCTACCAAACCCTGTATTTTTAGAAAAATATCTATCTTCCAGATTGGTATAAATGTGGTTATAGAAAGGAAGAAACAAACACAGAAACTGCACTTTACATTGTGATGTTATAACAAAACTTAGCTACATTATTCCATTGGGGAAGGACCCTCTTCAAGTCTAATCTTTTCCTGGTCACTACCCAACATGATTGCCATTAGCATAAGCTTGCCTGCAATTGGAAAATCTTTGTGTTGCATCAATATTGCTTCCACGGAAGAAGCCATATCTCCCAAAATCGAATTCTCCAAGTTTTCTTCTCTCAATGGCAATACATGGTCAAAACCTTCTTCAAACGTCTCTGCTCCGGGTCCATAACACCGTCTTGAAGCCTGGAAAAGCACAGTATTGCTCAAATTCTGCAGCGTCTCCTCATCGCTCCATCCTTCAGCAACGTATGATTCAAAAAATTTGCTCCAATCATCCTGGCTCGCAGCCTTCTTCCAGCATTCCTCTAAAAGTTTTCTATGGGTCTTCCGAAAGGAGGAACTAGTCCATGCAAACACATTGAAGGCCCACAATGAGAGTTCTCGCCCTTCACCTTCCAGGCACAATTTAATTAAATCTTCGGGATGAAGCAGCTGTTGCTCAACCAGTTGCTTATCTTCAATGGAAGTAAGAAGTTTCATTATTTCCTCCTGCGGGTCAAGTGTCCAAGAGGAAATGGATGAAAGACACATAAAAACGAGACAACTGACTAGGCTTTTCTCAGTGCATGGTTCTACAAGTTCTCTTAAGAAGCATAAACAATCAACTTTTTTCAATGCTTTCCTCTTCTTCAGAATTTTATCAGTGCAATATCATATATTTGACCAAAACTTGCAAGCTGTGAAAGCCATCACATCAAACCGTTTATCTATTTAATTAATTATTGTCAAATGTAGCTTTTTCGTCTCAAAAGTTTGCAGTTAGTTTCAATTTTGTCTCCAATGTTTTATTATGTCAATTTTGTCCTACGTGTTTGCAAAAATTCTCAATACTTTCCTAATTGCTAAGGGTATCTAATTACTTAACGGTACACGTGACCCTGTAGACGCACCCACATGACTAATGTGGTTAGGAATGCTAATATCGACACCTATAACTAGGAAACGAAACTCATTCTCAATTAGCTTAGGTTAGGGACAGAAAAAAATCAAACAACAGCATTTAGGGTCCAGGGTGATAACATTTAGTTTCATATCCATATTAGAAATATAATATCCATGTCTGCATATCCATATTAGAAATATAATATCCATGTCTGCATCCTCTAGTGACCGTTGCAGGCCACATGTACAAAATTGAGCAATTGGATGCTGTTAGTATTTGGGAAGAGGAAGACATCGAGAATTTTTGCCAACATGTCACACATAGTTGACGCATACATAAAAAACCAAACCCCAAACTTTTGGGGCAAATAAGGTACTTTCACATTATATCCAAAGGAAAACTTCTACGTGGGTTTTAATTCTAATATAACACGCAATAAGATTTGTCAATTATTACAAGCCAACATTTACTTAGAAAATCCAAATGGAATGCAATCCAACTAATAACAGCAATGAGATGGATGAAGAACTAGATATCAAAGCCAGTCAAATCTAGCCAAATTCAAACACTTAAAGCAATAAAAGATATACTTAAATTAGGACATCTTCCTGTTTTATGAACCTCCAATTGTGTTAACTGAGTTAAGCTGCTCCTCCGCAACTCTATTATTTGTTAAATGAAAGCTTGCTGAACTAAATTCAAAATCACTCCAAACAATATCTTGCGGACTTTCTAATTAAATCTGTTTCACATATTTGTATTTTAGCCAATGCATGTATGTAAACATATTTACCAATGCTACATTTCATTATTAGTGAAAATTCAGATCATTATGGCATCATTCTAGAATGCTTGAGAGCTGAGTTTTAAAGCCTTAGTTTTAGACTCGGAAGCTTGAGCTTAGAAGACATCAAGCAAACTGAGGCAAAGGTCCCTAGAGTTTAAACTGAACTTGGTTAGTTTAATTTACAAGTCACTTAATTTTAAAGTTCAACAGACAACAATCAGAACTTAAAATAAAAATACATATCGTGGCTTTATGGGTTACAATAATATGCAATATCCATCAGCACGCATTGCATGATAATCATTATGAATGGTATATTCAATTGAGTTAAAGATCAACAAGTTCGCTTCATCTAGTGGAGAACTGTTAAGAAAGCACAAAGCTACCTGTAACTTCAGAATCTTCAAATCAGCCTCTATGCGGTCCACCTTCACTTGAGAATCAGTACTCTTACCAGCTGTCAGACAAGAAAGGGATAGTAAAAATGCAAAAGTTATATCCTGTTGGCCTTTATACATACTGAGGAAAAATATTAAGAATTTGAGGAAATGGTTAAACTACCACTTTAGAAAATTAAAACTTAGACACAAACAAAAAAAATTTTTAAAAAGGTGGGAAAATAAGTAACAGTGATTTTTAATGTTTTAAAAACCAGATCCAAATGTGAACAGGAAAGAAGGCCAAGTCATGGGTCATGAGTAAAGAATAAGCAGCAAGTACTATGAATTAGAAGAAAAAAGGATGTCAGCACAAAAGCACATTCATGTAGATACAGATAGAAGAGCCTAGATAGTCATCCAACAATAAGCCAAGCACATGACTGCAAAGCTGAAGTACCCATTAAGTAAACTTGGCAGTTCCTATATGACCAAGCAATTTTTAGGAAACGAAATATAAAAGAGAAATTTCAACTTCAATGTGCAGGAAACGAAAGTAATACAAAAGAACATGGAAGCATCTGCATAAGGCATGAAAAACTACAGGGATATCATACCTGCAAAGGCAGCTATCTTAGAAAGATATAAAAGATGCTTTCTGTCAGCTAATTTTAGTTCCAAATTATCATGTTTCTGCTCTTCCTCTTCAGCAACAGAGGTAGATTGCTTGTTTTGAGTGAGAGCCAATTCATGAAGAGTTTCTGAAGCTGAGGAAAACTGATGAAGGAACAAATCGTGAAGCCAAAGAAGATCAGGATGCTCCTTCAGGAAAATGGACAGTTCATCTGGAAACTCTTCTCCTAGTCTTAAAAGCTCAGAAAATTGTCTGCTTTCATGAAGTTGTTTGAACACATAGTAACTAAATCCCCCATTTGGTCCTAAGCTCTCTTGCTGCAGACAAATTACAGACATTATTGAAGGAAAAGCATCTAAAAATTCAAGCACAAGAGTGCAAATTATATCAACGCTATCAAGAATGATGAGAATATAAAAGCAGGCAAAAATAGTTCATTGATCATCTGTAAGGCTAAAGAATACCGTAAATAATTAGTCCATGTCTACACATTTTAATTCCAGTGACTCATTGCAGATACTAAGGCCAACTAAGGCACTATCTCCTTATACATCATGCATCAAAATTTAGAAATCAATTAATCCTTTGATTTTGCATCATGCAAAGGCTTGGACTAAGTGGTGTAGATTTCTCTGGTATCCTAGGGTAATATTGGTTTGCAGTTTTCACAGACTATTTTGGAATTCATTAAGAGACTACTTTTCAGGTTTATTCAGGATAAGAGAAGGAAAAAGAAAAAAGAAGGTTAGGGGGTGATATGTTTGTGATTGGGTCACAACAAAGGGATATCTAAAAAGTTTTTCCCGCTCCAACTTTAGTCTTAGAGTAAGACTGTTAATATTGAATCTCTACAGACTTTCAGTTCTAGGATTTTCTCTAAAAAATTGGATTACGGATTTAAAATGGAAATTGTGAACTTTGTTAAATTAGCATTGCTCATATCCTGCTTTCTATGTCACTGGTGCAGGGTAAAACTAACAAAAAAAAAAAATCAGGACAAGAAAAGAGTTGACATAATCTACAGAGTAATTTGATTATGCTCTTAGCTCATCATCTCATGTTGAAAGTTAAAAGATTTAATACACATTCCACGAAAATTAGTTTAGGATTATGTTGGAAAATGTTAGAACAATAAGACAGCCAATAATAACACCACTTCTTGCTAGTCAGTGTTTTAAATTACTTTTGCATTGCAATTCCTGCAATTGTGGATGTTATGAATGCAATGATGTGGATTGCTGCTGCAATTGCTGTTCCTCTATGATGAGACCACATCAAGTGATGCAGTGAGAAATTTATAACACTAATTTGAGAAGTGAGTTAGATTGCTATAATTCTAAAAAATTCCATGTAACAAATTATAACAGTCATGTCATAAGTGTATTTTCAACAATAAAATAGCAATCAATTTATATAATTTAAATATTTTATATTCTTTAATTGTATGCATATCAGACAGAGTCATTAGAACTCTAATGATACAAGGCTGTGAATAAAAGTAGGTTTTATTCTTCTAGATTTACATTTTACATTTGAGTCATGGGGTGATAGAAATTCAGTAGTATCTCCAAAACGGAGAAAATTTGTTTCTCATTCTAATTTAGATGCTTTTTAAGTGCACGAAAGAATAAAATTTAAATCAGTAATGAAAGTGAATACTACGTTATGTAGATGACATAAAAAATAAAACACTTCTGTTTGTTCTGCTAATGCATGTAAAATATATATAACAAGATAACCACAAGTAACAATAAAGGATATTCAAGATTAAGACATAGCTCTTATGTGTCATTCTGATCAGTCTTTCTCATTGCTCAATTCTCTTGGGAGTTTTATAATAAGTCCATGATCCTTTCAATATAAGGCTGACTTTAAAGCCCATACACCCAAGTAACATACATTTAAAAAGCAGGAGAGCATGAAAGCAAAAGACGCAGCATAGAAGAAAAGCTTCTATATTTTTCTCTTCTTCAAATATTTTAAGTTTGAACAGGTCACAAGTTTGTCAAATATTTTAAATCTGTGATTCTTATTTTAAGAACATTTTTTTCAATTATAATTACCATCTAGAGTTTCAAGTTAAGCAAGGCCAATTGCATGAAAATCACCTCATCTCAACATTGCCTGACGATATATAATGAAGACTGTTGTAGCTCAGGCAATACCAAAACAAAGTTTAGCAGTAAACAACTAAACAGAATAGCAAGGTTTCATAAGAATATGGGTGACTAGTTAGCATAATCTCTCAAGCTATAACCCAAGTTAGGGGCCTGACCAATAAGTAGGTTATCAATGATTTTTCCTAGCTTGGCATCATTATCACTTCTTTATCTCAGTCTTCTAGTTCTCAGTAATGCCATACTGAAAAACTCTTCATTTCCATGTCTTCCCCACTTCTTGAAAAAGCCTTAGCTACCTGAATTTCAGCACCAGGTTCATACACTATATCATACTTGAAACCCTTTATTTTAGAGACCCATTTCTGCTTATCTGAGTCCAACACCTTCTGTTCTATAAGATAATTCAGAGCCCTGTGGTCAATTTTGATTATAATGCAGTGCCCAACAAGTGATGCCTCCACTTCTTGATTGCAAACACAATGCCATAATAAACACATGGCTGACTAGGTTCTGATATATACATGTGTGTGCTCACGTGCATGTGTATAACAGCCACTGAAATTTCAGAACAATACACAGACATTTAGCAACCAAGACACTCCAACCATACTACCACAATAGGTCAGAATTAGCAGCGCACAACACAAAGTAAAAACAGCAACATAAGGATATGATTATAGTCTCTAGCTTTTGAGAGGCCAGAGTCTCTATGAGGGGAAATCACCCAAAATGATTCTTCAGCCCCCTCCTCACTACCTGGACCCTTCATATTTCCTCTTGCACCATTTCTGTTTTATCCCCTACATTCTCATGACCACTGCTGGTGTCAGAGGTTGTAAATCCTAGGCTTAGAGCTTTTTTAAATTACCTATTTACAACCAAAAATAGGCAGTGCCTAGGAAAAAAAAAACAGTTGTCTGATGATATCTAGAGGGAACTTTGAAAACATAATTGAGAAAGGGGAAGTTAGAAAGGCTATAAAAATAGAGAATCAATTATAACATGTTACACAAAATTGATGACTTAGCCTTGAATAATTGATACATTTCTCAACAGAAACCACAAGGATTTTTGGTAAAGTAGTAAACAATTCCAAGGAATTTTTGTTCCATTAAAAAGGGAAATAATCAATTTATAATACAAGATATGCAATTATCCAGAAAATGAACTGAAGATAGAAGTAGATCAGAGAGAAAGCATATAAGATTATGCAGGTAAAATGAGTTGTGAGGGTTTTCAACTAAACACAAACTCCCCAAACATATGTAAAATGAGCCCATCACCTAACCTTGTCAAGTAGTCAACTTAAAGTATTTGCATACTTCTTTCGTTCCCTACAGCATTCTCAGTTAAATGACTTTCTTCAAGATGGACTCTATCAACGAGGTCGAGCTACTGAAAAGTTTTTGCCATTGCAGTATACGATAGGCCTCATATACTCTCTCCAATTTTAACCCAATGAATAAAATATGAAGAGATCATGTCTAGGGATTATATCTCAAATTCAAGCTTTGATAAAATTTTGTTCCAACAGAATTCTGTGGTTCAAAGTTGAAACCATCCCTGAAACTCGTACAGATTTTAGATTTTGGAAAAGTAGGGATTTGGAATAGGAGAGATATGTAAGTCGGAAATATGAACTCTGACTTATCCGATACCAAAAAATGCAGATGAAAAAAGTTTTATACAATCAAGTACTGATGGGTGAACATATTCAAGGAATTTAATTCTTTTTTCTTTTTTTCAACTCAACACAAGGTCACCATGATTATAATTATCTATAATCCCTTTCCATAGTAGAATTTTTATTTGCTCTGCTAAAAAAACCACCATTGCAAGTTGCACATATCAAGAAAAATAAATAAAATGACATAAAATGAAAGCAGCAAAGAATTAGCATGAGAAAGGAGAAAATTGCATTCATACCATAATATTTCTCAGTAATTCTGAATTATTGATGTCACAGCATATTTGCCACATAATTTTGTAGCATCCATGCCGTTTAGCAATTGATAGCAATTCTGAAGTAACCTTCAAAATGGCTTCATCACTCTGATTATCGGTTCCATCAAATGAATTCTGCACAAGTAACCAATTGAACAATATTATTTATTCATCACCAAGATTGAAAGGGTGCAGTACACAAAATATAATAATAACCTTATGACTAGCTTCAAATACTTTGACTTGCTGATAAAGAGAACCAAGAAGTGCATCCCGCCTCTCCCAATACTCATTAAGTAGACCTTTGTGTTCTTCACCACGCTCAATTTTAGCTGTGACAGCACCAGCATATGCCTCAAGTAGCACGTCAGTTAGTGCTTCAAGATGATTATACAAATCTAATTTTGCAGACTTATCAAGTCCAGACATTTCATTTAACAACTGAAGCAGGAGAGAAGCAACAGCCCACACCCCCTTACGAACCACAGGTTGACAATACCAAGGTGTTAAACCCTCAGGAGGTGGATACCATAAACGATTCTCATTCTTATAGTTAAAGCACGTCCTAATCATAGTAACACATGCATTTGAGAGTTCACATACCCTCTGGATCTGGATCCCAAAAGGCTGCTCTGGGCTTATAACACATTCTACCTCTCCATCTAAACAGTAAAAGAAATCTTCAAGGTCAGAAACCTTACTGTAAAACACTTCGGCATTATCTCTATCCATCAAAAGGACAGTATTACGCCGGGCTCTCTCACCAACTATTTGTATCATGTCCCAAAGGGCACCTGACATCTGAATTTCTGCACTAGAATTTGAGGAGCCAACAATAGTCAAACGATTCTGGCTAATCAGATTTTGCAATTCCCTCAGCTGAATCATTGCAGCTAATTTTTCACCATGCTCCAAGACAATTTGCAAGGCATGTCCTGCCAATAGAAAAAAAAAAAAAAAGACATAATTAAGGCGTGGTATGTCCATCTACTGTCACCTACATGCTCTGCAATAAAAAATCCATATGTTCTTTCTAGTCATATACCAACCACAACTCTCACTTCCATCAAAGCAGTTCTATAAACATCACATAGAAATTAGAATTAATAATCCATATGCTCATATAAAATATAGATGACAAAACTAAGCAATTCAACAACTTCCAAAGCTACTTTATTCACTTTCTTTTATTTTCTTCCTCTCCCTCTGTCCCTCTAATTGAGCATATATCCCTTTTTATCACAATATAAGTCACACAAGATGAAAGGCAAAGCAGCAGAAGCTTGAAATTTGTGTGTATGCTTGTTAACTCCCTCACTTCCTCTCTTCCACACATACATGTAAGCTGAGCTGAGAGACAGTCGGCAGAAAGAAGATAATTGAGCTTTTATTATTTTTAGCCAATTCATAAAACATCAAAATGCTATTAGTAATCAAATGTTTCCTGATTCCTCTCCTCATTCTAAGTTTAGCTTTATATAAAATGACCACCCTTAAAACCCCAAGATTAGTTCTTTACCATATTTCACTCTATAATTAATTGATTGACTAAATACAACTACAAGGTAATCAGACAAAAAACAATTATTGTTAGGTAGCTGACACATTTATAATCAAATAAGCATGATGGATCAAACATATATGCTCACATCACCCATGCACGTATCGTAGCAGCTAAAGAGTTGATTGAATATGGTAGCACTGCAAAAGGGATGAAATGAAGGTACAAACAATGAACTGACTACTAATTTCATACTTTGTCTAGAACATAGCTCCTCATGGCATTTGGATAAGGCAAGAAACTGGAGAAACTTTTGATGCTTCTGCTGCTTTTCTAGAAGCTGGGTGGAAACAACAGCCATGGCCAAAATCTCTGCACCTCTGGTTGTTGTCCAGTGTTTAGCTAAGGTGTCAATGATTGATTTGCTCATCCGCACAAAAACATTTGTTTCTCCATCCCTTTCAAATGAACCAGAACTTTCTAGCTTTTCAAGTGACCTGTCAACTTGCCCAGATGATAAAAATTCATTGAAAAGATGATTTAGCAGAGCTTCTGATTCTTCATCTTGCACAGTTCGACGTGCAATCCCACTCAAAACTAACCTCTGTCTGTCTCCGTTATCCCATGCTTCAGAACTAGCCCTTCTGGGAGCAACATTACCAGCAAAAGTAAGATTTCTAATTTCTTCTTGCACAGATCTTTCATTTGAGCTGCCTTTGCGTGATAAGCTCCTTTCAGGTGGCTCAACTCCACCAAGTATAACAGCCTTCTCAGGTATTGCCCATATTCCTGCTTTCTCTGTTAATACAACCCATGCACCTTCTTCATAATCATCTGCAGAAGGAAGAATTGAAGCATCTAGTACTTTTCCGGCATCATAGGGCAGATCAAATTGATAGAGTCGAGTAGAGTTTCTATAATTATGTGAGACTGTTGCTGTTCCATCCCCTGATATTATGACTGCTGATCCTGAAGGCCTGCCTCCTACCCGAAGCCTCATGGAGAACAAGAAATCTTCATCTTCAACTCTTGCTTTTGGGATTATGACCTCTATAGGGGCCTTCTTCTCCAAAATCTTGTCATTCATAGTCTCCACATCAAATCCTGATTTATACTGCATGGTTAGAAGTGAATACTGCATGTAGCTTGAACTGCTTATTCGATCCTTACAGAAGGTTGCAACAAGAATGGTAATCACTTTACCATGATCATCTACTTGCACATCAAGAGGCCATATTCCCTTCTGACCGGCCAGATCCTTTTTAATGCCCACATCTGCTTCTGTTCCAACAATTTTCTGAGACCAAAGCCTTGAAACATGTAGATTAGAACTAAGTTCTACCCTAAAACACTGTATGTCATGATCTGTCAATACCAAAAATTGCCGGTTTGATTCCTCTGTAGAGTGATGTGGAAGGCACCACGTCAATGACCTTGGATATCCCTTGTTGCTGATAAGTTGACCAGAATCACCCCCTTGGAGTGGAAACTGAATGATATTTTCATATACTTTTCTCCGGTGAATGCCATTAGGACTACACTGAAACTCCCAAAGTTCACCATTTGAGCTACATGCAAGGGCAACACATACAAACTTATGACCGGGAACTGCAGAAGCAATCAAAGAATTAAACATGTGCAATCCATTTAAACTACTCCCCACCTTGCTTTGTCGCCACTGCCTGATTGGGGTTGTATTCCCATCAGGAATGAAAGTAACCTCCAACTCATCAGAAGATGCAAGACTAGTGACTGAAGCATTGTGTGATTGAGAATAAATGTCAGGCCAGTATATAACAGCCCGGGTTTTTCGATTAACCAATACAACACCAGCAGAATTGCAATGTTTTGTAACTCTATTTGTTCTCCCAGATGTGCTATCCCAATTAACAACAGAAAGAAACCAACAACTCGCATCCTTTTTGCCTACATCTCCCTTGTCAGAGATATTAGAAGGAATTTCAAGAACAACACATTTCATTGAAGATGCAGGTGACAAGTAGCTCCAAATGAAGACTCTGTTTCCACAAATAACCCATGCCAGGGTTGTCTCCTTTTCAATGCCACCAGATGTACAATCTTCCACTGTATAACAATATACTCAACATCAAACTGTTTTTATTTCAAGAAGTGCTTAGTTATAGAAACAAGAAACACATGTGATATCTACCAACTCCACCATACCTCAGTCTTGCTGTTTAAGCAAATATGGTAGTATTCTAAAATATGGATGCCATTAACTAATAAAACCAACTGTACTCACCAGCAACTCGTTTCTGCAGCAAGCTGGCCTGCTCATCACAAACCACTTGGGGAAACTCTCCGACATATACAGGCTTAATCAAATCTGTTTCATCCCCTTTCCCACTTCTATTAACCTGAGGAATTCTATATAAATATGACAAAGAAAACAATCAGCCATAAATCAAGAAGCAGATATCTTGTACATAGTTTCTTAACCGGTGCATAAAATTGGAAACCTTCAGTTATATTGTATTCCTAGGAGGAAACAACAAATTTTGTCTATCACATACTTTTTTTTAAAAAAGAAAAAGACAAAAAATAAAATAAAAAATAAAAAAAAAAACCAAAATATTGATCTCATAATATCACAAGTCTAATAATGCCGTATAACCTAGAGAGTGTAAGAGAACAATGTCTCCCCATGTTAAAGAATAACAGCCACTACTTCACAAATCATAGAGATAAGATGATTCTAAGAGCCCAGTAGAAGCAAGCCAAAGCCATTACTAAATGCAACAAATATCCTCCATCGTTCCATTCTTAGCCTAAATTTACACAAAGAATATCTATTCCAATATTCATTTTGTAAAAACAAGACGTATTCTTGTCTTTGACAATACAAATTAGAGTTACTGTAGCACAACATACTAATAATGGCGGATAAGGAACAAGAAGTTAAGTTTGAAAAGCGCATACAGGTTAACAGTTTCGATCATTGCACAGAAACATTCAAAATAGTCAACTATCAATGAGGAGCAATGACCTCATTGTGGAAAACATGTCTACAAATTGATGCTCAGTAATGCCAAGAATATAAAAACCCAGTAATTCTTTATTCATTCAACATCCTCTGAATACAAGAGATGCCTCTATGTATAACAACTATGAACTATCAGTTGTTATTACTAACGAATCCCTTAACAGAATCTAACAAACGACATCCAACAACTAACAGCTCGTAACACACATGCCCTGAACTTTGGAGCGGTTGCATCAAACTGAAAAGCAAAACAGATAATCAATTTGAAGTTGCAAACCATGAAGAATTCAATTACCTAGCCAGAACCGACAAGCGAGGGGCCCAAGGAGCGGGAGTGCCAGTACTCGGACGATTTGGTACGGCGTTCTCACGGAATGGCCGTCGTCCCTCAGCAAGAGGAGTGATCGGAGAGTCCAGCACTGTGGCGCCGCGAGTTTGCTCTCTCCAAGAGCTCACATTGGTCTTCTTAGTCCCCGAAGAAAACATTTACTCTCGTCGAGTATTGAGAAGCGTGAGGTTTCAGGGGCTTAGGGTTTCTATTGCATTTGAATGGGAAATGACTGAGACAAGAGAAGAATGGGAGGGATTTCCTCCAAGTTTCTAGTTGTTTGGAAATTAAAGGTAACGGAAGAGGAAAGTAGGGTGTACGAAGATTGTGTGCACCAGCGGGTGAAGAATTTACTAAAAGTCATTATAGTTTGTAATTATGCCTCGGAATACTTGCATGTTAGCAGTTCAGGATAAAAGTTTATGAAAATTTTTGCCATATTTTGAAATTGAAATAAAAGAGTAAAATATTATTTTAATCTCTCATTTATTAATTAATTTTTAATTTAATTTTTTACTAATTTATATTCTTATTTTGGTTCATAACTATTTGTTGATTCTCAATTTTAGTTATTCACTAGATTTTATTCTTAATTTGATATTTCACTTATTTACATGTGATAAGTGAATTAGTAGTTAGTTAATCAAAATGATAGTTAAGAGAAGTTAATGAAAAAATTTTTAGTTATGTTATGAAAATGGTTAGGTAGCCAAGGATATAATTATTTATTCGTAATCACCTTTGATACCTTATAAATATAAATAAGGGGAAGATATGAAAAAAGACCTGTGAAATAATTAAATAAAGTTGTGTTTTTTTTTTCTTGGTACTAAATTGGTATCCAAGCCATAGTACTAGAGCCATGACAGAAGTGCAAGATAGAGTTAAGAAGCTAGAGTAAAAGATGAGTTTGATTCAAACAAACATCATCTATGAAGAATCTTATGTTGAGAATAGAGTAATTGGCAACAAAGATTTCAATAAAAATTCTCAAATAGAGGTAAGTTACATTAAAAAAAAAATTAGGCGGCAGTCTAATAAAGTAAGGGAACAAATTGGAGGCAACCTAAGAGCCACTAATTAAAACAAAACCAATAAACACACTTTCATTTTTGGGTCCTTTTAAAAGTCCCCTTCTTTTTTCCAAAACATTTCTAATAGGTACACAAGATGGTAACGAAACCATCAAGCTCTGTAAGCTTAAGCCATCATTTTCATTGAAAAGGGTTTAACAAAGCAATACTACATTAGAAATTGTGAACACATACACCTTAGATAGTAGCAAAGCAAAGATTTAAGGCAAAGAAGGCAAAGATTCTTTTGTACCAGCAACACCTAAATTTCACCACAAAAATTGTATGATAGCTCGATAACATCAAGATTTTTCAAAAAATAATTAGTTACCATGAAAAGAGTAGAATTCCATAATATCATTGACGAGAAGCTTAAAAGAGATGATGCAGGGAGGAAAGACGCAAGAAAAACAACAAATTGGAGAAGGCAAATGAAGTCAATTGAAACCTAACAGAAAGCAGATGGTGCAATCCATATGGGCAAAGCAGCTTGAGTTGGGTTATTTGAGTTCCTAAGTGGTAATCCATGTAAGCATATAGGTGGAATGTGTTGGCCCAAAACTCATGTTTAATGAATGACAAATCAAATGAAAAAGATGGGCCCAACCCATATCAGAAAAAGCAAATTTGCAACATCTGAAACTCAAGCTCATCTCTGCCTAAGTGCAGGACAGCTCATCTAAAGTGCAAAAGCTGTCATGAAGTGAAAGCCATCAAAATCCTCTCTGAATCTCCTCTGCCTGTGCCTCCTTCCTATCTTCTGGAAGAAATGACAGCAGCAACCATTAATGGCTTCTCAGATAGACTTGAAGCCAATGTTTCATTGAAGCCAAAATCTGTACATCAAGGCAGCAGAAGAAGAAGCAACAATATCTTTCTCTCTTCATTCAATATCTTTTGTCATTAATGCGCTCCAACGTCTCTTTATGAAAAAAGCTATAAATACCAAAAAGTTTATGGCATTGAAAGATAGCAGAACCGTGAAATAGAAATGAGAAAGAGCTAAAAGAAAGAAGCGTTCTATAACATTTTCTTTTACTTTGTTTTTATTAAGCTTAGTCTCTGGTTTATTTGCTTGCTAGAAGCATTTTTGTGCTGTTAAAGAAAACACAGCTATGAATAGTTCATAAACATCTTTCTTATTTATTGATATACCTCTGTCTCAAATAGAGAAGAGGATTGTTGTGATTGTAAAAGTTTGAAGTTGAGTTAGAAAACCTTGTATTTGGAGTTAGCACATAAAAACTCCCTATAAAAGTGTAAGAAAAACTTTTCTTAGTAGAAAATCCCTTAGAAAAGACAAGGGGAATGGAAATAAGCATTGTGATTGGACGAACTAGGATAAACTTGTGTCTGATTCTCTTTTTTTGATATCTGCCTGTCAATATAATTCTTAGTCAACTTGAAAGTTTACAATTAACTGGATTCTTCTTTTGTCAATTCTTTTTAAGAAATTCAACTCACTAAAACATTTACAGTTAATAATATTTTCTTCTGTCTTAAATATTTATGTGCTGAAAAATTCAGTCAACTTTAATTTATTACAGTTGACTGTCTATTGCATTTGTAGCTATCTAAAAGATACTTTCAGTTCACTCTTCTCTCCTTCCCTCTATTCTGGTAAAGTGAACTCACTACTCAAATTTTCAGTCAACTATATTTTATGTCAGTTAACTACTTATTGTTAATTACAGTTGACTCTAAAATTTTTAGTTAACTAAAATTTTTAAAATTGAATTTAAAACAAAAATTTTAAGTGTACCTATTCACCCCTTCCCTCTAGGAGCACTGTCAGAATAGTAGAAATGTTTTAATCTAATGTGTCTTTTAGGTTTACATTTAACAGTTCACCTTAGCAGTTAGGTTTTTGCACTAGCATTTTTTGGACAACCACTTAATAAAGGGGCCAACATGATTAACATTACTTTGAATGAAGGATCAGTTTGGATTTTTGAATAAGTGATGAACTAAAATACAGATTGAGTTGTGAGTGAGAGATCAAAACGAGATTTTTGTCCTTCGAAATTTATAGGAAATTTTTCAAAAAGAGGATCCATGTTGCTTGCAGTATTGGCTATCCATAGTAATTATTTCCAACGATCAAAATTTTACTTATTGGTATTAATAACTACATGTTATATGACTGTATGTTGTCAATTTTCAATCTAATTCATTTCAAATTATTCATGCCAGTGATGTAATGTCCCAACTTTAATGTGTCCAAGTCTATAGATAATTTAGATTCTCTCACCTCTCTTTTTTAATATTATATTAATTTTGGGGAGATATAGATGCAAAATAAGTGAGACTTCTCATATAAATAGGTCTTACATTTTTAAATAAGCTATACATGTAAATGAGTCTCATCTCTCTCATTAAAATTGACCTGGAATGAAAAAAATTGAGAAAATTCAAATTTATACCACAAACTATTGTGACAAAATGTAGTGTAAAATAATATTTACGAGGGCACTTTAATTGATCTGCTAGCGTAATAAAGTAATTAAAACCAGTACATACTTTTCCATCCCTTCAATCGCAAATCATTCGTTCATAAGCACGATCCAATTTGAGCTTTATTTTCTTTCTAATTTTTTAGTAAATTACAAATTCAATCTTATCTTCATATGAAATATTTATATTCTGTTAAGTATATACTTTTTGTAAAAAGATATAATTTAATTTTAGTTGATAATGGAGTTTGATTATTCAATTTTTGCTTTTGAGAAATAATTATCTATTATTAAATTATCATAATTTTAATATTAATTTTTAGTACTTTAAGACTAATAAATATTTGTCATGTATGATCACCTGGATTAGGCTGAACTGGGACTTTTGTCTATAAGATACTTCAACTTTTTTGTAATAACAAATCGGGATCCTTAAATTCAATTCTCCGGATTTGCCATAACAAAAAATTGAAATTTTTTAAACAATTTTTTAAATTGTTCAATTTTTATTTAATAGTCTAAATTTATGTACTTTTTTCCTTTTATGTAGAGATAGAGATGATAATGGTAAAGATTGAATAATTTATAAAATATTGTAAATTCATTCTAACGAGATACAATGATACAGCAGTCCAAACAATCAAGAGCATTATTCAAATTTTGTATAATTATTAACACTTCTTTTCACCAAAAATAAATACACATAATAATCTTTGATTCACTATATCATTTTTCAGAACTGAAATTAGACTTGCCAGCATTTTGGGCCTTCATTTAATCGTTAGCATTTATTTTATGGTAAAACATAATGCAGAAAATGAACCAAGTTCTAGTTATTGTTTAGAAAAATGGTTGTCTATTTTAAAAATTTGGTATCAACGAATATTTTTGACAGGAGAAAATGATATTTTGGAAAAGAAAATTCGTAAACAAATAATTAATTAAAGCAATCTAAATTTTTTTTAAATTTAAGAAAGAAAAAATTTCCTCTCATTTAGGTATCTTATGAAAACAAGGGCAATCAAAGTTAAAATAATTATAAAATTAGTTTATTTGTCCTCGTTGTACATGTTTTAAAAAAAATTAGTTTGATTTACTATATATCAATAGTATTAGTAAGTCTTAGTGAAAATTTCAATTTAGTAATATATTGTGATATAACAGATACACAATAAATTAGAAATAGTATACAAAATTAATTATATGATATTAGTGATAAAGAAATGATGACAATAAATTCATTCAGAGAGTACCATTATAAACTATTCAACCATATTAATTTTCTCTTATTTTAATTTTGGATCATATCAAGTTATATTTATAATCTCTTATTAGAAAATTTAAAAGACAATTAATTAATTATTTTATTAATTTTCTTGTTCACTCTGAAAAATTTTCACAATTCAAAAAATTTGTTAAGAGAAAATTAATTAATTAATTTATTATTTTTCTAGTTGATTCTTAAGATAAATAACATATTTAATTGTTATTATTATATATAAAATTATATATAGAGAAGTTATAAATACAAATGAGTTATTGTATTGGTATAAGTTTTTTTTAAATAAACGGTGTTAGTTTTTTTTTAATTACAATGTCACGTTATACTAAGTTTTTTTTTAAATAATAAATTTTTACTTATTAAAAAAATATTTATTTAAACTTTTTAAGTAGAACTCGAGCTTTAAATTTGGTTTTTTTTATCATGTTTTTTTCGTTTGAGCTTTATTTTTTTAAAGCCAAACTTATTGAGCCAGGTGAATTTTTAAGTTATAATCAGGTCTAATAATTATTAAGATTAATATCTAAAATTATATATGATCAAATTGCATGTGAGTCCAAACATTAATGTGTTAGATTTATAAAGTAATAAAAATCTTTACGAATAGATGGGCTATCTATATTCATGTTTTTGGTATTTGATGGAAAGCCTAATAATTAAGAATGAATAAAACAATGTTTTGGTTATTGACCTGTGAATCTCTTTTCAATTTGGTCCCTTCATTAATTTGAAAATTAACATATTTAGTTCATTAGTCTTAATTAAATTTGAACTAATTTTGTTATTTTTTAAATTAATGGCAGATATAATTAAGAATGGACTGATAACTGAGGATAAAATTAAAAATAAATATTAATCCTAAATTAAGAATGAATAAAATCATCTAAAGATAAAATTGAGAATCAACTAATGAATAAAATATCAAAATAATGTTTTACATGATGTAAAATATAAAGGAGTTAGTCCACCATTAAAATAGTTCTACCTCCTTGTTCCAACATGCTAGTGATGGAACTTGAGCTCGCAATTAGGGTTTGAAGAAGATGGCTATTCATATATTTTTTTTCCCTCCAAACGCATGTGTCATGTGCAGATACAAATTCACAGTTAAATTTGTTTGATATCCATAATTCTTGAGTCATATTTGAGAATTTGGATTCTCTTACAATTCTAAACTTTTGAATGACGCACTTTGTTGAATCAAAATTTTAAATTTTATTAATTTTAGTAACTAAAATCTACCGAATTCAGGTTATCAATTTAAACATAAATCATTAAATCTACATATTTCTTTTCATATCAATTGCCGGATCTATATAGTTTGTAGGAAATACAGAAAATTCATATCATAATTGTGGTTGCTTGTGCAGATATGACCAGTATAAGCAAGACAAGCCACAGTCTATCAAAGACTCTAAAATTTCATCAAATTAGATTGATTTTTACCTATGATTTGTAGCTTGAGGTTATTTGATTTGATTGAGTTTGAGACTCAGTTATAGGAATTTGAATCCTCTTCTTTTCTTTTTCTCCTTTTTCTATTATGTTTAAAAAAGATAACTATAAATTAAATACGGTCCACTTAAATGGTAGATCTCACTTGAAATTATAGAACTCACTTGAATGGATAAACCCCACTTATTTTATGTCTATCTTTCCTCATCATAATAGAAAAAGAAGAGAAAAGGAAAGGAAAGAATTGTACACTTGGTTAATTTTCCAATTGACAAACAGGAATGTGACGTTCTTGCAAAACGAACATTTTCATACCATGATAAGTTAGAGAACATGTTTGGAGCTTAATATTTTGGACATTACTTAACATATTTGAATATTACAGCAATTGTTGTTATTAAAATTCAATGGACACAAAAATTTAATTGGATTGATTGTAACACTTTAGTTGATTTCAATATTTTGGATATGTGATGTCAAATGAATCCCTCTTCTATTATTATTTGATTCAAATACCATTTTTTATCGAATGGAAATATTGAAATTGAGTATTTATATACTTTTCTCTCTCACTGGTCATTCGAATATCATTTTGTGAGTCAAAAATAAAAGTTGACGGTTCTATATTTTTTTTTTTTGATTGAAAATAATTTTTTTTTCTTGAACTAGACTGTGAAAATTGATTTTTTTATTATTGGTAGTTCAAATAATATAAATGGAATGTTTCTTTGTTTTTATATTATTTTTTAATTAATAAATTACACATGAATGCTTTTTATATTTTAATCATGATTTATTACAAATTAATCAATTAAAAATGATTCTTTTAATAGATTAATAATTAAAATATATTTAAAAAAGTATAAATAATTATTTTAATATTTTTAAACTAAGGGCATTTTAGTCTTTTACACAATTTTTCTTTATATTTTTACGTTATTTCTATTCAACTTAACATTAAAAAAAATGACATTTTCATTCCTTTATGTCATATTAAACATAAATATGATTCAATAAAAAAACCATTTTTATATACCAAAAATTCCTTTTGAGGCTTATCCCTTATGAAAGTCAATTGTAACTTCATTTGTGACCAAAGTAGTCCAAATATCTCGCTATGCTTGCAACAAAAAAGGAATTGTGGTCATGAATATCAACTATCGAGTATAAATATAATTGGTCTGAAAAATATACCTCATTGCAATTTTGTTTTTTTGGGGTGAGAATATTTCACTGCAACTTCATTCTCTGTACAAATTCATTCTTCAAAATTTTTAACTAGTAGAGTATATATCAAATTCAGTTTAACAGAAGAACTAACACATCATAACTTAGAAAAGTTTAAGGAACAGAAAATAAATCCTACAACTAAAATTATTATAAGGTATATATCAAACATCAATTTATATATTTACTCGAAGATATCTGTTCAAACACTTCAGATACTGGCATCCACCATTTTTGAGTACTGTCCCTATCTTTTGTACTCCAATGCTAGAATTCTGAATCTCTAAAAGGGTAAGAAATATTTTTTCGTAGACCAGCTTGAATAACTAATTAAAGATAGTCATATCATCCTATTATAATACATTTAAACTAAGTTCTAAACCAACCAGATTTATCTGACATGTTCATGTACTCATCACTCAGCATCCTCTAGGCATTCTGCAATCTAGTATCAAAAATGTCATAATCTTGCTGGAACAAGAGAATAATACTGATAGCCCATCTAAATGCTCCCATCCAGACTTGAATCTCACTAATTCTTCAACCTATGCATCTAAACAGTTGTCAATTTCTCCAGATAATTATTTAAAGAAAATACCATTTTAGTCTCTAACATTTTGATCCTCGCTCATTTTGTTTTTCAATATGATCCCACACTGTCACTTTTGATCCTTCACGTGAATTAATGAAACTTAAAGGATTATATATGATAACAATCTAAAAAACAGGAGACCAAAAAATGACAATTTCTAATTAATGAAAAACAAAAGTGACAATTTCTAATTAGTGGGAACTATTTGAGAAAATAAAATAAATGAAAAATCAAAATGACAATTTAATAATAAATTAGTGTCCAAAATAGTATTTTTCTCAATAATCATGACCTGATTTCTTACACTTATTACTCAGACAACCAATCCTCCATTGGAAGTCAGATAAGAAAGCATCAGAATGGACATTCCCAACATTCCTGCTGAAACACTTGCTCTTCACTTGATCACTATTATCCTGGTACCAAGCTTTCCTCTATTAAGTTTTCCAACATTTTAATATATAAGCACAAGGTTGTTATCCCTCAAAACTAATTTTTTCTGGCCAACCATATAATGTCCAGAATCATGATGATAAAAATAGCATGAAAATTTACAGTGCACAAATGCAAGCACATGTCAAGTAGAGATAGTCAATTCTATATTTTTGGCACTCTAACTTCCAGAAAAAGAACACAATCTATGGTACATATATAGCCACAAAATAGCTAGGAACCTGGACATCTAGCGAAAATGGAGAAGGGGAACAGAAAAATAAAGTATATAACAACATTGATTTCTCTGGAATGCTCAAGTAAAATACTACTATGTGGAGAGAACTATTGGGACGGATCAGGGTCCTTTCATGTATAGATATTTTATAACTATGTTGTTTAAGTTTCATCTCGCCGCTTATTTTCAACTAAAATATAAATCAACAGCTTAAAATACACCACATCAAATGACTAATAAAATTTAATTTTACTTACTACTGTGAGTACTAAATACTTTAGTAGTCATCCGCTGTGGCATCATTTTATTCGCTGATTGATCTTTTTAATTGAAAATAAAAGGTAAATTGTAATTATGCAATGCTTTCAGTCAGACTTTCAATTCTTTAGAAGAAATAGTTACAGGGGGGGAAGCATACTCAAGTTAGTGCTGAATGGTTACAACAGTTACAGCTTAGCTCCTATGGCAGCAAGAAACTTTAATAAACAAGCAATTGCTAAATTTGAGAGTCTAGACACGATACAAAGTAAAGTTGCACCCCCCCCCCCCCCTTTCCCCCCTAGAAACATCCACGGTTAATGTCTCGTTGGTCTCTAACCAAGTGTGACATATTGAACAATTAAATCTAAAATATTGTCCCAAGAATGCTAAAGTATAATAATCAAATTAACTGTTTCACCAGTGCCTACAAAGCATTTTCTTCGGATGTTGCAGCATGAAGAAGCTCATCTGGTGTGGCAGCTGGATCGAGGTCCCAACACCTTTCTGGCAAATTGCTTGCTTCTCCCTTAAGCAACCATGATGGCACTTGGTGCGAGAGGCACAACATTTCTCTTCTTGGTATCCATCTAACAGCACTTTTGTCTGTATTCCTCCGATATACTGTTTTGAATCCATCTAGCTTTACAAGGGGAGTCACACAAACACCAAACTCCTCAGAATATTCATCAAGAATCTCCACCATTTCATACTGATGCCTCACTTTATCTGGTGTACATCTGTTCCAATCTGGTGACCAGTTTCGATAAACAGCCCAAATATCCCCAATTCTAGGATATATACGAACACATCCACCTCGACCAGCCTTCTCGCGGCTTAGAACATGAGAAAAAATGTTAACTTGCTCAACAATGTCAGAGCTCCAGGCCCTAAAATTTCCACAAGATTTGGTAAAACCTGAATCTACCCAATTCACTGAGCCAAACTCACTATCAGTTTTGGAGCTTAAGTAACTTATATGAATCTTAAATGGATTTGTGGAAATAACTTCACGGATGAGACAATATAAACGAGGCATCCCATCATCCTCATCATATAAGGCCCATATTTGCTTTGCCTTGAAGCATTCTTCTGACCTATCTTTATCGAAGTCATGAAAGTCAGAATCTGGGACTGTTATTGAGACTGGACCAGCTTTCCTATGCTCTAGTTGAAGACCAGAAATATTCAGACCTGCTCTTCTATATGTATCACTTTTGACTTGAATGATTACCGCTTTTGCTTGTTCTTTCTCCTTAACAGCAGCAGCTGGTTTGGTCTCCAACTTCATCTCCTCCAGTTTCCTTCTAATTTCTCTTCTGGCCTTGTCAATCAATGATTTTCTAGTATCAAATACAAGTTCCATGGAACATTGTTTAGGTTGAACTTCACTTGTACAAGAAAGCTTTGAGCTAAAACCAATGTTTTCATTTCTATTGGCCACTCTCGATTCTAGAGCAACTTTGGATCCATTTTCTTCATAGTTATTTCTGAAAACACCTTCCACAACAACTTTTCTTTTCTTATCAGGCTTACTGGGCTTAATTTCCTGTGGATCATAACTGGAGTATGACACATCTGGATTTTTATTGAGAAGCGTCTCTCCGGCATGGTGACTCCTCTCGGTTCCTGATTTGATTTTAGGTCTTCCTCTCTTCGCTTTTCCATTGGCCTGATACACAGAGCCAGCAGATAAGGCAGTTGATCCATTTTGACTGACATGTCCTGTTGAGTTCCACTGAAATGAAACATTTGGAACATACTCATATCCATGTCCAGAATGATATCCTGTGACCCCATTTCCATTGAAATAGGCAGCACTAGTTGGGACATAGGTAACTCCATCAAAAATATGGCTTCCATAATTGTTGCCTGGCAGATATGACCAAGGACTGTATGGGAATGAACCATTTGCTGGGGCTGCCCCAGTTTCAACAGCAATGAAAGTGCCACGGCAGTTCTTACATGAAAGTCTCTTATTCACATACTTGCGTAGATACTCATACTGAACCTTACAAGAAGTGCAAATCGTCCAGAAAGTGTCAAGTCTACCATGAGAGCTTGAAAAATTGGAACATTTATTATAACCAGTAGCCCCTGTAGCATGGACTGAAGATAAATTTGTCTGATTAATCCCAGCAGATAATTTTGTGTTTCTCTTGAGATCATAAGAACTACGCTTAGCATTATCTGAAAGCCATGTCCATGCTTCAGATACAAGCTTAAATGCTCCATCAGCTCCTACACATTTGTTCTTATCTGGGTGAAGCAACACAGCCATCTTCCTGTACTGTTTCTTGATGCTCTCTTCATCTGCTGAAGGTTTTAATCCGAGAATGGAATAATAATCTCTTCCGCCATTATTTTTAATCTCAGAAGCAATGTAAACTTCAAATGTAGCCACCATTTGAGATACACCCTCCATTCCTGGACAAAGGGCTTTAGCCATTAATGCATAATTTTTTGCACCTGCAAAATCTCTCTGAGCAAATCGCTTCTCCGCAATTTCTATTACTTTATGAGCCTCCTCCTCCTCCTTGCTTGCATCCATGTAGGAACCCAAACCACTTCAAAACTGAACTTTTGAAGCAAACGCTATGACCTGCCCCACTTGTTCATCCATGAAAAAGACTCCATTCTCAGATCTAACTTCCTTGAAGTGTCTGTAGACAGTTTTGTGGAAGAAAGGAAAGGCAATTTTAGTAGAAGGCATACCAGATTTTCATCTAAGATCAAGGTACACTGTGAAGCACCCATACTTAGAAAGTGGAGCTGTATCATGTTCAAAAGACATTGGACATTCATCTCATATACGACACAGCACATCAAATTGCATTTAAACACTATACATCTTGTCATGTTATGTCCATGTCAGAATCAGACAGTCAGTATTGGTGCTTCTTAGATGTACACCAATCCATATATACTCTCAATAAGTCGAAAAGACGGTATGCTAACGTGAACTAATAATTTGAGATGGAAATATTCGACGTCAACCTAGGACACATGCTTTGTACGGTTGCTTAGGAACCAGGTGCACTCTAGAATCTAGATGCCCTTTCTGTCCGGTTACAAACTAAATGAACACAGATCATGAATTTATAGCTAAAATTTTCTTCCTTTCCTTCATTTTTATTAAAATATTAATGCAAAATCTAATCTTTCTTATTTTTACCAGAAATTAAACAACTCCACCGTCAAACTCAATACACAATTCAAGACCTTAAATTCGCACCCAAAAGGGCAGAAGCAGCCAAACTCTCAATCGGAAAACTAAATTCAGCCAAACTTGATAAAAACCCAAAACTTTAGTACAGGGATCGAAATTATGAAGAAAAAGACCCAAAATTTATACTCACAAGTTATACAACAACAAAAAAAGGCCCAAAATAAATAAAAATTAGCACAGAATTAAAACTTAAAAAGGAAAAAACTCACTGAGATTGGCGCTGATAATGGGGCTTGAAGAAAACCTAGATCGCCACGTGTACTTGGGAGCTCGAGCAAAATTGACCCGAGCTAACTGCGAATCTCACTGCGCTAAAAAAAATCGAAACACAAGCCAATTTTTATGGGCAAAGTGGAGTGTACTATATGGTAAAATTAATGGAAAAATATTTTGAAACTGAGATTCGAGGTTTCGTATTTGGGTTCAGCAGTGGGTCCGATTCCGGCGGAGTGGCGGCGATGAATAGGAGCTTCCGTTGTTAGTCGCCGATCAGAAATGGAAGAATGAAAAATAGGAATTATTTTTAAAATAAAAAATGATAATTTTCAGGGGAAGCAAACGGTGTTAATACAAATAGTACTAGATTGTAGGAACATAGCTAACGTGCACCACAGGTGCGTTAAGCATAGGGTATTTACTATTTAGTATTTACGTTTTTGCTTTTCTTTTAGAAAAATTATATTTTTAGTTCATATAATATCAATAAATTTTTAACTTAGATTTTACAGTTAGGAAATTTGTAAGTTAGTCCTCACAGTTGAATTTTGTAAATGTAACTAAATTAAAAATTAATTTAAACTCTAACGATTTAGTTATAAATTTTTAAACAATTAGTACTACATCAAAACTTAAGTGAAATTACAAGGCTTAGGTAAAATTTTTGTTTTTTTGTCAATTGTAATTTTTGTTTATTTTCTTTACTAATATTTTTTTGTGGAATTAAAAGTAAGAGAGAGAACAGTACTTTGTGTTTGGAACATAGTTGTATATAAGTTGGATAAATAGTTATAGTACGTTGATTTGGCATTTAAATATTAAAGTTTTCTTTGCATATTTAAATGAGATTTGCTTTACAAATAGTTTCATGTTTATTTTTTAAAAAATACTTTTATCTTCCAAATATCTAGTTGCACAAAAATTTAAAAAAAAATTACTTTTGCATTGGATGAATGTATTAATAGCAAAACTCAATTTTAAAATAAAAAAACTCTAAACATAAATTTAGGTGATCTAAAACACATTGGTCAAATTTAAATTTGAAAATAAAGTTGACACAAAATCAATTTTGCCCCCTTCCAATCAAAATATACACAGACAGCTGTGGAAATAAGATCGACATGGTTAATTGTGATTAATTGTGGGACATATATGACCACTACTATATTCATGGTTGATTTCTATATTACACTCCGCACTTCCCTTCTTTGTCCCACCCTCCACGTTGACTTCTCGATTATAATTTAAAAATTTTGTCTAGAGTTTGGTCTGAAAAAATATAAAATTTAAATATAAAAATTTAATTTGTAAAATAAGTTAGGTTCAAGTTTTTTCTAAAGTTCACCCCAATTCAAAAAGTTCAAATAAATATTTTTTTAATTAGTTGAAACTTATTATATAAAAAAAATTTAATATAATATGATATTTTAATAAAAAATAAAAATTAATATATATTATTTAAAAATTTTATATCAATACAATAACTCTTTTGTATTTATAATTTTTTATATATATAATCTTATATGAAATAATTATTATTATTTATATTTTTTATTTTAAATTTTAATTAATAAATTAATTTAATTATTATTTAAAAATTTTGATGGACTCGATAAATTTAACCCAAAATATATAAAAGTTTGACAGAATCATGTCTCCCGCAAATGCTAGGCGACTACTCTCCCATGGAATGCTAAAGCCAGTGCATTAAACGTCCAATCCGTCAACATGGCCCTTTCCTCTCCATTGGAGGCCTCTCCCATCTACTAAACGAGGCCTTACATACAAGCCATTGTACAATCACGTTGAAAACATATTTTAGAGCATATAATAAAAGCTATATACTGGAGTTTGACTAAGGATTATGACCCTAATAAGAGCTACACAAAATATAGGCCACGTTTAGTAGCTTGCAAAGGGCCTTGAAGGAGAGGGAGTGAGTGAAGGATAGAGTTGGAATGATGTTTGGTACATTGGAAACAATACTCTTTTACTGTACGGTCTTCCACAAAGGATGGGAGGGCTCTTTCCCTTCGCAGCTCGATGGAAAGAAGTCATAGGGACTGGAATGTTTGAGGATTATACCAAAATATCTTTAACTTTAATCATCCTACCTATCGTTCCATATATTGCTTCAATAGAGGTGCTGATAGAGGAAGTAGAAGAAACCAATCTTGACCATTAAATTTTTTTTTCTGATTCGTAAAGCTGTGCAAAAATTATAAAATCATTTATTACATTTAATATAAAAATTTAATATTATTTAAAAAGTATTTATTTAATATATTTGGTATAAGAATATTTCAATCTTTTTAACCTATTATCATTCACATTCCATCATTATTTTTATTATACCAAACAAATTTTGCAACTTTATTCTCCTTTTCATTCCCGACATATTAAATAGGTTTTGATATCAAAACTTTTCTTTTCGTTCTACATCATTCTTATTTTTATTTTTATTTTCTTTCCGTCAAACCTATTGCTACATTTCAAACGGGCCTAAGAGACTCATCCACAAAACTTTTGTGGTTAAATTAGTAAGTGTTAGAGAAAATGCAAACGTAGAAAATATAGAAAACAAAAATTATGCATAGAAACATGAGTATATCACACTCTTTTAAAAGTAATATTTGCTTCTACTATATTTGTAATATGATACATGGCAACTCATATGATTTATCTTAAAGTATCTTGAGATTGATAGATAACAACTTCTAGAATCTTTCTTAAAGAATTTTAAGATGTTTCAAAGAAATAGTAAGGAGGCCTTATCATATTATTTTTCATTTTCAATACTTTTTATAATATGTAATCAAGTCTTATTTATAATATTACAATATACAGATAAAACCTTATTTTTAAAAAGTCATGTATTTTTTAAAAAATTGTGTTTGTATTTAAAGTTACATATTTTTAAATTTAAATTTTAAAACATATTACAAAATTAAAAATTCAAATTAATTTAAATCATTGGATCTATTTTAATTTAACCCATACATAACTTGATTTTCAACCTAATTATTCCCAACATTAAGAATTTAAATATTATGAAAGAAGAGAAAGTTAAGTGTAAAAGTATCATTTAAACTCAACTCTTCGTTGAGTCAAAATATGCAAGTGAATTGACATTTTTTTTAATAGGTAAAATTGTAAATTTGATAAGTTTAGTTAGTCTACATACGAATTTATCTAAATTTATACTAAATTAAAATTAGTCTAACAAATTGATATGTTTTCTTTAAATAAATCATGAACCCATAAATTCAAAATATAAACTCACGTGTTTGATAAGTATGGGTGATAATATTGAACTCAACAATTATTTAGGTCATTCTATGTGCTAAACTAGTGATAGCCATTTCAACAAAACCAACGAGCTATCTTGTTGCCCATAGTATGTATCGAAACTAGTCATTCAACCTAATTTATACGATTTTTTAATGATATATATTTAGTTATTACAAATAATTTTATAATTTTTGAATAATCTGTGTACTTATTATATTATTATTAATCAACTATACACTTATTATTATGTGTTGATAAAAAATTTCATAATAAATATATAAATAATTATACTTAAGTCTTAGCATATCTAATTACGATCAATGAGGTATGCTAATTATCATTTAATTGTTCTAATAATTGACCAATATTTTGCTACTTGCTATTTATGTGTCTTATCTAGGAGGATTATTCCCTGTGTGTACATTTTTTTTTTAATTTTTATAAACATTATACTTACAAAAATAATATATATATATATATATATATATATTTTTCCTATACAAGATATCATTCTTTTGAATAAAGAATAATTGAACAACTTATAACGTAGAAGTCCAGGAGCAACTTTTCATAATACACAATTGTCTTCTACTTTTTATTTTTCCCCATTTTTCAGAATTTTGACCAGAATTAATTTCTTTATAAAAGTATTAGAATACAACAAGAAATTTAAAATGTTTTGGATATAAGATTTTATTCTATTAAATAGAAAAAGATTGAACATGTTTTAATGTTAGATACTGTTGAGTTTCACACCCATCAATCTATTTTTCTTCAACAAAATTACGTTGTATTCATATGCAAACACTACATCAAATTATATAGTAAAATGATAATTCTAGTAAATCAAGAAATATGTTTTCACAAAGGAAAAAAATTAATATTGAGTTTATATCTATGTATTTTAATATTTTTTAAATGAATGATTTTTAAGATTTGAAAAGGAAATAAAAATCTGGTGTATTGTCATCTTTAAAAAGACTAAAGTGTGAAATCAAGCACCTTCTAACATTTTAATTTTTAAAAGTTAATGGATCAAAAGTTTGGCGCCCCATTAAGGTTTTGCAGTCTACTCTCATAGCATTGTGTTTCTTGGAATTTTACATTGAAAATGCCATAACCATCATGGAGGTAGATCTCATTGGTTTATTTATTCAGGAAGAGGAAAAGGACCATGGAATGCAGAATAACAGTGATAGGCACGAGATAAACTGAGTAACGAGTAAAGATTATATTATTGAATCAAAAAACAATGAGGGGTCACAGTATACTGCTCTCCCTGTTACAGATAATCTTCCTCTAATTCAAGTAAAAGGAAGAAAGGCTCCAGCTCTCTAAGAAAGACTACACAATTCAAAATTATCGATGCTCACACTCTTAGGTTTACTATGTATTAAATAACTTTGCCTCCTTTCCAGATGTCTTTGCATCTAATGGTTTCTCAAAGATGTTAGTGTGGTTTTTTGCCTAGGATTCTTTTAATGTCCCTTGTGGTCCAACTCCAACGTGTTAGTTTAGAGTGACATCATGTGTCCATGCAGGAGCTCACCTCTCTCTGCTTTATCTCCTAGTTTGCAATTCTTTATGCCCTCTCGTTCACCTTGTACATCTTTAATTACCATGGACTTGGGTCCTTTTTTTTTCTAATTGTCACATTAAGCCTTTGATTGTTTTTGTGTCAAGCCACTTAGCCTAACTCCTTCATTGCTTTAGGTCATATCAATTAACCCCCATAAAAAATGACATTGTCCTCAAGGTCTTGAACGGGAAAAAACTGCACCATATCAGCTCAATCTTCCTAGATAGATTCATTTTTGGATTTACTTTCCTACTCTACCAAAACTTGCTGCCTTGTAACTCAATCAACTATTACCTTTTTAGTAGCTACGATTGCTCTCCATTTTGGTTCAAACTACTCTGTCTCCTAAGTTAAATTATGAGTCTGCATACTAGTAACATCCCTTTGAAATGGTTTTAACAAAGATACATGGAACACCCAACTTATCTTCCTTTAAAGTGCTAGTTATAATTTGTAGGCTCTAGCTCTAACTCATCCTTCAACTTGGAATGGCTCGCAATACCTCCTTAAAGGTTTGAAGTTAAAACACTTAGCTAGTGATGCTTATTTGTAATTTTAGACCTTCAACAAGACCTGTTCTCCCTCTTAAAATTCTCTCACAGTCCAATCTCTGTCTGCAAATTTCTTCATTTGTCTCTAAGTTATAGCTAGATTGTCTTTCAATTGTCCTATAAAAGGTGCCTTTGTAGTAGAGTCTGTTCCACCCTATCATTATTTTAAGCACCAAGTTGGTATCTTAGAAATGATAACAACTCATAACCATACATAGCCTCAAATAGGGTCATCTAAGTGGCATTAAAGTAAGATGAATTATATCAAAGCTCTATCCCAATCAGGAAGTTAGACCATTGTTGAGGTTCTTACCACATAAAAGCTCCAAGATACTATTTTAAACAACGACTTACTACCTTTGTCTGCCCATCTTTCTAAGAGTGATGTGTTATTGTGTACTTCAGGTGACTTCCACTTCTTTTAAGCAACTGTTGCAAAAAATTGCTAAGAAAAATTCTATCTGTTTGTTATGATACTCTTAGGGAAGTCATGAAGTGTAATAACTATCTTCATAAACTTTTCAACTACCTTTCTCGCATCAAACCAAGGTATAGAAGCTTTAAAATGAGCCCTTTTTAGTAAAGTTATCCACTATTACAAGAATTACAGTATGGCCATATGAGCAAGACAACCCTACGATGATATTTAAATGATTTCTTCCTAAGGTTTCTTGGATATTGGTAGTGGTTGTAACTTCCCTGCTTTCATAGCGGTAAGGCACTTGGTTTGTTGGCATGTGTTGTTTTGGGACACATATTATTCAACTTCAACCTTCATTCCTTTTCATACAAGTAACTTTGTTATCCTTTTATAGGTTTCATGGATTCCAGTATGCCTTCCTATTGGTCAATTATGAAATTCGTGCAATGTGTCCCTCTTAGTTACGAAGCTTTAAGGAATCAAAATTCTCTCATTCAATCTTATAATCCCATTCACCTTTTAATGCTTAAGACTTAGTTAGCCCTTCTGTAACTTTTCAACCAGCATTTTAGGCTTCTATATCTCTTAGTTTTTTTGCTTCAACACTTTTATAATATTGCATTCAATAGACAACAGTAGGTTTAATTCCCTCTTTTCACTTATAGATAAGGCATCTGCTATTGTGTTCTCCTTTTCCCACTCCTATAGATGATATCATATGAGAACCCTAAGAACTTGGCCAAATGATACTGCTGCTCTGGGGTTTGTACTTCATGTTAACAGTTCCTTCAAAAAATGATGATCTGTAATAATGATAAACTTTCTTCCAAGTAAGTATTATCTTCATTTCTAGATAGACTAGATAATCGCATAGAATTCTCTGACATATATTGATGTAGTCATAAGTCTTTTGTTGAGTTTTGTTGCAAAAAAACACTATTGGGTGTCATTCCTGAGTCAGCACTATTCCAATTCCAAAAGCTGATGTATATGTTTCATTGAAGAACTCCTTATTAAAGTTGGGAAGCTTTAGGACAGGTATTTAAGTCATCATCAACTTTAACTTATCAAAATCCTATTGAGCCCATTCACTCCACCTAAAGTTATCTTTCTCAAGTAGCTGTGAGTGGAAAAATGATCCTAGGTATACCTTTTTGATGAACTTGTGGTAATAACCTATAAACCCAAGGAACCCCCTAATCTACTTGATGTTTCTAGGCAAAGGCCATTCAGTTATGGATACAATTTTCTTTTAGTCAACTTGCACTCCATTCATGATATGATAAAGCTTATATATTCAACCTATTTTAGGAAAATGACATATTTAGACATCTTAGCATTAAAAGTTTCTCTAATCAAAGTTTGAAATGCTCTATGACACATGCTTGAAGTGTTCTTCCTTGGTGACACTATATATGAGTATATGTCAAAAAAATACAGCCACAAATCTCCTTAAAAATGGTTTGAACAATTTGTTCATCGTATCATGGAATGTAGCAAGAAAGTTCATCAATCTAAAAGGCATCACTAGGATCTTGTAGTGCCCTTGGTATGTCTGAAATGTTTTTGTGTATATCATGTGTTGTCATTTTGATATAATGATATCCAAATTGGAGGTCCAACTTGGTGAAAACAATGGCCCCATATAATTCATCAAAAATCTCATCAATAACAAGTATGAGAAAGTTGTACTCAACTGTAATGGCATTCAAGGCTTTATAATCAATGTAAAACCTCTAACTTTCATCTCTTTTCTTCATCAATAACAAATATGATGAAAAAGAACTCTGACTTTCTCTTTATGATCCCTGCAGTCATTATCTCTTATGCAAGTCACTCTATCTCACTTTTCTGGAAGTGTTGGTAACAATAGCGCTAAACATTCAATGGTCTATTCCCTAACTCCAATATGATTCTATGTTCTATATTTTGCAAGGGAGGTAATTCTTCTAATTCCTTAAAAACCTTGATAAATGATTCTAGAAATTTTTTGACTCCTGTACCAATCTCCTTGACATTAATTTCCTTATCTAGAGTAATTATTTCTAGTTAGAAATAATAAAACATGTTTTCAGTTGCCTCCAACCTTTTTTAGTGTATACCAACCAATGGTGATTCCTGTGCGAGTTTTTCCACTACCCAGCAATGCATCTTCCCATCAATTAGTACTAACACTATCAAATTTTTAATATCAAATGTAACCAATCCAACTTGCTCTAACCATTAGACCCCAAGCACTACCTTAGTCCCCTCCATTGGCAACACTTAAAACTCCACCTTAGTAGCACTACTTTAAATAGAAATATGTCTTGGATTACATGTATATCGACAACCTAGCTTCTTTCCACATCTAGTATTAATGTTAAATTCCTTGACTGCTTCTATGGATAGATTTGACTTTTTTACAACCCCAAGCTTGATGAAGTTATGAGTGCTGTCAATGTCTTATAAAATGTTAATCCATTTGTTTCCACACTTTCCTTTCAATCATGGTACAAACCTGCTAATGCATTTAGATTGATTCTAGGGACAACTTATTCTTTATGTGTATCCCCTTCTAGCAACTCTAGTATAACTTCTTTTTCCTCTCCTTGCCCAACCAATAAATAGTGAAGGCCCTTTCACTTATGAAAAAGATTGAACTTCTCATCACAGTAATAACAAAGTCCTTTAGCTTTTTCTCCCTAAGCTTTGCTATTGTAAACTTGCATATTGTGAATTTAGCCCCTGATGATTATGATCCTGAAGGACCTTTCTAATTCACACAGCCATTGTTAGAACTTGCTACCATGTTCGTCCCTATAGAGTTACCTGTTGGTGATAAACTTAGAGTACTTTAAACGAATTTGTTCAAAGTCATGGTTACCCTTCGAGTTGAGAAATACTTGGACCCTTGGTGAACACAATTATACTCTTGGTTGTGGAGTTTGGCTAATAATACCATTTGGAAGTAGGTTTCAAGTTGAGCTAACGGTATTTCACACTTGAGGTGTTCTTTTAACCTAACAATGAATAAGTTAATTAACTAGAATTCTAGTAACCCTATAACTTTGGTTAAGAGTTCTTCAAATTTTTCCTGGTATTCCTCCATTTTCCCAATTTGTTTCAACTCTTTCAACATTACCTTTCGCTCCTCAAACAAAAATGCACTAAATCTTAACAATAAAGCATCTAAGACCGATTCCAAGTGCTTACCATATTATTTTTCATTATCCATTTGTACCAAGCATATGCTGGTCCAGACATGTGCAGTGATGCTAACTTGATTCTTTGATTCTCAGGTGTCTTGTATAATTGAACAAAATACTTTCATTTTGAAAATCCAATCAGCTACTTCAATGCCATCAAAATGAGGTACTTCGATCATTAACCTCTTTGATATTTGCCACTGAAGGTTGTTTGAGTTTATTTTCTCCACTGCTTTAACACAAAGGGAATTACTCCTTTCGCCTTCCCCTCGTGTGAGGATCTAGTGATTTATAATTACAAACTTTAAAAATATATGTTAAATTTTTTTTGAAAGATGAATTCGTTATTTTAAGTATTCATTATACGATACTCATTACACTAATCTTTATAAGATTTTTAAAAATATTTTAAATAATTAATAAATTTCATGACAAGTTTTTGGACCCTTACTAGTTTGCAAATTGAATATTCCAATTCTAACTATCCCACGTACTCTAAGTTGAAGTCACTGTTGAACTACAACATCTTATTTACAACAAAACCATCAGGAGTCCTAAGAGAAGTTCTAAGAGTTTTTTCTCACTTATTTTGTGCAGAGTAAACAATTAAGTGTAGAGTAAACAATTGACCAGGTAATTTGATTAACTTGATTCAACCTAATCATATTGAGTTGGATTGGGTCAGGTCAAAATATAAAAATTTATAAATTTTACCCAGCCAAGCCAAGTCTCAAGTTCACATAAGATCTAACCCAGGTATTATTTTTTTTATTTTTTTAAAGTTATTTTTAATTTTATATATAATACCTTTTATTTATAATATTAATTCTTCTCAAATTTTAATCAGTTTTCATTCTAAATCTTAATTTTATTTTTCATTTTATTTTTATTCATTTCAAATCTTAATTCTTTCTATTTTTTCATTAAAAAACTGTTTTTATTAATAAAAAATTTATTTCAATAAAATAAAAAAAAAATAATTAATTGACCCAGCCCGACATAACCACTTACCGAGCCAAAATTGGGCCGAACCGGGTCTCAGATATCAACAAAGAGACTCGGTCCAAAACCATGCTAGGTCCCAAGTCATGAAAAAACATTCATGTGCACCTCTTTTGTGTTATTGTTTCTTTGACGAAGTAAACCCTTTTTTTTAGGTCATTACTCAATTTTTATGTACATTAAATATATTGATAACTTATGATTTTAAAATCAAAATTTAAATTTTGAATTTTTTATTTTGTTATTAATTAATTGTGTTAATAATCAATTAATAATAGGTAAATTCTTTTGTGTAACTATAAAATTAGTTGCACCGATATAATTACTATATGACATATTAAGAGGAAGATATATGTCAATGACATATTATATTATATTGATTATATAACAATATAAAATAATTTTTTGTATTTATATTTTGACCCCATTATTTTTAGATTTTATTTATGAATCCAAAATTCCCTTTTTAATTGTTTAATTTACTCCTTCTATTTTTTATTTTTTAATAACTCACATGGAAATATTAGTTTATATAACCCACCCTTGTACTTTTTTTTTTTTCAATAACTCAACAACTCACTAATTTTATTCTTATTTTCAATTTATAATATTTTTTTGGGTTACTAAAAAAATAAAAAGTATAAGGGGTAAATTGAAATTTTTTTAAAAGTTTTGGGTTCATAAATAAAATTTAAAAATATTGGAGTCAAAATATAAATACAGCAAGTTATTTTAAATTAGCATACAATAAATATATTTTGACATGTCATTATTATATTTTTTTTTTCTCATTGTGCCACATAATAATTATTTTATTGCAGCCAATTTTATAACTATGCCAAAGACAACACCTTAATAATAATGCTAATTGTTTGGGCTAGATTTTGGTTTGACACATTATGGGTAACTCATTTTCCAACACCTCTTTCTCACACATGATGGGATGAGCAACACATAAATATTTACTTTTCTTAAAATTTTATACTGAGTATTTTGTTGTATTTATATGTGCATAACTATTGGGAGCTCTTATACTAAGAATCTTATTATTCAACCAACTTAAGTGACTACTTCCTATATACATACCATATATTTAAATATGCATAGATTCACTTATATATACCTTTACTCTCTGCAAATCTAATCTCTCGAGGTCACTTGATATTCGATCTAGCACCATCATATTTTAATGAAAAAATTAAATAATTTATTTTATTTTATTCAGATGAATTTTTTAAATATTGATTCTTTTCAAATATCAATTATTCTTTTTATTTATTTATTTCACCTTCATGAACATATTGTTATTCTATAAATAACAATATTTTATGAAGATTTACTTTAAAAATAAAATGAGATCCCAACTTGGCCGTGACCCAATCCAACTTGATCACTAATAAGACCTTATTAGGTTGGACCAAATCTCAGGTTTTACACAAACTCTGATCCAATACACCCCTACATTTAGCATGCATTTAGATATAAAAAGAATATATATATATATATATATATATATATATATATATATTTATATATAAACAAATATTTGTTTACCGTCTTCGTCTCTTTTTCCAGTCTACACTGATCTCCTGCATCACTACACAAGATCTATTTTGGTGTCAAATATATATATATATAAATATAAAAGCACTATTATATATGTAATAAAGCTTTGGAATAAATTAAGCTGATTCTGTTTAATAAAATTTTAATAATTAATATTTACAATCAAAGAAAATAATGTTATCCTAATTAATCATATTACAAGTACTACTATAAATGTAATAAAATTTAAGAATGAATTGAATTTATTGTTTTAAATTCAAAATAAATAATTTTAGAAAAGAAATTTTTCAAAACATATATTTAAATCAATTATAATTTAAATTTATAGAAAAGTTTTAGCTTTTACAGTATTTTTTTAAGAAAAAAAAACCTTAGCTACAATATATATGTGTAATGAAATTTATGAATGAATTGAATTTATTGTTTTTAACCCAAAATAAATAATTCTGAAATTAAATTTTTTTTAAATAAATTATGATTTCAATTTATAGAACCTTTTTAGATTTTAGGATATTTTTAAAAACAATTAGCTGCAATATGTGTGCGTATTTTATATAATAAAAGAAAGCTAATTCAGCCTCCTCTTATAGTAAATTTTCCAGTATGTGATAGTGCCATAAAAGTTAACCTACAAAATTTATCATGCTGTAATAATTTATTAATATATGTTTATTAGTTCACAAATAATATATATGTGGAGTAAAATATTGTTTTGATCCCTCACTTAACACAAAATTACAATTTTGGTACCTCACTTATTGTACTACCAAAAATGGTCCCTTACTCATTGAAAAATATCATATTTAATCCCTCACTTTAAAAAAAAAAAAAATTTAGTCTATTAGATTTATAATTTAGATTTTGGTAGAAGAACTAAATTTAATATTTTTGTAAAAAGTAAAGGATTAAGTGTGACAATTTTTGTTAAATAAGATAACATTATAGGCATTACAATAAGAGGGACCAAAATGGCAATTTATGATATGGAATAAAATACTTTTTTGTCCCTTACTTATCATTAAATTATCATTTTGGTTCCTCATTTATTATGTTCCCCAATATACTCCCTACTCATTGAAAAATATCACATTCAATCCCTCACTTTTCAAAAAAATACCAAATTTAGTCCTTTAAATTTAGGATTTAAAATTTAGTAAATTGACAAAATTTGATAATTTTTGAAAACTTGAAAGACTAAGTATAATATTTTTCCATTAGTAAAGGACTATTTTAAATATTTCAATAAGTAAAAGATCAAAAATGATAATTTTATGATAAATAAAAGACTAAAATTATAATTTTTTTTATAATAAATGAAAGATTAAAAATATATTTTTCTACATAAATATGTATGCCATGTTGATTCATGATTGATCACATCACAATTCAAGTCAAACTGAATTTTAAAACATGGGTGGGTTATAACTATGACAAGCCAGATCATCAGGTCAACAACATGTTTGGATCACCTGATTCGGGTCAACCCGAACCTTAAAACATGGGCAACATATAACTATGACAAGCCAAAGGGACAATCCCAAAAGTTGAAGAAAATCAGCGAACACCAAACAAATAACAATTATTAGAGAGAAAAACAAAATATAAATGATGAAATGAATTATTTCATGCGTGTATGATTGAGCTCTGCTCTGGACTTACGTGTTGACGTGTACACAGGGCTGTAGTGACAATGGTGGAAGCTGCGATCTGATGCGGAAGTTGACCAAGTGGTAGCGTGGGGGCGCAACACAACTTTACAAGAACAAAGTACAAATGATAGTTGGTGAGGGAGAAAGAAGTGAAATGCAAAAATGGCGAAGGCGTTTTTGGTGGCAAACTTGGATTGCATTTCTGTTTGTTGTGTTGCACTTATCCAGTTGCTCTCAGCCACAATGGGCAACACTGCTTCCTCTAATGCGTCCAACGAACAAGTCCAATTCAATAAAGCCAATACCTTATGACACACACACACACTCTCTCTTCATAGTGGGGTCTTGTCCTTGCTAGGTGGATTTTTTCCATTTTTTCCTTCAATTAATTTTTTGTTAATGCATGGGAAAATAGGGTTTAACATGTAAGTAGTCGGATTAGTAATTTGAATTCCATAATTTTTGGTAAGAATATAAAGTTATGTTTAATCATAGTAAATTATTAAATAAAAATTTAATAATTTATATTTGTATTAAATTAATATAATATAGATATATTTTTATTAGGTGAATCATTTAATCTGATCAAACATGATCCTATATTTTTACTAAAATATGAAAGGATACAAAATGTCTTATCAAGAGGGATAATTTGTAGTAATGTAAATTTTTTAATAAAAATGTAGATTATTGGATCAAGATCTATATTTAAATTTAATTTGTATAAAAAATTATGGACCATTAGATTAATGGTCCATAATTTTTTATACAATTTAAACTTAAAAATATATGATAAAATATAAATCGTTGGGTCAAGATCTATATTTAAATTCAATTTGTATGAAAAATTATGGACCATTACTGCAGAGTCTACATTGCTATAGATTATCCTTCCTCCCTATATTATTGCGTGACCTGCTACTCAAGTGGGTTTGACTTTATTGTTTATCTTTATTTAAAATTAATATAAAATTAACTGGGAGGACCGGACTCCATTGTATGGTCTAATCTTCTTAATATGTATAGACAAAGTGTGAGTAGGATTTGTTACTCAAGTGATCCCACATTCTAAAGTGGATTTACAGGATCAAGTGGGCTCAGTAATCTTTTTTTTCTTCATATTTATCTAAAATTAACAAAGAATTAAGTAATGGAACATATAAAGGATAGGATTGGGTCTAATTTTCTTCACATGTATAGAAATAGTAGATGGGGTCCACTATTCAAGTGATCCCAATTCTCGAAGAAAACTTTGCTAGATCAAGTAGACTCCACTGTATCAAAATTTTTTAAAATTAATTAAAAAAAATAACCGAGACAAAAAAAAAAAATCAAATTGCTAGTCTTCCCAAAAAAGAAAAGCCCATAATATAATAAACGAAAAAGAATTGTCAAATTCAAACTGCGCGTCACATTGATATTATATTATATGCTTTCTGTCTGAGAGGACTTTGGGGTTTTCCTTTCTGGGGCCAAGATCCAACCCCATAAGACAACTGAATAGGTACTGCCATTGTTATGATCTTCAAGCTTTCGTTGGTATTCATATTTTCAAATGCCCATTCAACACAAACTTGTAAATGGAGATCATATTCATATATAATTTCAACCTTCCAAGCTGGAGTGTGATTGTTGGTATTTACGCAGTTTTTACACTCAGATCACTTTTCCATATCTAGCCAGTCTTGCAGGGATAGATATAAGGGGAGCTTAGGGTGCAATCGTCATTTTTAGACTTTTAAAATTTTAAATTATATATATAATTTTATTTTATATTTTTTTATTTAATTTTTTAATTTATAAAAACTTATTCCCTTTGATAATAAGAATTATTCCCCTTAGTTTAAACTTTTAATCTAAAGACTTTTGCTTCCCTTAAAAATAAATCTTTGATCAGTCTATGTTCTCTTGGACTCTCTTTTTTTTAATATATAAAAATCATGTTTATTTTTCTAAATTATAGTCTAATTACAAAATTAATACATAAATCATAAAACATAACACTTTGTTTATCTCAATTATACCAAAAAGTAGAGCTGATAACTTTTTATTATTTTTGACATATAATTGACATATTTGGCAAGTAATTAAAGGCCAAAATGTTAGAAGTCGTAGTATATATGACTTTATTGATACCATGGTGGAAAAATTTTATTCATCCTAAACAATATTCTTACTATTATGTTGTTGGATTTTACCATTTTTTCTATATATATATAATCTTCCACAATGTTATCTACCATATTAATAATTAAAACTAATAATTACTTATTAACCTCCATGTCCAATAGCCATATTATCTGTCATAAATGCAAAAAGTTGTAGCTAGGAGATAATACTTTATTATAAATTAAAATATTTTTTTGCCGTTTATTTTTTGTAAAATTATCATTTTAGTCCCTTATTTATTAAAATATTTAAAATGATCTATTATTTATTAGATAATATCACATTTGATCCCTACTTTAAAAAAAATCAGCTTTAATTTTTTAAATTTAAAATTTAAGGTTTGACAAAATGACTAGATTTGATAATTTTTAAAAAAATAAAAGACTAAATATGATATTTTCAATAACTGAATTATTAAAATGACAATTTTGTAATAAGTAATGACCAAAAAGTGTATTTTTTCTCCTTTATTATATATTAGGGAATGAAAAAGTCTATATAGATTAGCATGGTGGGAAATTATTCATATTTCTCTCATGCATTACGTTGAAATGATTCATAAGCAAATTATTTCATTATATATAAATGATTCATAGTGCTGTTATTCTCAGTTACCAACTTTGGTTGAAAATTATTGATATGAAACTGATCTTCTTGTCTTCATGCAGATAAAGGGAGCATCTTCTTTTTCCCAATAAATGGTATACCTCACCTATATTTTTGCAATGTGTGTGTGTGTGTGTATATATATATATATATTTGCATAAATTAAGTTAAATTTGCTTTTGTCAAATCATTTGCACACCCTAGAGTGAGAAAAAAAAAACAATTAAAAAATAGCATTGTCCCTTAGAACACATTCATTTAGCTTAAAAAAAAATCCAATTTCATTTTACTTCATGTGAACGAACATTATTATACATACATATATATATATATATATATATATATATATGTATGTATGTATGTATGTATGTATGTATGTATGTATGTATGTATTAAGATGTGGACAATTTTATTATATAAAATTAAAACACCCCAAGTGATGATAAATATTTTATATGAGGGTTCCCTAAAGTCAAGAGGCATAATTTATTTTAATATACAACAAGGAACGTAGTCAGGTAGACGCAGTAGAAGGTATCAGTCAAATGACATGGTAAAAGGGACATTTAATTTAACCAAAGAGATTGGAATTGTTGGAATCCAAAGCTAAGTTAGAAGTTTTTCAAGTGCAAACAAAAAATGCAGAGAAACAAATTCAGACCTGTACATAGATAGAGAGAGGGAGAGTGGAAGAAGAAAAATCGAAAAAAGATATATTATTTTGGTCTCTAATTTATTATTGAATTATTATTTTATATTTTTATTTATTTTACTTTTTAAAATGGTCTCTACTATTTAAAAATTGTGATTGTTTTAATCCTTTACTTGTGAATTTTATCTCAATTTAATTTTTCATATATTTCCATTCTCAGACTAGTCCCTTGTTTATGAATCTAATATTTAAATTTAATTCTTTACTAATTTTTAATCTCAATTTGGTTTCTCGCTTATCAGTTCATTTTCAATTTCATCATTCACTAATATGAATTTTAACATATTTAGTTTAAATTTAGTTAAAACTAAGAAATAAATATGTTAAGTTTCATATGAGTGAAGAACTAAATTGAGACTTAACTCATGAATGATGAACCATATCAAGATCAAAAACCAATAAGTGACTAAATTAAAAATTAACTAATAAATAAGATATCAAAATAATATTTTACTCAATAGAAAAATGAGTAAAATACCTTTCTGATCTCCATTTATCACAAAATTTTCATTTTGAATCACTTATTAAAATGTTCAAAATTATTCTCTACTTATTAAAAGATATTATACTTGGTTCTTCATTTTTTAAAAATAAACATTAGATTTTGTCTTGAATTTAAGATTTAAAATTTGGTAAATAAACTAAAGTTTGTAATTTTTTATTTATAAAAAAATTAAATATAAAAATTTTTAATAAATAAAAAATGTTTGAATATTTAAATTAATAAAACATTAAAATAATAAATTTGTGATAAATAAAAGATTAATATATATTTTTCAGCAAAAGAAAATCGTCATAATAAAGACATGACCCTATATGGAAAGAGAAATCCTCAAACTTCGCACCATGCATCATTATACACATACAAGAATCTTGACCTTTTAACCTCAAAACTTTTCACCAAAATGGTCCACACCACTCTTTCACAAAAAACCATACAACGATGCATATATATGCATCTATCTATCATAGAGTTGCAGGCCATTCATTCATAAATATATATATATATATATACACACATATAAAGTTAACGAAATCCTATCTTTTTCTCTCTCTCCCTCTCTTCTTCACTTGTGGTTTCATAATATTTCATAGAATTTATAATCGTTAGAATTTGATTTCAAATCAACTCGAATATGAGTATGAAAAATTTTACTATGAAGGAATCGGGATTCCTTACATTTATTAGGCAATATGTAAATCTTACAATTAATATTAAAATATATATATATATATATAATTTAATAATTAACCGCACGCAATAAAAAGTTTTAAAATTTGACCGTATGGTTTAAAATTTTTGTTCTAACTAATCAAACTTAAAAGAATTACACAATTCATTGACTAACAATTCCTTTCTAGAAATTACTGAAAATCCAAATCAACCACTAAACTACTCCTAAAATGCTCATCTCACTCTTCTTCTCTCTCTCTCACAACGGTCGTAAATGAATTAGGGCATTCTTGAATTGATGAGAAGAAGAAGGAAGGAAACAACAACAAAAACAACAAACACCAAATCTTGCATACCCCGAAAACTACATTTAAAAGCAACAAAAAGAAAAAAGCATTGCATTGGTTCCAGTTCTTAGCTTTTGGACCTTTTCTCTTGGCCTCTTCTCTCCTCTCGATACTTTCTTTCACACACGTACACACACTCTCTCTCTCTCCTTCAACTTCATTGTCTTTCTATATGCATGTATATAATAAAAGGGTTTTTAACTCATTAATAAATTATCATTATTCATAGCAGTCATATTGATTTTGAAGAACTATATTGACCTAAAACGTTCTCTTTAGGAAACATCAGGACCACAAAATATTTGTTGAGTAGAAATCTTTTAAGTTCTCACAGATATATATATATATATATAGTAGGATATTTTTTTAAGATATATAAGAAATACGAAAATAAAATATCTTCATCTAAGGATTTCTATTCCAATTCTATTGCTCTGGCAGATTTTAATTGCATCAAACCTATAAATTAATATATTTTAGAGGGTTTTTTTGGTAATTATTGCAATAATAACTGTAATTAATTTTGTTTCAATACATAACCGTTTTCGAAATTGAACTTAATATTCTGCACTTAAAATACTTGCAAATGAAAGTCAGAAAAAGAAAACTCCATAAGTATAGAAAAATATGAAATAATCAAGTTATTGTTCTAGCAGATTTTTTATTGCAGTAAAGCTATAAATTAATATATTTTAAAGGGTTGTATTTTTTGTAATTATGGCAATAACAACTGTAATGAATTTTTTAAACAAATAACTGTGTTCGGAATTGAAATATATTTTCTGCAATTTAATTAATGTTTAATCTGCAATATCACTTGCAGATGAAAGTCTGAGAAAAAAAAATTGCAACCATATAAAAATATGAAATAATCAAATTATAAAATGAGAAAATCTTCACCGCAAAGAAATTATGGTTTCTTTTTGTTTACTTTTGGCATCATTTTCGCAAACCCCACCACCCTCCCAACACATAAAAAGTCAATACTTCTTCCACATTTAAAACCCCACACTCCTGAGAGCTTCACCATCGCTTACCATTTTCCCATAAACCCACACACCACACTTCACAAAGAAGCCATCTTTCTCTCTCTCTCTCTCTCTCCCTCAAGCTTAAAATGGTGCACCACCATGAAAGCTCTCAGGAGGAAGCAAAACGACACAGGTTCTTCATAAACGACAACATCGACATTCTCCGGGAGATCCTTAAACGACTGGACGGTCCCTCTCTGGGTGTCGCCGCCTGCGTCTGCCGTCTCTGGTGCACGCTCACTCGAAACGACGACTCCCTCTGGGAGCACCTCTGCTTCCGCCACGTGTCCTCTCCTCCTCCGCCTTCCGTCCGGCCCGTGGTGGTGGCGCTCGGCGGGTACAAGCGGCTCTACATGGTGTGCGTGCGACCCGTGTTGAGCCGACTCGGAGACTCGGACCGGGTCAGGAAACGAGTCTGGACTCGCCACGCGGTTCAACTCTCGCTCTCCTTGTTCTGCATTGACAGCTACGAGAGGTTGGGGAGTGGAAGACTCGGTGGTGACGCGTCCGCATCGTCACTCATGTTCCTCTGCAAGCCCATCAACGTCTGATTTGTTGACTTTTTATTTTCCGATTCGTTTATTATTATTATTATTATTATTATTATTGTTATTATTATTTTCGCTTTAGCAAGTGGTAGCATAATAATAATAATAATGACTCGTTGGTAGGGTATTGGGCAATGGGCATACATCTGTGAGAAAAATATTAGGTATTATTTTGTTGATTTTCATCTTTTTTCTTTTTTCTTTTTTTGTTTTTCAATATTAATGTTACCATTATATGTTAAGAAGCTGAAAAGAATCACTTTATCCCACTATTGTTGGTCCAACTTGTGCTTCTTTGTTTAGAATTTACAAAGTTTGATAAGTTGTTGTCCCAAGAATATGGCAAAAGCAAAAGTGCATTTAGAAAGTTTCTCTTAATTGATTAGGGCTTCTAAATATGGCGTTCATTGACATAATTTGCTTAATTAACTCACTTTGATTACGTCATATTGCATTAGATTGAGTTTAATTTAGTGTTTAAATTAAAAAATATATATTTCAACTAAATGGGTCAAGTATGAGGTTACATATGAGTTATCCATATCTGACTTGGTTTGATTTGATTATTTTTTTAAAAAAATATTTTGAATATTTTATTTTATTTTATTTAAAATAAAATTTATTTATGATACATTTTTTAAATATTAATTCTTTTCAAAATTTAATATAATTTTTATTCCAAATCTTAATTCTTTTTAATTTCATCTTTTTTATTTTAAATCTTAATTTTTGTCATTCTACCTTCTACAAAAGAAATTAATTTTTATTCATAAAAAAATTACTTCTTGAAAAGTTACCCAAAAAAAAAAACTCAACTAATTCAATCACTAACTAGGCTCATGTTAATAAGACCGAGTCAAGTATCAAAGCTTGAAAAATAACCCCATCATAAAATTAAGCCGAATCTCAAGTCTCACACTCCTAATTCTAAAGGCTCAAAATTTTGCATTAGATAAAATTCTTCATGTCTAGACTAGCAAAATTGTCTCCTTCCACCACTCAAAGTTCTCTAAGTCAACTATGTGCATGCCATCCTCGGTGTTACGGATCAAGCCTTGTGTAGAGGAGAGCTGTTTGCACTCGCCGCATCGGATTAAATCTCTTGCCTCCAAAACTTTCTTCTGTATATATAAACTTTGACTGGCAAAATGTGCTCAAATTATTTGGATCTACAAAGATTTTAAAAAAATGTAAAACTTAAATATTTTTAAAAACAAGGTATATTAATTTTTTAGATATTTTTTATATGAGATGATATTTTATTAGGAAAAAGATAGACTGAAGTATATATGTGAAATGGACGGTAAAATATTAAAAATAGTTCAGTTTTTTTTAATAAAATATCAACTTTTATAAAAGAAATTGTAAATATATTTATATGTCTTATTTTTAAAAATTCTTAATATTTATATTTTTAAAAATATTATTTACATTTAAAGTCAGATATTATTGGAGAAATGGATCCCGTGTGGTCCACAGATTCCAACTCTATGTACCGTCTCCATATTTTTTACCCTTTTTTTTTTAGTTCAGTGAAATTTCTCACTACTAGAAATTACTTTTCTTTTAATTCTTAAATTTGACTGTAGATTAATTTTTGAAAAAAATTTCCTATCCCAATTGTAATATTATTTTTATAAATATGTCAAGTAAAGTATTAAATCGGCCTCATTTTATATTTTATAATAATTTAATTTTTTACAAATATTTATGATAAATCAGTCCTTTTAAAATTACATTTTATGCAAAATAATCCATTATTAATATAAATGGAGAGACCAATTTTTATATAAATTTAAATTTGTGAGAGATACAAAATTAAATTTGCGAGGAATTAATTTTCTTTGAAACCAAATTGATATAAAGTACAAAAGTGAGAAACTAATTTTGTACTTTGATCAAAATATGTGTGATGGAATTTTTGAAAAAATGTTTAAGTGCAAGGTGAAATATATAATCGCCATAGCATATTATTATTATTATTATTATTATGTTCGGACTAAAATGCACTAGGAAATAGATAATATCTTAAAATATATCTTCTAAAAAAATTTGAGCAAAATAAACTCTTTAAGGATTTTTGGTAAGCTACTGCGGTTTTCTTTACAATTAAAGGCTATTAAATAGTATAATAATACTAACAGATGTAGATTTAAATTTACTTTATAAACAAATTCAGATTGCATTATTTAAAAGTTTGGTATATTAAATGTTTTGATTTCAATTTTTAATCTTATATTGAGATATTGAATATATATATTTATATATAGTTAGACACCCCATTTGTTTAAAAATTTAAATTAAATCTATGCGGGAATGCTAATGCAGTAACTTAATCATTAAAATTTTAAGCATTTTCTTATTTATTGGTAATCTCATATATTTGTATTAACTTCATATAAATTTCAATGGACATGGATTATTATTATTTTTTTCTCAAATACAATTTAGTGACGGCACTACTATAAAATTGATATAATTTTACCCTTCCAATTAATGATTTATTTCTCAAGATCGTACCGGGACCACAAAACATCTTTTTTTTTTTTTTTTTTCCAATTTCTAATACTATTTCGATTTGAAAAATCTCTTCTGAATTTTGAACTTGGTAACTCTCCTTCTCTCGGCATTTCAGGGATTTTTCTTTCCTATTTTCTTACTCTTGCTGTTCACTCTTTCCGCGGTAAACAGGCACCCTATATTATATTATATATATAATTATATATAATTATATATATATATATATATTACAATTAAATTATTACAAATATTGCAAAAAAATTGTTATAGAGGCTAACCATGAAAGAGTGGGAGTCTTAGCTCTGTTGGCAAAAATTGGGTGAAGAATTATCCAAAAACCGGAAGATTTGGGGGTGAGAATTCTCAAAGGTTTTTTTCTTTCTTTTTTGGCTACTGAGGATTCTCGAGATTGGGAAAGCATATACCCTTGACAATTGGGAGAGGATTTTGAAAGGTATATACTTTTCCAATTGTGATTTTACGGCGGCAAAAGAAGGGCATAGGGCATCGTGGGCATGGGATATTGTTATGGAGTAAAGGAAGCTTTTTAATGATTAAAGGTGTTGAGTCCTATTGGGGAGATAGTAGTAAAGCTGGAATAGGTGTTGTATGTAGAGATATGTTTGGGAAGATAAGGGATGGCTTTGGTTATAGAATTAGGGCTACTTCTCCATTTACGGCGGAAGTCATGATTAAGGGATGAATTTAAAATTTAATTTTAATAAAAGCAAAAGTTTTTAGATATTTTAACTAAAAAAATAAATTCTTAAAGTGACTCTTATAAATGAAAGAACTAAATAAAAAATATAAAATTAAATTATTTATAAAAGTTGAAATTTAAAAATCCAATAAAAGCGAGTTGGATCCATTCCTGCATGTCTATGTAAAAGGCCTTTTAAGTATGGCTGACAAGTTTATTGGGGATAGGATACGCATTGAGTCTGATTGTTGTTCGCTGGTGGAGATGGTCAAGAAAGACGTTAGTGGCGGCGAGTAAAAGAGCATTCCTATTGTTGAAGATATTAACAAATTGATAAGTGAGATCCCTGATATTTTTTTTACTTAGTTGCTAGACAAGGAAATGCTGTTGTTGATTGGATCGCATTTAACTGTGCAAGGGGAATGTGTTGAAGCCACCATCCTCCTTTGTTAGGATTCTAAATAGGTATTTTTCTCTTGTTGATGCTAAGAATGATAAAAGGTCTTTATATTTGAAGATCTTTATAAAGATTCTCCCATTTAGAGACTCATATTTTAAGATTTTTTTCCTATGAAAATAGGGATAGGGAGAAAATCTTTCTAAAGGTAATTTAGAGATAAGGACGGGCGTCATGCTCCTAATCTTGTGAGGTTCATGTCCCTGATAATTTGACCTAAATATTTTAATATATATATATATATATATATATTATTAGTAGTAATTTTACCACATCTTTAAGTTTAACAAATATAAATTTTTTTGTGAAGATAGACAAATAAAGTGTAATTATTTTCAATATGTAAAAGAAATTGTTTTAACTAGCAATATTAGGTTAGAGTTAAACTAATATTTAGACAATCATATCTTGATTAATGCTTCAAATGCATAATTTTTTGACATATTAAAATAGTAGAAATAAAATAGATTGAAATACCCAATTTACACATAAAGAATAAACAATAAAGAATACTTCACACATGGTAAAAAGATGTTTTGATGTCAACACTACTTAAACTTGATGTTTTTAATTTCTTTAAGTTTTTTTAATTTTTATGACTTTATTTGGAACTTGCTATATGAATTCTTTTTTTCTTTTCCCTTAATTTGATTAGAGTTTAATAGATAACATAAACAATAAGTTTAAACTTTAATTTTATTTTATTTTTCAAAATTTTCATTTTTTTATATTTATTAATATTTTTATTTTTTTGATAATTTTTTCTTTATAATTTAAGGTCCCTGTGAGGATTTGGGGGAAGGGAAATTTTCATTGCAATGGAAATAGAAATGAAGATAAAAAATATAAATAATGATGAGAACGAGGAGCCAAAGGCACTCACCACTCACACCTTGCAAAATTGTCATCTCTATTTGATGCTAGTGTGACTGGTAGAGTTGGGATTACTTGAGGATGTGATAGCTTTTGTGTTTTTGTTTTATTTTACTTAAATTAACTCAGAAAAGGGCAGTTGATAAGTTAGAATTTTGGCATTCACATAATAAATAAATTACTTTGAATTAATTTTGTTTATAAAAGTCAAATTAATTTGGAGTATGTGAAATCAAAACCTTAACAGTATCATTTTTGTACGTTGTTCTACATTAATTATAATAACATAATTAAACATCCAACATTTGAAAAGTCATCATTAGTTTGTTAGGGTTGTAGCATCCAAGGAAGGCAATTTTCGAGGGCATTATTTAGGAGTGTCTTCCATTTTTGGTGCTCACCATTTACTTTATCCATTTCCATCTCTTGTCATGGAGGAGATTTTCCTTCATTATTCCATATGAGGATGTAGATCTTTATGGATATCTTAAATTTTTATAAAAAAGCCACTAATATTAAATAAAACGGAAATAATTATAATCTCAAAATTAATCATACAAAATATAATTAATGTTTTCATCATATTATAACAACTCACACAAAAATTAAAATATTCTTAACGCACAATTATATGTTGTAAAATCTCTATGACTAGCTAAGTGCCTACCAAATAATTTAAATTTTTTCTATTTAGAAATAGTCCATTTTCGAAATTTCTCTAAATCCATTTTTTTCCTTTCGAATTCCTAATGGAATTTAAATTTAATATTTTTATCATATCATGCTACTAAGGCTACATGTATCTTAGGCTGGGTTGGATTAGAGTTCAACTTGTGGCTCGAACCTAGGACCTAGCACATAACTGGGTAGGGTCAAGCGTGGGCAGATCACCGGGTTTGGCCTTTTTTAAATAACTTTTTAAATATTTTTTAAAATTTAAATATATATATATATATTTTAAAAAAATTAATTAATATGTAATAAATTAAATATCTTATATTGATGAAAATTATCTATATATATAACGCATAAAAAAGTAGTTATTTTTGTAAAATATCATTAATTTCATTATAAAGAAAAAGCAATATATATATATATATATATATCTCACTCTCTAAAAGTCAGGCCAACACATTTGCTCGAAATTGGGTTCAAAATTTAGAACCCGAGCCATTTTTTAGTGTACATTAACCTAGCCCGAAATAATCGAAGCGGGCTGGGTTAACCGACCGACTGGGTCAATAAACACCCTTACATACTACTTATTTGATATGCATAAATCACATTTAAGCAATTCCAATTAATCCCTAATATTTTTTGTTTATTGTCATCCTCTCCATGTATTGGAAGCACGAAATGTAAGAGTTACACTTATTCATACATAAATAATATCAACTACAACTTAAATACATTATACACTTTTATTACTTTAAAATTGAAATATATCTTGTCAATTAATGTAATTCATGAGAATTGTAATATAACTTATCAAAATTCACACAAAAACAATTGGGCACTAAATAAAATATTATAAATACCTAAATAACTACAAAATTACAAGTTTTAAAATCAATTAAATGCTAAAACTTAACATAATTGTAAGTAAAAAAAAAGCATTATTATGCCATCTATGTCTCCAAGAAGAAGATGACAAAAATGTAATAAGTGAAATTAATTTTAGGTTGAATTGATTTTAATATTTTAGATTACTTTAAATATAAATAACAGATGAAATAGCTAAAACTACCCAAAAAAAAAGTAATACATGTATACACAAAATTTTCAAATATTTATGTGAAATTAATAAGGACGGGAACCCCACAAAGTAAAGAGTATGATCCATGTCTTTATCCCTAAAATACTTGTGAAAAAATTTTTCTCCCACAAGATAAAAATTCCCAAATACAAATCTCAAATTTGATGCCTTTCTACCATCTATAGTGGCACACATAATACTTATGATAGTTTGGTTGCTAAAATGACTAGAAATGAATTTTGATGAAATAGAATCATAATTTCATATATTGTGTATGATATGATATTAAAAAGAGGAGAAGAATAAGAGAAAAATTAAATTAAATTATCATATTACATAACACACACAACCACATAATGTTTTTCTAACATATTACATACATGCACATGCATGTGCATGTGCAACACATACTCACACACACACATACATACATATATATATATATATATATATATATATATAAAACAAATATGTATAACACAATATAAAAACGTTATATATATTCATCTTTAAGAAAATATTATGCAACACACGCACATATAAAATGCAAAATTGCATGTACATACAAACACATTCTAATTAACACATGATATGATATTACATATATGCTGACAAACAACAAGACATAAATTACATATGCACACACTTTTACATGACATAACAACATTGTATGCAGAAATAATGTCTTTGTACAGACATGCACCAGCATGCGAGCATTCAAGTACAACATTATACATACATACATACAACGTGACACGACACTGTACTTGTACATGTGGCACATTTGATATTGTACATATATAATATGATCGTGCACACACACACACACACACATATATATATATATATATATATGTTTACAATAAGTACAACATAATATTACAATACAAAATTATAATATGCATATGACATATCACAATGTTACACATATATATACATATTAATGCTTCTTAAATATTATTTTAAATACTAAATATGATGTGGTCTTATAGTCACCAAGAACGTTGATCTTATATATTGATGCAAAATCTTATTTTAAAATATTTATACAAGTAAATTATAAATTTTTTTAATACATATTGATGATAATTATTTTTTTAAAAAATATTATCTTTCATTTAAATAATAAAATTTAAATTAAATTTGGGATTTAATTTTATAGTTTAATTCTTTACATGATTGCTAAACATGAATTTTAAAATTGAATCAATTCTAATTCTAATAGAATTGGAAATAGAATTAGAATTGGTACCAAATGAAAAAAAAAATTAATTTATAAATAAATTCAAGTAAGAAGAGATAATATTTGTTTATTGGTAATTTAAAGATACCTTACCATAACAGAAGATAACTTCTCATAAATCATACACACACACACACACACACACACAAATAACAACAAAACAAATTCATTGGAAAAATGTATTAACATACATGTTAGTATACGTTTAAAAATGTTATTGTGTACATGCGTATATAATAATAATAATAATAATAATAATAATAATAATAATTTGTTAAGTCAGATTTTGGTACATAGGTTTTGTATGTACATTAATTTTTGTTGACCAAAGTAATATGCATTAAGTTACCGTCATCTTTCCAAATTAATCATAAAATGTCAATATTTTTTAATGAAAAAAAAAGCTTACGAAGGGGAAATAACATGATAAAAGTTTTAAGAATAGAAGAAAATATCATTTTGGTCATTCATTTTTTTAATTAGTTTCATTTTGCTCCTCCATAAATTAAAAGTTTTAGAATGATGCTCTATTTTAAACTTAGTCTCATTTTGGTATTCTAAAATTGAAAATCACAAAATAATCTTCTACTTTTCAAGATCTAACCCAAAATAAATTTTCCCTAAATGAAACTAAGTCTAAAAGTAGAGGATTCTTTTGAATTAAATCTTGAAAAATAAATTACCATTTTAAGACTTTCAATTTGTAAAAGACTAAAATGAGACTAAGTTTAAAAATAGAGAATTATTTTAAAATTTTCAATTAATAAAGGACTAAAAGGAGAGTGATTTTAAAAGTGAGAATCAATATAATATTTTTATTTTTAAGAATATAAACCCACAATTATTTGTGATATATATTTTTAGAGAAAAATACTAAAGGATCCATTTTTTAGACTTCATAATAATTTAGTCCCTCACAAATTAATTATAACAAATAATTTTTTCACAAATTTAAATTTATATAAAATTAATCTTTTCACTTAGATTAATAAAGGATTAAATTTGTATAAAATAAAAATTCGAAGTGATTGACTTGTCATGATTAATTTATAAAGGACTAAAATGTTACAAAATGTGAAATGAGGGACCAATTTAGCATTTTCTCTATATTTCTATATAAAATAAAATTCTAGTACAGCTAGCATCCACATAAGAAAGAGACAAGGAGGTTAAAGGTAAAGAGAATTTGAGGCAGAGAAGCAAGCGATGCAGTGACAGACGAAGAGGCTCTAAAACCAACTCTAAAGATGACATCTTCCCTCTAACTACTCTCTTAGCTTCAAGTGAGCGACCATATGTATATGGAATCTGATCCTCATGTTCAAATTTCAGCTAATTGGTTCTATCACTTCGTTCTTTGTGCATTTCCGGGGCTTAATGTGTGTCTCTCATAATTCCTAATTATTTCATGGCAAAGAAATTAACTTCCTCTATGTGGACAAGACACCATGACCCTAAACCCTAATTAAAAATGGAGTAAATTAATTATTATTCTTTCTTTTCATTTGATCTGCTGATAAATGGGGTCTAGCTTCTAGAGAGAGAGAGAGAGAGAGCCATAAGAACAAATGACTAAGGACGGTTGGAATATAATTGGGAGATTTAAAATAAAATTAGGTTTTATTTATAACAATGTTGGAATCTATAGATCTACCTAGCCACTTTGTGACAGGAAAGGATTAAATCACATTATCTAGGACCAGTTTGGTTCATAGAATAATTGAGAATGAGAATAAATGTTGATGAAATGAAACCTTAAGTCTATATATTACATTTGGTATAATATTGAAATCGGGAAGGTTAACCAAATTACCAAAATATTTTTATTTAAAAAATTAAAATATTAATTCTTTTTTATAATTAAATTAAAAATAATTTTATTTTATCTTTTCTTTATTTTCATCTTCTTCTCCGTGAACAAAAAACACTAGCCATAGAAGGGAGAAAGAGTCAGTACACATAGATCACTTCATCAATCTCCCATTCCTGGCTGTTTGAAAGGCTGAAAAAGTTTCCCACAAACCACTTCACGTTACTCTCCTTCCTGAAAAAGAAATGAAGAGAGAGAACCAACTTGACTTTGATGGCACTATCTATAAGTTTGGCATTGATGGATCTCTCTCTTCTCTTCGAGATTGGTGTTGATAAAATCAAAACAGCGTTGATGGAGCATGAACACTAGCAGTGATGGAGCAAAAACGCCTGCATTGATAGAGTAAGAACTAGAGGACAAAGTTAATTTTAGATAAGGACATTTTAGTATTTTAAGAGAAAATTCCAAAAAATAGTTTTCATTCTATCCCGTATAGGATGGAATCATATATGGGAATGGACAAGGAAATGGAATGCGCATTCAATTTACCAACCAAATATAACATGCTAAGGGAATGAGACTTACATTCTCGTTCTATAAAAGCTGATTCTTTTAACTAAATGTACTCCTAGGGATTAATTCTAGTAATGAGTTGTAAATTAGGATCTAACTTTTAGAGAGAGAGAGGAGCATAAAAACAAATAACCAAGGGCTGTTAGAATATAATATAGAGATTTAAAATAAAATAATGAAATTTGACCTATAACAATGCTGATATTCATTGATATATATGCATGGCCTCTTTGCCATTGAAAATGACCATAACTCACATTATCCAATAATAGGTTGAAAAGGATTCATTTTATATGTGAAAGGTAATTAAATCTAGTAATAAGTTGTAAGATGAGATTTTTATTAATATGAACTTATGGATAGCCTAACTAATAATAAGCTATTTAATTATAGGATCCAATCTATTTATAAAGTAATTAATTATGAATTAATTAATCGCTTATTAAATCTTGATTTTTTTGAAGTCAAAGAATTTTTTATAGTAAACATAAAAATTAATGTATTAATCTTCAAAATATAAATATTAAATAATTCTTCGAGGGGTAGCATATCAAAGTTTTAAATTGTGGTTCTTGCATTTTTAAGATATTAATTTATATATTTTAATAAAATAAGTTATTAGTAAAAATTTTAATTATAATGTAAAATAAAATCATATGAATTTGATACGTAAATTAAATCATATAATAATACGCACTAATATTTTCAGCATTGTAAAAGCATCAAAAGCGTATTTTTTAGCGAACTTTACAGTTATTGCACCTTGAAACCTTGGGTTCCTTTGTGAAAGGAAAATTGATGGAAGAAGAGTAGGTCCCTTTTTGAAATAGTTGGCGTAAATTTTAATTACAAGTTAAAAAAAAAGAATTTTTTTAATGTCATACTTATTGTAAAATTATTATTTTGATCTCTTATTTATTATAATGCTTAAAGTAGTTTGTTATTTATTGAAAAATATCACAATTAATCTCTCAATTTTCACAAAAATACTAAACCTATTTCTCCATCAAATCTTTAATTCTAAATTTAAAGGATTAAATTGACTTTTTAAAAAAATAACAGACCAAAAAAGTGACATTTTTTAATAAATGTAAAACTATTTTAAATATTTCAATCAATTAAAAACTAATATAATAATTTTATGGTAAATGAATAATAAAAAAATTATTTTATTCCACAACAAAAATTTTACTGGCCACACTTTTGAAAGACTAGTTTCATAAACTTCTTTTATTTTTATTTTTTCTACACGTGTAGTGGATGAAGGGACCTAGCTGCAGTTTATATTATAATTTTCTAACCCTTACATTTTCCCCAAATTGTTGATTAGTCCCTTTGCTATTTTCTTTGCTAAACACGTGAAAGCTCCGCCAGCCCTTGCCTCACGTGCCTTGAAATTGAGACTCATTTATTGTAATTAAAGCAATGGTCTAAATTTTAAAATTTTGTTTAAAATTATTTAATATTTATTACAATTTGAATCATTAAATAAAAATTTCATAGTCTATATCTATTTAAAAACAAAAAAAATTAATTTTTTTAAATATAAGAAATCCAAATCCTTATCTTCCTCCTCATAAGCAACAATTTTCTGTTAGTTCTCCCTCATTATTACACCTCATTTAACATATTAACTAGTAAGTTAGGACTTGCCAAGACTTAATTAATCAAGCTTAAAGAAATGATTACGATAATTAAGGGATAATTATGAGAATTAGTATGTTGGAAACTATGAATTAGGGCGGAAATCCTTGTAGGTTCCCTTTAATTAATTAATTACTTATTAAAATAAGGAAGATTATATGAGAGTTTACTGAAGATGAATTAAGGAGTTTTTACTTAAATAAAATATGAAGCAAATTTGGTATATCCAATAATACAAAAAAGTGACAAATTTAATGTACAGCCAACGATTCCATTTAGCTGACACGTAGCAAAAGATTTATAAGAACATTTATTATTTGGAAAAAAAATATATTAACCCGTTTTAATATACTTATATAATAATTAATTTAGTATATTAATTTTAATAAGATTATTTAAAAATAAAAGTAAAAATAATTTTATTAAAATTAATACACTAAATCAACTATTATATAAGTGTATTACGATTAGTTAATATTTTTTCTTTACAACCTAGACTTCCATTTTTCTTTAAGGAGAATGTAGATTTTCTGCATTAATAACATAAAAAGTATATTTTAAAACATGGAAATTAAAATTAAGGCATTTTAGTACTTTAAAATTTTTTTCATGCGAAATGATATGTCGTTAAAAGAAAAATGAAATGACTGAATTACTTATAATATTTTACAATTTATTTCACAAAATGCTGTTTAGTCTTTTTTTCATTCAACATGATATTATTCTGTATTAAAAAAATTAAAATATTAATACATCTTTATTTTGAGAAATACTTAATTTTGATATTTTAAAATATTCTTTATGTAATGTATTTAGAACCATTGGATGATATCTAACTATTCTAATTTTCTAATGCAAAGTAACATGGATTTGTTCTCTCTCAATTACTTAGTGGCCAAAATTAAAAAGACAGAAATGAATTTAAATAGTTTCCCTCTCGCTCGTGAAGAAGAACTTATGTCGACTTTCCGAGGCTCTCCAATGACACCAATTTTGCCTTAGAATTTCAGTTTTGGTCCTTTTACTTGATTCTAATTGGATAAAAATTTTTTGATAAAAAAATTAAATCAAGGGAGACACATTTTTATACAATTTAAAGGGATGAGATCTTATAAATTAAAGAAAAAAAATATATAAAATGAAATTACATATAAAACTAAAATTTTAAAAATTTAAAGGGGTGACTAGCCTGCACCCCCATTGGATTAATCCGTGCTTGATATATAAGATCATGCTTCTTAAAAAGAATTCAAAAGGAAAAAGGTTTTCATTCTTTCACCTTGTTCTTAGTTTGAAATCCATACGAACCTGAATATACAATTAGTCTCTTCCATTTCTTGGCCGTGACAAGGAGAAAGTCATAAAGAGAAAGATGAGAAAGTATCATCTCATTGTCTAACTTGGTTAGATATATATTTGAAGATTGAAGGTGAGGTTAGAATCTTGAATTTGCTACTTAGGTTAATTGAATTGTGGGAATTTCTCAAAGTCATGACATAAATTAAGTATTGGAATTTGGCATACTTGAAAACATAGGAGAAACCATTCCATTAAAAAGTATAAGAAACAAGGGTGAATAGAGGTCAGATTAGGTCAGGTTTTTGTAAAGTTTGAAATTTGACTCAACTTATTTTTAGCCTGCTAAGTGACTAGGCTCGGAATGAGCCTATATATTAGTTTTAAAATTTTTATTTTACACAAAAATATTTTATTAATAAAAAAATTCTTTAAAAAATAAAAAAAAATAAAGATTTGAAATGAATAAAAAATTATGACTTGGAATAAAAATTGATTAAAATTTAAATGAATTAATATTTTAAAAATGTCTTATAAATTAAAGTTATTATAAATAAAATTAAAAATTAAAAAAATAAAAAAATAACTAGAAAAGCCTTTGTGTGAACTTGAACTTAACTTGACTCGATAAAATTTGTAAATTTATTTTATTTTAACTTGGCTTAACCCGACTTAATATGATTGAGCCAACTATTACCCCCAATAGAAAAAAGGAATTGTCTTTTAGGTGAATTTAGATAAGCCTTATATGCATATCCATAAGCTTCAAAGTTTCTTAGGAACCAAGTAAAAACATGTGCGTTTTGGTGTTAATTTATTGTTATACATGTATGTGCATTGCAATTAGATTTTTGGTCAGATCATTGACTCGCTTTAAAAAAATGTAGATAGGTATTGGATCTCTTATTTGGTTAAATTTCCACTTATCATGGCCTATGTAGCCAAATGTATAGATAAATCTTTTAAAATTCTCTTACCATATTCCGTATGATGAGCACAGATAGAATGTTGACCTACTTCATGAATTACATCCTCCTAATGTTGGTAGGCAAATTTCTTCAACTATCTTTTCCTAGACTAACTTTCCTAATAAATTGATTTGGAATGCATGTTCAAGTGGGTCTTACACACTAAGTGCATGTTTGCTTTGGAGGATGAAATGAGAATGGGATACCAAAACATTCCCACTCCCATGTTTGTTGTAGCTAGCCATATAAGAGAGGTGATTACCTTAGGAATCCACCTTACCTCATTTGAGGGATTGCTATTTCTAGTGGTTTGCCCAAGAAATCAGATGGGTTTCCATGGAATGAAACTTTTAGGACAAAAGTGCCCTCTACATAGACAAAATATTCTAGAATACCCTTAAAGATTGAAAAATACCTAACCTCACAGTTGAACGTTGAAGACCTTACCACTAGAGTGGGTATGAATTTGACTTAATGCATGAGGCAAATGTTATGACAAAAATTACAAAAGAGTTCTTACATGAAAACAATAAAAGGACTCCTATTCTGGTGCCATGAGTTTAGGTAACATTTATTTGGACAAAACACCAAATAGTGCTTGAAATGTAATTTTATTATATTCAAATGTCCAATTAAAAATGCAATTCTGTATCTTTGTCTTATCATTTTTCTCATTTTGCTCTCTATTTAGTTTTAGGCCAAAATGCCAAAAAAACTCTTTTTGATTGTGGATTTTTTTTTTAAATTTTTATTAATAAAGACATTTTAGTCATTTTATTTTATTCCTTCTCCTTTTCCAACATTTATCTATCAACCAAACATTGCAAATGTTAATATTCATACTTTTCTTTCCATAACTAACCAAACATACTCTTTCCATTACATTCCATTCTTATTCTTACTCCCACTCTTATTCCCATTATTTCAAATTTGTTTTTGACAACCAAATGAGCCCAAAAGGAAAATTGCAAAATTCTGACTTCTAGCACTCAAATAAGCAATTGAAAAAATATAAACAAGGAAGTATTTGTGTAATCTCAAATTACCATGTCTATATTTAGATTAACGTTTGGTTAACGTGATTTTTCAAAATTAATTTTGATCAAATATTATTCTGTATTATTGTGATTCATGTTTAAAAATTTTTATTTGAAAATTAATTTTTTTATTTATATAGTTCATTCAATATAGAAACAACTACTTTTTATTTTTATGTAAATAAATGTTTGGAAGACAAAATTGATTTAAAAACAATAAAATATTAAACCAAATGACAATATTTAAAAGATAAATTTTTGTTTAATTGTACAAACAAATTTTAAAATCTCTGAAACAATAAACCAAACATACTACATATAAAATATTAGTCTTCACTTGGAGACTAATATCAAAAGTCGTGCCTCTTGGTGATGTATTGATTCAAGATTATTTCAATGGAGTTTCTTTGTACCATCTTTGTTTGGATTCTTCTAAATCTATTAATCAACTCTTCTTTAATCGCGCTCTTGCCTGTGCAATCTAATTTGTCTCCCTTTTGGCACAAGAATTGACTGGTTTCAAGATCACGAGGTAATAAAATGATTGCAAAACTGGTTTATTATAGGAAAAAGCATATCAATATATGCTCACTAGATCATAACATCTTTATATGTCATATGAAACAAGAAATATCATATTTAATATTTTATTTAAAAAATATTAAATTTTGTTCTTTAAATTTAAGATTTAATATTTGATAAAAAAAATTAAATTTAATATTTTTTTGTAAAGTAAAAATTTAAATATGATATTTTTCAATAAATAAAAAATTAGTTTAAATATTACAATAAATAAAAAATTAAAATTAAAATTTTATAATAAATAAGAGGTAAAGAAATACTTTTTCCATAAATGACTGTACTTTTCTCGCTCCCTCTCGCACCAGCACTTTCCTTTTAGTCCCGTTTTGTGTTCATCCATTTGTCTTTTATAAAAAAAAAATAAAATCATAACCTTAATTAGGTCCTTTTTTGTCCTCACATAACTTTATTTATTTTATATTTATCTCTTGTTTAAGTATACTATTATCTGTTGTAATTAATCATGTTTTTGTCAAAGTATACACAACCTTACCCCAAGGCCTCATAGGTAATGTAGAAAACTTCTCCAAAATTGTTTTCCACGAAAAACAAATTTTTCCCTCAATAATTGGGTTATTGAATTAAGTGAGTTAAAAAATTTATAAAAATATTTTTGTGAGAATTACTTAAAAATAATAATATAGGAGATGTATTGAAAAATTTAAAAAACTTTAAAATCAAATAGAATCTAAAAAATATTATAATTAAAATATAAATATAACAAATTTTAAGCTGACAAACAGTAACATGTAATATTTCAATAATTATACTAATATTATAATTACTTTAAAATTTTATGAAAGAATTTACCTAAATTTATAAATACTTTCCCCGAGTTCCTTTTTTATTTATTTTTTATTTTTTAAATATTTTTATTTATATACATAATACACTCCTGAAGTGGCCTTGATTTTACCACGTCAGCAACCACCCTGATGATGCCACGTCAGCATGAAGATAAACTGATAAGTGATCTCTAGTAAGCGACTCGAGGGGGAAAGAAAGAGCACTGACTAGGGAAGTAACCCGAAAACGCTATCAATGGCGCCAACTTCTGTACCTTTGAAATGGCTGCCATTGAAAGCGTTCACGAGCGCGAAAATCAGCAGCCAACCCCAAAGCAACACCGTCGAACGAGTTCAGCTTCCGGACAAGACCCGCAATTCCAGCGTCTTGGTACTTGGTGGAACGGGTCGGGTCGGAGGATCCACCGTCGTTGCTCTCTCCAATTTCTGTCCCGACCTCCGAATCATCGTCGCCGGCCGAAATAGGTCAGTGCATTGGTCTGTGCATTAGCTTTCTGAATTAGAAGAGGGATACTATATTTTAGTTGCCAGAAAAATTTAATTACACAACTGTTACATCAATTTTAGAATTTAACACAACGTCGTCTCTGTGTGGTGTTTGATCTTTGGCGTTTAGTGCTTAGGGAGTGCTATGTGACATTTTAAAGTTCAGAACTTGTTTTTTAACTCATGTACCTGTTTTAAAGAACAATGAACATTATTCAAAATTGGGAGCTTTTTGCTTGTCACATGTGGTGGATATGACAGGGAGAAAGGTGCAGCTTTGGTGACAAAAATTGGGGGTAATTCAAGTTTTGCTCAAGTTGACATCGACGACATGAAGTCACTGGAAACTGCTCTCGAAGGTAGAGGAAAACGAACCATAATTATTTAGTTCACTTAGTATTTCGTTTATTGTGTTGACACTGTACATATAGTTTTACAACTTAACATGTCAATAGCTGCGCATACTGCGACCTCTGATTGTACTGCATGTTGACCTTTCAGCAACATAGCTGTTCAAAATTTTCAAATTCCAAATTTTGCAGAGTTGTGTGTGTGCGCGCGTATTTTTGAGTTTCTAATTTTTTCCGATGGAACTTTTCCTACTGTTTTGCTCAATATCATCCAGCAAAGTTTCCACAAATGTATATTTACCTTGGAAAGTTCTCTGGTTTCTTTGCTGCCATGCATGGTAATTGAATTAATGGTGTGGCTAAGTCTTTGATGCATAATGGATAAGCTAATATTCTTTAACCATATTAATTACTAGTTGAATCCTTCATTCTGTCCTCTCGGCTTTCTTTCAACAGTTAAGCAACTGCATCTAATAAAGGAAGGCCTTGGAAGAATGGAATTTATCTGAGTAACTCATATTTTCTTTCTCCAATCAACTATTATGTCATAGATATTCTTAATTGTGGAGAGCACGTACAAATTATCTTTGGGACAACTAAAATAACTTTATTAAGTCTCCCTTTTAGTTTTGAACTTATCTCCTGGTAGTCTATCCAGTTAGCCACACACAAGAATGTACTATTATGCGTTATGACGGGAACCTGGGATTCCCTCCTATGAATTCAGTATAAAACAGCTCAGTTTTTTTTTTCTTTTGGCCACTGAGTACAAAACAGCTTAGTTGCAGTAGTAAGAACTGGGTAAAGAAAGAAAGAAAAGAAATGAAAATACTCTAGCACTTTTGAGGGGCGAGGACCACCCACAAGAATACCAAATTTCTTCCAACCCTCCACTCTCTCTCAGCCCCATTTTGATCACCACCAGCCTAACCAACTTCTTCTAGAACCCCTCTCGCTGGCTTGGCCCCCATGTGTCCCTCCCCCTTTCCAAGCAATTTGTTTTGCTTTCTTGCACAACTTCTCCTAATTGGGGGCATCTATCACTTTATATGTTGTTCCTTCATGAAATCATAATCTTATTTAGCCTATATGGTATGAAGCACAGATGATACTGATTCCAATAGATGGCATGACATAGAAATTTGCATGTTGGACTTGTCAAGTTTCATAGATATAAAACACAACATGATATGGCATACACACACACACACACACAAAAAATATCATGGCTTGTCTGTCATATCCAAATCCTAGTTTTATAAATATTCCGTATAGTGATCTAAAGGAAAACACAGTTGGCACTATACTATATTCTAAGTACCTTAAAGTCTTGTTTCCTAAAATATCTACTGAGTAAAATATGTTCAACTATAATATTAAATTATGCATATGTACAAAAAAACATTTTAAAAGAAATTTTGTTATCTTATCAAGTGGGGGAATTGTTAGGGGCCCAGCTATGTCCAAGCTGTGTCCAAGCTTATTTTATTAGAAACATCTGTACATGTCTAACATGTGTTGTAGCAATGTTGTTGTTTGACACTTTGGCATGCTTGAAAGTCAGCATGTTTGTGCTTTATATAAAATTGTTGTAGAAATTTATTACATTATTATAGAAGTTCATAGCCATCAAGTTGGGTGGCTATGAATAAATCCTGGTTGTGTCTTGTAAGATATTGGATTCATACCTAGAGATTGCCATTGCAGATGTGGATGTTGTAGTTCACACTGCTGGGCCATTCCAACAGGCTAAAGAGTGTAGTGTACTTGAAGCTGCCATAAAGACCAAGGTGAGAAGAAGGTAGCCTACATGTTCAACAATCATTTGTGCCTCAATCTTTAGTATCTCCAATCCATTACAATTTTTGCATGCGTATTTGCATATTTCTTGCCTTTAGATACACTTACCTATCTTTTGTTTCTTTTCCTTTTGGTATTTTTCTTGGCACAGACAGCATATATTGATGTTTGTGATGACACCAACTATGCAATCCATGCAAAATCATTATGGAATAGGGCAGTAGCTGCAAATGTCCCAGCTATAACAACTGGAGGAATTTACCCTGGAGTGAGCAATGGTGCTTACTTTTGGCTTGTGAGCATTATTCTAATGTTTTGAACATTAGGCATTTTCAATTATTTTCAGTACTTTTTATTGAACTTTGATATACTGACCCTGGTAATAGGATTATGTCCAATAGTGTGACCTGTTATGCCAGTCTTTATAATAAGAGTAAAAAGGAACATGAATAGTTGGTTAGAAATTTAGAATGCTCTTTCTAGGCTTGCTTATCCCATTATCATACATACTTCACATTGTGTGATAAGGCATAATTTTGTAAATTTTGGTGAGTGAATCTTGATAGTATAATGCTTGGCTGCTAGATTCATAGTTATGGATTTTTGGTGCTTATGAACAGCTGAAAGAAATGTGAGCTGACTGCTGACACATACAGCTGCTGAACTTTATTGGATTAGGATGAATGCTTGAAGGCCTATCTCAAATGTTTCATTTCAGTGATGCCTTCACTGCTCCTAGTTGGTAGCCTATCTTAGGATTTTGAATATCTTAGGGATATCTACTGGTAAGCTCAGATCAAGTTGGCACTACAAATATAAGAGCACATACAGATTCATAGTCATACAATGGTAAATAAGTATAGAAGTCATGTTGTATCATGCTATAAGTGGGGAGTGGAAATCTTTTATTTGCTGCATTCCAATTCCTAATACCACTTACTATGATTTTGTTATAGTCATGGCGGCAGAGCTAGTTCGTGCTGCAGAAAGTGAAACCAAAGTGAAGCCAGAAAGGCTAAGGTGATAGTTCCTCTCATAAAATTTTGAAGTCGATGATTTGTCCTTATTGCAAACATATTTTATCTGACCAGTTGGTTATCTCTGTCTCTCCCAATCTTTTTCCCCTCTTGTGGATTAGAAGCATTCATTAAAGTATTAGAAAGTTTCACTGAAAGAAAGTTGCAGATTTATATTTTGATGCCTCTGATTTGTACTTGATGACATTGCAATATAATTTACTTTAAAGTTGAAACAGTAAATACAACTTCTTGGTTGATAATATTGTTCTCCATCAAGTACGTATGGTTACTAGGTAAAAGTAGCTATTGCAGCTGGAACTATCATTACTTCTCTATCTAAAACAGAGTGATGACACTTGAAAAATCAATAAGACAATGTAATATTAAGAATATTGGAGATTATCTGTGCATCTTTGTTTATACTTGTAGTTCTAAACAACCTAAAAGCTCCTTCCACTTATATAAGTATTTTAAAAATATACATTGTTCTTCCAAAATAGCTCTTGGTCTCCCTTGATGGATCACTTCCCTCCAGCCCAATACGTCTCTTCTCTACTTTCTTTCCTTTGTTATAGGTCTTGGGTCCATCGTGTTATCCACAGTATGCTTTGTCCTCTTTTGAATAGTTAAATGCAAAAGACGCTTTTAGCAAGCAAGCGGTAGAAAATATGGACCTAAGTGAAGCAAGACGCTAAAATCGGAAAAAAAAAACAGCTGAAAATATGCTATATATGTAATAAATAAATATAAACTATTACGATAACAATGTACAAATTAATTTTCAAGCATAATAATCATATAAGAAGCTTAGAAGGCTGAAAATTTGAAAGAGAGAAAGCTTAGCTAAATTCTGAAAGCGTGACAGGTTAAGAGAGTAAAATACAATTGCAGATAAGGGCACTAGAGGCAAAGAAGTGTAGATGACTAAGTATTCCACAGAGAAGGTAGGTAGCAATAACTTGAGGGAAATTTGTGGGAAAACTGCTGGAGTTTGGCCAGGAAAGAGGCTGGAGGACTGTCAGGAAAGTCACTGGATAATTGCTGGAGATGGTGCTGGACATCCATTGGTGAAGGGGGCTGTAGCTTGCTCGAAGGAGTGGGGAGAGCTCCAGCCGAACTACACATCTACTTAATGCTTACTCTTCTCTCCCACAATGCTTTGATACCATGTAATGAATAGAAAAGATAGAATGTTGTGGAAAGCCTTGACAAAGCAAGGCTTGCGTTATATTCACAATAGTGTGAAGGTTTTCTAGCTTGAGATACAAACAATGTGGGACTTATATAGTGTAATTAATTAAGTCTTAAAGTAAAGAAGAAAGATAAGCTAACTTTACTCCGGCAGTTATGTAGTTTCTTGATTTTCTTCCAGTTCAATTGTATACACTGACATATTACTTTTTAGGTTGCATGATTTGTGCCCACCATCTTGACACAATCAAGAACAATTTTTAATAATAAAATTACGCTAGATTTCCAAATATATTGTATATTTGTAAATGACAGCTAGGTTTGGTAAGGATGACATTGTATTCAGAATTGGAATATTGATGATCTTGTCATGCATAGGCTGCTTGGGTATTGAATACTATAAAAATGTCAATGATTATGAGATTTTAACTTAGGAGTCCTGTATAATCCGTAGAGAAAAGTTCAAAATCTAAAATTTTGAGAGCAACTCATGAACTAATTTGGATAGTAATATCTACAAATTGCATTCTTAATAGATTTCTGATTTCCACGTCAGACATAGTATCTTGAAATACTAAATATGTTAGGATGTTAAGGATGGTTAGGGACGTTTTGGGGTGTAAGTTGATTAGTTGAAATTCTGTTAACTATTAATAACAGAATTAGTTAGAAAAAAGGGAATAAATGGGTGTAATGGGGATTATCAGAAAGGAGGATGATGTGTCAGTGTTTTTCTTGAACCTTTCTCTTCTTCTTCTATTCTTGTCTTCTTATCAGTGGTATCAGAGCCACTCAATTTTCGCCTATGGCAGAGGGCACATGTACACAATCAACCTTGCGAGAGGTGGAGGAACGAATGTGTATATGTGTGGATCAACGAGTTGCGAATGTGGAGCAGCGGGTAACTGGGATTCAAGAATTGCTTCAAGGATTATCACTGTAGGTTATAGAAATGATGTGGACCATACAGACCAATGGGGGACACGATAGTGAGCGTAGGCGAGATGATAGAGCTTCTTCTTCACAAGGCCATCGAGAATATCCAGTTCCGACACGGTTTACAAAAATGGATTTTCTGAAATTCCAAAGAGATGATGTGGAGGGGTGGTTGGTGAAATGTGAGCACTATTTTCTTCTTGATCGCACACCGGAGGAAGTAAAAGTCATGTTGGCCAGTTTAGCTTTGGATGAAAAAGCATTTTGTTGGCATCAGAGTTATGAAAAGAATCAAGAAGACTGAATAATTACTTGGAGTGATTATACGAATGCAATTAGAGATAGATTTGGGCCAGTCTATGAGGATCTGATGCAGGAACTTATGTTGCTACGATAGATAGGAAAGTTGGAAGAATATCAAGAAGCTTTTGATGGGTTAGCTTCCAAGCTCAAGTTGCCTGAACACTACCTTGTTAGTTGCTATATTGCTGGCCTTAAAGAAGACATTGCTATGAATGTGAGGTTGTTTAAACCAAGAACATTACTAGATGTGGCAAGATTAGCTAAATTGCAGGAGAGGAATTGTGAAGCAATGGTGAGGCAAGGGGTGTAGAGGAAGAGTGGAAATTGGAGTTTGGGTACTGCACATAATACTCTAACCAGAAGCTTTAATAATAAGATTGATAGTGTAGATGATTTGAAAAAAGGCATTCAAGAAGGGAGAGAAGGTATTTGAAGGACTAGGAAGATTTTGTCACCAGAAGAAATAGAAGAGCATAGAGCTAAAAGTTTGTGCTACTTTTTTCATGATAAGTATGCACCAGGCCATGATTGTCCTTAGAAGAAGAAGTTGCAGCTTCATTTGATTAAAGTGGAAGAACATGAGCTTGAAGAATAGTAGAAAGTGGTGTCAGCAACTGTACAGTAAGAGAGGAAGCAGGGGAGTTAGCAACTAAAATTTCCTTGAATGCTGTAGAGGGGGCTGATTGTGAGACTACAATGAGGGCGCAAGGCTATGTGCGAAGGAGACTATTGAAAATTTTAATTGTTAGTGGCAGCACACACGATTTTTGGACTTTCAACTTGTCCAAAGAATGGGGTGGCCGATGGAGACAGTGCATAGTTCAGAAGTAACAGTAGTTAGGGGAGGGCGATTAGTGATTCAAGGAATATGTTAAATGGTGAATGCAGGGTGAGCAATTTGCGATTGATGCATTTGTTATACAATTGGTGAGTTGTGATATGCTGTTGGGGATGAAGTGGCTGCGATCTATAGGAGCAATGAAATGGAATTTTTCAGAAATTATAATGGGAAAGCTATAAGGTTAACAGCTATGAGACCTCAGAAGTGGGAATGAGCTACTGCCAAACATTTGACCTGCTTGACTAAGGAAGAAAGCCAGTATTTCCTTATTACAACAACGAAGACTAACAATGAATGCATGTCATTATCTCTGCAGAATAATGATGATGTTCCTAGGCCAATACAGCAGCTTTTGGAAGATTATTCAGATATTTTTGCAGTTCCCACAGCTTTACCACCTTTTCGTCCTGGCCATAATGATGGAATTACATTGCAAGAAGGCATTAGACCCATAAATATTTGTCCTTATCGTTATCCTGCAACTCAAAAGGATGAGATTGAAAAAATGGTGAATGAGTTTCTGCAAAATGGCACAATCAGACATAGTTCGTCACCTGTTGCTGCACCTATTGTTCTTGTTAAGAAGATGGATGGATCATGGAGGATGTATATTGACTATAAGGAAGCATATGGTGAAGGATAAATTCCTATCCCTATCGTAGAAGAATTGTTAGATGAACTCAAAGGGGCTCAATTTTTTACTAAATTGGATCTAAGGTCAGGTTATCATCAAATAAGGATGAAGGAGGAGGATATTCATAAAACAGCTTTCAAGACTTATTCGGGGCATTTTGAGTTTGTTGTAATGCCTTTCGGGTTGACCAATGCGCCTGTAACCTTTCAAGCGGCTATGAATGACATCTTCAAAGACCATTTGAGGAAATTTATTCTTGTGTTCTTTGATGATATACTCATCTATAGCCCTTGTTTGCAAAGTCACATCAGTCATCTACAAACGAATTTCGAAATACTACGACATCATAAGTATTTTGTTAAATTGAGTAAATGCACGTTTGCTTCTCATAAAGTGGAGTACTTGGGGCATATTATCAGCATGGGTAAAGTTGCAACTGATCCTCAAAAAATTGAAGCAGTGGTGAATTGGCCAATTCTGACAACTATTAAACAATTGATGTCATTTTTGTGATTTTTGGGTTATTAGAGACGGTTTATCAGAGGTTATGGAGAAATAGCAAGACCATTGACCCAACTTCTTAAAAACAATGGTTTTTGCTGGACACAAGATGCTGATAAAGCTTTCCAAGCGCTCAAAAGAGCCTTTACTACATCTCCAACTTTGGCATTACTTGATTTCATTAAAGATTTTGTTGTAGAAACTGATGCTTCAGGATATGGCATAGGAGCTGTACTAATGCAACAGGGACAGCCTTTGGCCTTTTATAGTGAAGCTTTATCACCCCAACATGCAGCCCTTTCAGTGTATGAGAAGGAATTAGTGGCTGTTGTATATGCAGTTGAGCAATGGCACCAATACCTTGATGGAAGGCATTTTATTGTAAGAACAGATCAGCAGAGTTTGAAGTACTTATTGGATCAGAAACTCAAGACATCATTTCAGCAATTTTGGCTTGCTAAATTGCTGGGATATGACTATGAGATTCAGTACAAAAAAGGGATTGATAATCATGTTGCTAGTGCACTATCTAGGGTCCAAGGAGCCTAATTATTGCAAATGGCTATTTCCTCTATTTCTACTGATTTATGGCAAGAAATACAGAAATTATGGCAAGAAGACATGAATTTCAAGGCCATAATTAGTCACATTCAGCAGCTTCCTAATCAGAATTCTAAATATTCATGAGATGGGCGAGTATTGAGACGTAAAGGAAAAATAGTAGTTGGCAATAATCATGGAACAAAGAATAAGATACTTACTTGGATGCATTCTTCCCCGTAAGGAGGTCATTCAGGAGTTCAAGCTACTTACCAAAGGATTAAAGGTCTATTTTGGTGGCCTAACATGGAGAAAGAAGTAAAGGAATTTATCAAGAAGTGTGATACATGTGCTCGGCGTAAAACTGAAACTGTTGCTAGCGCGGGATTATTACAGCCATTGCTCATTCCACCAAGGATTTGGAGACTAATTTCTATGGATTTTATTGAGGGATTGCCTAGATCTAATGGGAAGGATATTATACTAGTTGTTGTAGATCGAATGAGTAAATTTGCTCATTTCCTTGCTCTTACTCATCCTTATACAGCTGCTACCGTTGCTCAACTATTTTTAGATCACATTTATAAGTTGCATGGAGCACCAACTGATATTATAAGTAATCAGGATCCCATTTTTGTTAGCAATTTTTGGCGTGAATTTCTGTCAAACTTGGGCATTCAACAATATCTAACTTTTGCTTACCATCCCTAATCTGATGGTCAAACGAAAGTGTTGAATTGTTACTTGGAAACTATCTCTGTTGTATTACTTGGGAAAAACCGAAAGAGTGGCATAAGTGGTTGTCATTGGCTGAATGGTGGTACAATACTACATTCCACACTTCTACCTATACCACTCCATATGAGATTGTGTATGGTCAGAAGCCACCTTTGCATATTCCTTATATGGCTAATGATGCAGTAGTTGAAGCTGTTGATTGATCATTTCAGGCTTGAGAAGAGATGATAGCAATCATTAAGCATCATCTACATCGGGCTGCTAATAGAATGAAACAACAAGCTGACCAAAGAAGGACGGACAGGTAGTTCCAGGCAGGGGAGTGGGTGTTTTTGAAGCTGCAGCCTTATGGACAGATTTCTACAGCAACACGGAGCTCTCAGAAATTAGCTCCTCATTATTTTGGCCCTTACAAGATTTTATAGAAGATTGGACAGACAGCCTACAAGTTGGATTTACCTAGTGATTCTCGCATTCATAACACAATTCATGTTTCATTATTGAAGCCATGTTATGACCCTTTTGTCTCTTCACGACATCCTTCTCTAGAATGGCTAGCCCAGCCAGCTATTTTGCTACCAAACCGAATTTTGCATAGGCGTGTCGTGCCTAAAAGGAGCAGACCTCATACTGAAGTTTTAGTTCAGTAGAGGAACCGACCTGAGGAGGAGGCTGCTTGGGTGTCTTTACATGAATTTCAGAGGCTGTATGCCAATTTTTCGGTTAATAACCTTTGAGGACAAGGGTCTTGTTTTGGGGAGGGGGGGTAATGTTAGGATGTTAAGGGCGGTTAGCGAAGTTTGGGGGTGTTAGTTGATCAATTGAAATTATGTTAACTGTTAATAACAGAATTAGTTAGAAAAAAGGGAATAAATGGGTGTAATGGGGATTACCAGAAAGGAGGATGATGTGTCAGTGTATTTCTTGAACCTTTCTCTTCTTCTTCTTCTTCTTCAGTTCTTTTCTTGTAAAAATATATCAATACCAACTGACCTATGATACTTGGGAATCTAACATAGCACATATCAAACCCTTCCTTTTAGTTCTTCTGTATTGTTGAACTGAACTAGCTTAATAAGTTGGTTGTTTTTTTCCCTCAGATCACTATTATGATATATGCATACATACAAGCTCATTTTCCTGCATTGCTGTCCACTGTGACAAAATAAGCATAGCAGAATAGCAGAAATTGATTATTCAAAAATGAGAAAAGAGGAATCCGTCTCTTCAAGATGAGCTTGCAAATACCTCTAGTTATATGTTTTTATGGATTTTAATTTGATGTAGCAACTTATATGCAGTATGGTCATCTCAGGTTCAACTACTACACTGCTGGAACTGGTGGAGCAGGTCCAACCATATTAGCAACTAGTTTCCTACTATTGGGAGAGGAAGTAGTTGCATATAGCAAAGGTTTTTGTCCAGAGCTTCTAGAAGTTTTTTCTTGTTTAATCTAGATTAAACTACCATTTTATATGTAGGATTAAATGATGATGTTGGACTTTTCAACTAGGAGAGAAGGTGAAACTAAAGCCTTATAGTGGAATGCTCAACATTGACTTTGGTAAAGGGATCGGCAAAAGGGATGTATATCTATTGTAAGTACTTCATCATAAAGAAAGAAATTAAAGTTGAAGCACGCTTGCATACCAGGCTCAAACAAAATAGGATGAAAAATATCTTCAGTGAATCTGTTCATTAGATTTATGCTAATATCCGTTCTGTTAAGTTCATTTTTCTGCTTCTTTACCAAATTTCCACAAAGGGACTTTGGGCCTGCCTTTTATTGTATATGATATATGACTCGCAAAAAAGTGATTAAATACCCATTATTTTTATTCTTTTTTTTATTCTTCACTTATGATAGCAACAATTCCATCTGAATTTATGACTTTCAGGAATTTACCAGAGGTTAGAAGTGCTTATGAGATCCTAGGTGTGCCAACTGTAAGTGCTCGATTTGGAACTGCACCATTTTTTTGGAATTGGGGAATGGAAGCTATGACAAGACTCCTTCCTGTGGTATGCTCTTGAACCGCTTGGGCTGGCTTCTTTGCAGATAAATGCAAATTCTATTTTATGAACAAAAAATGTCATATTGATAGACTTGACTATCTATAGTAACACAAATTACATACGTATATAAATATTGAAAGACACTCACATGTCTGTATACATTTTATTATAGATATTATGAGTAAAACCTTCCCTAAAAAATAAGTGAACTTATAAATTAGTTCCTCTCAAACTTTTTCTTTTAAATCAATCTCTCATTTTGTAAAATGCTTTAAATGTTGTCCCCCAATTCCATCTTTGTCCAGAAATGAACATAGAAACCTGGCAGAATATTGAGTTGTATGTTTTATAGTTCTGTGTCATTGGTTAATTCAAACCTGGTGTTGGTTCACTCACTTGGAATACACTCTTTCTACATCATCAAGGAAGCCTTAATTTCGTGATTTTAAAATGCACCATATGGTCCATACCTTATAAGTTCATCAAAACACGAACCTGAGTAGCTTCATATCCATCGAAACTTCTAAAGCTCTAACTGGTGCCAGGTGTTAGTTAAGCATTGTTACATAAATAGACGATATCCAACATATTTTACTAGGTTCTACGTTAATTTTTGGATGAAGATGGGATGGAATGACAACAATGACAGCATTTAAAGGAATAAGTGATTAAATTAAAGTAAAGAATTTGCAAGAGGTATAAATTGGAAGTTGATGTAGTCCTGCATTAGGGAGGTTATGTAGAACAACAAAGAGAGGAGGGGAAAAGGTGGGGAAGAAGTTGAGAAAGAGAGTGATGGAGAAGGAGAAACCCTATGTTAACACATAATACTCTTTTATTCAATCAATCAAAATAGTTTATCTCAAAACATAATACTTCAGATTATTTATAGATAACTCTGATACAACAAAGTAAAACTATGGCTTTATTAAAAGGCCTATTACCAAAAGAAAAAAAACATAAACAATTGAAATATTAAACTAAAGCTTAACAAAAGGTTAATTAAAAGCCTAATAAAGATATTTAAATTCAAAAAATTGTAATTTTTAGATTTATCTTAAATAATTAAATTATAAATGAATAATAAAAATTCTAGGTTTTGTCTTTAATAACTAAATTACAAACATACAATATATTGTCCGTCAGGAGTTTTCCATGAGAATAACTTATATAACCAACTTATATAAGCTGAAGTGGTTTTTGACATAGTATCACAACTTATATAACCAAGTGATCAAGAGTTTGATTCTTGCTGCTCCTCATTTTCTGTAAATAAATTCAAGTTTCAGTACAAGGTACGGTAGGCCTATGCATTTTTCACATTCAAACCTAATGGGCTTTTCATATGAGGAAACTTGTTAGGAATAATAATAAAATTGTTAAAAATTTTGGGTTAGGTTAGTTGGCAGAACTTAGGGGCTGAGGAACAATACTCAAACACCCTCCAACCTTTGTTTCTTCCTTTATATATAATATACTGAAATAGAGTTTAGCTAAAAGATAAACTCAAAGATAAGTGAGATAACTATAAGACTCCTGTACAGTAATAAACTCCAAGACTGCTTAATAATAATAATAGACCCCCAATTCTTTAACTGACCTGCTTAATTTGTAACACTTATCCTATCTCTTAACACTCCTTTTCAAGATAAAGATCATTCAAGCTTCTGCTTGTTACAGATAAAACCATTTGAAAAGAAAAACAATTTAACTCAAGGTTCATACTCACACTCAAGTATGACTTGGTGGGTGGTGTTCCAATCAACCATCAATTCAAGAACTTCATCAATCGGCGCTTCTGCTAATGAAGTCCTTGGCATATTAAAACCTCCAGGAATTCTGACCTACACTAACCAAAGTAGTATATTATAAGATCTACACTAAATTCATGAACTTGAACTTTGAGCTGTATCTTGTCTCATGACCTTGAACAATCATGGTGACAAACAGTAGTTGAACTATTCACGAGCTACTTTACTACCTGGTCTATATGGTAAGCACATCAGCTTCTAAAATCTTGAGGATTTGTATGATTTCCAATTTTAACTTAATAATTATTTTTGCATTTATGTTATGCCATTATCATGTAGACCTAAATGACTTGTTCTGCTTAAACCATGTAGGAATTTCTGAGAGACAGGAGTAAAGTCCAAGGTTTGGTTCAGTTGTTTGATCCTTTTGTTCGAGCAATTGATGGGATTGCAGGAGAACGTGTGTCAATGAGGGTAGGCAAAAGGAAAAAAGATAAGGAGTAAATAAGTAATCGTTTAACTAAATTTTATTCATGTTTAATCTTTTTTCTTAAGAGAAGGTAGAATAGTAGTCATGCTTGGTGAAGTGCATAATAAACTAATAAACACTATCAGTTATTTACCTTTATTTCTTAGTCTCTTCTGGACAGATTGATTTGGAGTGTCCAGGTGGTCGCAATACGGTGGGCATATTTAGTCATAAGAGACTTTCTGTGTAAGTGATAACTGTGCACATAATTAATTAGTTTCTGATGCATGCATAATTTAAGTAGATAATTTTAACTGATAAATATGTTGAAACGTTTGAATATACGATTTTTCCTACAATTTTGTTCTACATAATATTTGTCAAAGTAAAATGTATAATATGGTAGCTATGAACTGTACGCATAGTATTATTGAAGAAGTTTTAGAATGGAAATCTCAGAGTTTATCACATAATCCGGTGATGGTTTGTTTTTTTTTTAATAGCAAAGGGGTGAATGTAGGGACCATGGTGACAAAGTTACCTCCAGATTCCCTCAAAATCAGCTAAATGATAATTTTAATTTAAATTACATTTAAATAAAGATAAAACGGGAAAGATAACAGAAGATAAACAACAGAAAGATAAAATAGAGTTGTTGGAGATAAAGCCTAAGAATCACGGTAGAAATATAGGGTAATATCTTTGGATTTTTCCTAAAATGCCAATGTCAGCCAACACTCCCCTTGAGGTTGGAAAGTTAATGTCAATCATCCCCCCCTTAAATCGAAGTTCCTGACTGAACAAGGCCTTGGTAAGAACATATGCAACTTGACTAATGGTTGGGATGTTGGCAAGACCAAGAATTCATGAATTTACCTTTTCCCTGTTGAAGTGAGATTGATTTCAACATGCTTTGTTTTGTCATGTTCAACTAGATTCTTTGCAATATTGATTGTGGCCATGTTATTACACATGATTTTCATAAGCCTTTTCTCTTCGACCTCCAGCTCAAGCAATATCTTTTTATCCACAAATCTTCACAAATACCATTTGCCAAGGCTATGTATTCTGCATTGGCACAACTTCATGCCACAACTGATTGATATTTATCTTTTTAAAATTATAAATACTTTTAGAAGTAGAAAAATATGGTAAAATATCTCTATGTGATATTGTTTTAGATCTTAGCTTATTTCCAGGTATATGTGTGTGCCTGTAATTTTGTAACATAAGCATCAACCTGACTGAGTAAATGGCATTGGTTTTAATCATTGATGTTCTAATTAGTGCATTTTATAAGTTTTCATTTTGGACAGTAAAACAAGATAAAGAAGGAATATTAAGATTAAAAGATAGTAGTATATGTTTTCAAACTGATGTTATGAGTAAAAAGAATAAGCCCACACATTGAGCTTTAGCTTTCTATCTATATATAATATGGAGACAATGCCTAATTTTTTTGCATGAGTTTTTATATATCTTTGTTCTTCCATGTTTTAGATATGTTTTTAAACATTCATGAATCTTGGATCGATAGGTTGAAGCTATGAAAAATGCCGTTTGCATGTTTTGCAGAGCTGTAGGAACTTCAACAGCTGCATTTGTGCTTGCGGTTCTTGAAGGAAGCACCCAGCCTGGGGTTTGGTTTCCCGAAGAGGTATGTGTAATCAGAATTCATTCTTTTTCTTACGGGTGAAGTGGAAAAGGCATAATACTAAATGTTTCAGATACCTAAATTTAACATGATGTTGTGAACATTTCATCAATCATTCATGCAGCCTCAAGGAATTGCAATTGAGGCAAGAGAAGTTCTTCTCAAGCGTGCATCCGGTGGAACATTTAACTTTATGATGAATAAGTAATTATCTTAAACTAGGTACTGGAGTTACATTACCTGTTACTTATTTTGAATTAATATCTATCTGCTTCTGTTCCTTTCTTTCTGACCCATAAACAGGCCACCATGGATGGTAGAAACAGATCCAAAGGAGCTTGGGTTAGGAATATATATATGAGATTTTCCGTACTCATGCAAAAGAAAAGTAAATTTCTTCCAATTATACCACTAAAGCAGAGAAATGTATAGTCATATCTTTCTATAATTGAACGGATTAGCAGCGCTATGGGACAAAGGGACGCTCGCTGGTTTTGTGGTTTTGCTTGATGAAAAGGTGCTACAGCTTTCTTATGTGAACAATTTCAGCCTGTAGTGATAAGGAATTTGTGATTGTTTTACAAAGGATGTCAATAAGTCAAATATCTTTCCATTCTGATTCTTGTTTATCGTGTGCGACATTATTATTTGGTTAGTTGAGTTGCTTCTTGCTTTTATGAAACAAAGATCTTTTACTGCATGAAATTCTATGCAAGACGAACAAAAATGATGTAGAAAGTACCAAGGTTGTCCAAAGAATTGATATTGCTATATGGTGTATAGATTGGCTCATAAGGATTTGAACAACTACAAATTTTCACATATTGATTTGCAAAGATGGATCTCCTGTTAAAAGAGAAATTGAATAAAGGAGAGACTAATTCTTGTTGATCCATTTCATTGATTCACAACTAATTACAACAGTAGGGGATATCATTTTATTGATTCGGAATTGATAAAAGAGAAATTGAATTAAACATCTTGTATTAATTACGAAATGTAAGTTATTCATAATCTCCCTTTAGTCTCTTGAGAGCAGTTGGGTAAAAAAATTTTGCAAACTTAGTAGAATTTATTTTTTAACTAGAGCTGTAATCATGATGCAAAAGTTCTTCGAAACCCCAAACAATCGCCTAATCCGCTTTTAGAAGAACTAGATAGTGGTATGTGAAGAAGTGATGCCTAATTGCTCATTTGGCACACCTATGCACCATGAAGCTAACTCTTATTTTCACTATATAGCAAAAGAAAACTCAACCTTTAACCCAAGTAAGAAGAAAATGGATATCCTCGCCTATGATCATCCTCCATCATCAATAGCATCAGGCACCACATTGAAGGACAATATTCTGGCAAAAGTTAAAAAGATTAATCAATTTCCTATGAATCACTTTCTATTATGTGCGAAAGTCTTATTTAAGTTTTCTAAAGTTAGCAGTGAATATTATCTTTGATTCTTATTACTATCTTTTCTCTACTTTAGAGTATAGTGGATCAAACCTAGTGATCATGAGTGTGACAAGTAAACATATCAGCCAATAGTGCTAATTCTTCTAATTCTTTGAATTTACTTGTGTTTTGGGATTTTATAAAATCTGAACCTCCTTAAAGCACATCATTTTAGTATCAAAGTACTAGCTGAGAGTGAGTAAAGAGTGAAACACTTACTGGTCTAAGAGAGAAACAGATGAGAAGAGTGTCTAGAGTAACACATGATAGAAACTAACCTTCCCTATGTTCCAAAGGGGCTTTCTTTGGAACAAGCTTAGATTAGGAAATACAATAGAATCAGCAAGAAATGAGAGAGCAATTGAATCACCTTGGACAAGAAATTGAAAGATTAGATGTCTCCACAACAACATAATCATCAAGTTCTAGTAGATTCTGATCATGAAGAAGATGCAACCTAGACAAACCAAACAACAATATGAGTTGTGAAATAACATCAAAATGAAAATTCCTCTATTTAAAGCTACTAGCTCACTAGAGAGTATTTGGAGGGGGTACAATGAGCGGAAAAGGTGTTTGAGTGTCAATATTATTCAGAAATTAAAAAAATGCAAACTTGCTGCTCTTGAAATTACTGACTCGGCCAATTTCTAGTGGGAGAACATGAAAGCTTAATGAATGAGAGATGGTGAAGAGAAGATCAAAAGTTAGAGGCTTATAAAAGATTCATGCAAAAACATTTTGTTCTTGAATATTATAAGCAGGAGTTGTATATTTGAATGCGAACTCTTAGGTAAGGGGAATGTGTGTCATATATTATGTTAAAAAGTTTGACATGTTGACGATGAGATGTGAGATACAAGAGCCTCAGGAACAAACTTTCGCAAATGCAAGGTTCTTAAGGGGCTTGAATAAGGAATTTATTGATGATGTGGAATTACAACCTTATGTATTGTTTAAGGATGTAATTTCAAGAGTTAGCCTACTTATCTTCTTGCATGGAACTTATGGACTTTGCTTTTAAACACCAAGCCATAGCTACTGCCACTAGCATTGACCAAAGGGGCAAAGGTATTGAAATCCTTATTGGATCATAGGATGTTGGTAGGTATTCTTGGTTTGAATACCTTCATATTGATACCAATCTCTCTTGGTGGCTTTAAAATCCTTCTCACAAGCCTCACACAAAGATGAAATTTCCATGATGTGATGATAGAGACTCTCGAGGATGGGTTTTTAAAGGTAGAGAAATATTTTCAGTATTACCAAACTCTTGATGAACTCTGAGCCACACAATTTAGAAAATAGCAAAATTAGAGTTCACAAGAAACTGAAATTGTAGGGCTAGAATCTGAAACTCTTAACTAGTTCATATGGATGGGACTACTCTCCAAAACAAAGATAATTCATTCGTCATGATGACTATAAAGTAACAATGGTACATATACTCTCTCATAGGAATTGGCAAACTCTAGTACTTGTCTTTAACATTTAGTAGCATTAACTCCAATAATGACAGAAATATAAAATAATAACTAATAGAAACATGACCAAAAATACATAATCATGTCCCTACTACTTGACCCTTATGCTTTCCCTTTTCTTCAAAGGTATGTTTTCAAAGTAGGAGGTCTCATATCACATGGTCTCCCAAGCAATAGATGATTTGCCTACATTATAAAAAACTTTATATGTGTATCTCCTAATGGTGAAGGGTGCATTAACATGCTTGGCTACATCTCTCCACTTTTATTCAACCATTGTAGCTCATACGATTTGGATGCTTCAAGGTACGCAAGACTAATTTGTCAATAAGCAATTTGCTATCTATTTTAGACAATTACCCTCATCAATAAGACCATAAACTTGGACATTCACATGACATCAAGTGTAGAAAATTTCTCCTATAGCACTTCATCATAGTCTTTGTTTACTTGCACATGAAGTTCCCACAAGATAAGTAGTGCTTGGCCACTCACAATATCTCATAGTTATTAGTATATCCAAGTAGTGGGTTAGAATCATTATTATCTTTTTCAGTTTCAATCACACTATTGTTAAGCATAATCATAACCTTCTTATTTGGACATTGTAAAGTTATGTGACAAGAGCCCAATTCAGTTTCTATGAGGTTGAGATGAAGAATTACTATTTTCTTTACTGTTCATTTGGCCTTTGGCCATACCTATATCTTTTCTTGGCTTGGAAACAAACTTTTCATCTTGTTTTAAAGAAACTCCCCATTTCATCTTCCAATTGGAAGAATGACCCATGGTATCAAGTTTTGAAGTAGACTATCCCCCATTATTGAGTTGTGTATACCAACGTTATGCACCATAAGGTTCCTGGACAGTGCATTTTATTTGATGATACATTTGTAATTTAGTTTCACCACATTCATATTAGGATTATCATGATTTTTTATTTTTATTTTTGTTATTTTTATCTATCCTAAAGCTTGTAGGTTACATTTAGTTAGGGTTAGAGGCAAACCTATATATATATATATATTTGTATTATTTTTTATCTTGAATGAATATATAAAAATTTCAAAACCCTGAATTATGAAGTTTCATCATGGTATTAGAGCCTTTCCAAGGGCATTTGTGAGGAGAGATTCTTTAAATTGGCACCTTCTTTACCTACCAATCCTTAACACTAGATTCCTCCACTAAATCCTTGTTTATGTTGTAGCCAAATCTCCCTAATTCTGCTGTGTTTCACATTATGGCCAGCAAAACGTCATCCTTGTTGTTTGTGGTCACTGTTGGAATAGAAATAACTATGATTCAAAGTCATAAGGTATTCAAATGTTTATTATTGACTGTGGAAGAAAAGATTATCTTATCGTATAGGTCGTTTAGTGAGAGATTGTAGATCTTGAGTATAAGTAATAGCAAACTGAAAACAACCAAGTCATTTCATGGTTATATTATATGAATCTAAAAATTTGAGAGAATTTTATATTGTTTAAAACAAAGAAAATTCGGATGCTGTAAGACAACAATAATCATCTATTGATAAAATTGTTGCCTTGTATTAGATCAAAGGACTTATCCATGACCTTCAACTGGGAGAGATGGCAATCAACATGTATTACAATACCTTGGTTAAGTATTGGCAGATTCTCAACATGTATGAGGTTCTTTGTTGGAATGATCTTGGGGATGCTCATACTTATAAGCAATTGGTTGAGCACAACATGATTTATAGCTTCCTTTTGGGTTTAAATCCATCCTTTAATGTTGTTCAATGCAAGATTATGGCTCACAGACCTCTCCCCTGTTGGATGCAATTTTTATCGAAGTTTGTAATGAAGAAAGCCAATTACATCTCACCATTGGCATTAATTTTGCTTTCCTATCTATTGAGTCATTGACTTTTTCGCATTTGCTACAAAAATTAATATGCCATCTAGTAATAAGTTAAAGAAAGGGGCTAAACTAGTTCGTGAGTATTGCCATAAGACTAGTCACACTAGGTATTAATGCTGGGGCATTTTTAACAAATCCCATAATTGGCAGCCTCACCAATATCATAAGTAACAAGGTGATTTGGTAACTGGCATTGACAAAGAACCTGAAATTGCTATACATCAAATATGTCACTAGAGACTTAGTGAAAATTTTGTAGGGGATGCTTAATACTCCAGATAATTCATAAAATGTGGTTAGCATAAGTGGTATGGCCCAAAAAGGTAATTCACATTCATTTTCTAATTAACAATCCAATTCTTGGATAGTCAATTCTAGGGCAATGGACCACATGACATGTATATTCTCTCTTCTTGGTGATGTTACTCCTAATACTTGTGATGTTTATGTAAAGTTAGCTTATGATAACTTGTTTGTAATTCATGGAAAGTAATGTGTCAAAATTTCAGCAAATTTGACACTTAACAATGCTTTCTATATTCCAAAATTAAGATGCAATCTTTTATTCATTAACTGCCTTGCAAAAGATACATAGTATCGTACTAACTTTAATGCTTTTGGCTAAAATTTTTAGGACTTGGCATCGACGAAAAGTATTGGCAATGTTAATGAATGTGCTTGTCTCTATTGGATAATTGGCCTTGAAAATCAACCTAATGTTCTAAATTTTATGTTTCCTCCCATTCATACAAAGAAGTTTTGTTATGACATTATAGGCTAGGACTTTCTAATTTCCATTACATGCATAAAATGTGTCCTCATTTTATCACTAAAAGCAATTCCTTTCCTTCATGTGATATTTTTCAAATGTAAAAATATACACACAAAACTTATCTATCTAAAGAACACTAACCAAGTAAATGCTTTTTTCTCATTCATAGTGATTATGGGGACCATCCCTTGTTAAGAACATAAACGGTTCCACATTGTACATTACTTTTATTGATGACCATATTCGGTTAACATGAACGTAATTACTTAAAAAGAAGAGTGAGGTTCCTATTATGTTTCAAATCTTCCATAACTTTGTTTAGACTTAATTTCAAGTCCAAATACAAATAATATGTAATGATAATGGTAAAGAATATGTAAATGCTTGTCTCTCTTCTTACCTCAATTATCATGGCATCCTATACCAAACTTCCTATGTCAATACCCCATAACAAAATAAAGAAGCTAAACGAAAAAGTCGACACTTACTAGATGTTGCCCGATCCCTTCTTACAATCAATATCCCATCCTTTACTAGGGGGAGTAGTATTAAATGCAACTTAACTGATAAACAAGATGCCATCTCATGTCTTAAACTTTATCTCTCCCTTAAATAAACTTCTCAAGACCTACCCAACTAGCGTTGTCTTGTCCACCCTTCTTCCTAAGGTCTTTAGTTGCTCCTCATTTGTTTGCCACAAGAATTAGGGCAAACTATAATCTAAAGCCACTAGCCTAAAGTTGGTTCTAAGCAATTAAGGCAAATTATACCCAATTCTCAATGAAGCATTTTATCAAACAACTTGTGAGGTTTCAATTCCATGACTAGAGGTTATGAAAAATTTCAACAAAATATATTATTCAATTTGCTAGTAATAATCTCAATTAGTTAAATTATCTGAAAACACAATTAAGAAGTAAAGTAGACTCCTTTTAATATGGAGCTTCGTTTGATTGATGAGAAGATGTTGTTGATCAAACTCTTAACTCCTCATGTGATGACTTTTCATGTTCCTTATACATGTATCAAGAATTATTTGAAGTACATAAATTCTTTATAGTTCATGAGAAAAATAATGGAATAAAATGGAATAATTAATTAATGGATTAATTAACCACCTATTAAATCGAGAATTTTTCTAATTGTGGGAATTTTTTTATAGTGAACAAGAAAATTTAATAATTTATTCTTTGAAATATGAGAATTCTTTAAAGTAGAAAATTAATGAATTAATTAACCACATCTTAAATAGAGAATTCTTTGAAGTTTAGACATTTTTTGGAATCAATAAAAAAATAACAAATTAATTGATTAATTGCCTCTTATATTATCTAACAAGGGACTATAAATATAATTTGGCAAGGTCTAAACTTAAAGTAAGAGAAAGTAATATATGGTTGAATGGTTTATGATAGTGACCTCTTAATGAGCTCATTGTTGTCAGTTCTTTCTTACTAATCTCACATAACCAATATTATGGATTTTATCTAATTTATTAAATTTTTTCGAATATCACAATATATTGCTAAATTCAATTTTTTACTAACATCTACAAATACCATTGATTTAAAATATATTGAAATAATATAAAATAGACTAATTTTATCCAAAGTCTGTGCAACACATGGCAAATAAACTAGTTTGTTAATTAACTCATAAACATAATAGTATTGTAATACAATCTCAAATAACATATATGGGTATAAAATCAATAAATCCTTATTCAGTGTCATAGCAAAAGTCTCAACAACCGACAACAAACTTCAATCTAGGTTATAAAAAGAAATAAAATGAAGAAAATGAGAAAATAAAATAGGGGAAGAGTGGAAGGAGACCTCCATGGAAGAATCCATAGAGTTTTGGCTGAGGTGGGTTTAAGAAGACCAACCCTTGGCCTTTCCTTCCATGTAAACACCTTGGAAAACCAAAGAACTCGAAGATTTCCTTGTTCTCCAAAGCAATTTTGAGCCTTAGCCTTCTTCTCCTACCTTTTCTTACCTAAAAATCTTAAAAGCCTCCTTTTATATTCTTAAAAATGCAGAGTTATAGATTTTACAAGTGTGAACATAGTTTTATGTTTGGGCTTTCTAAGAATAATCATTTATGATTAACTTCACCTTGATTTCTATGTTAGCTTTATCATTTAAGTCAGAGTTAATTTTTAGTCATTATTTTTATTTTTGAGTCATTGTTACTTTTTGGTTGTTTTAATTTAATTTTGAGTCAGTGTAATCATGTGTTTTTTTTTGTTTTATTCAATTATAATTTTGTTAAGTCAATAATTAAAAAAAGAAGGAAATACTAAATATCTCTCTCATTATTTTTGGGAAGTAAGAAAAAATGAAAATAGAAGACTCCCAAGAAAGGAAAGATTGGAAATAAACAAAGAAAAAATAATAATAAAAAAAAAGCAAAAAGGAAAGAAAATGGAGAATTTCGTTTCCTAAAAGCAAGACACAATGAAATAGGAAAAATCCTAAAAGGGAATAATTGGGAAGGATTAATGAACAATTTTGAAAATTCTTTTCATGAAACTCTAGCTGTTTATTATAAAAATGGTGGTTAGAAAAGAGAGGGGAGAGATATAAAAGGAAAAAGGAGATATAGATAGGTTGGAAAAAGTGAAGAAAAAGCAAATAGAAATTGGAGAAAGAGAAGTAGAGCAATAGCAACAAAAAATTGAAACAACAAATGGAGAAAAAGAAGATACACTTTTGGTTATGATTTTGCATGCTTAGAAAGATGTCACCCTTCTTACATGAAACGAGCGATGCATTTTGGCATTGGAATTAATGAAGCAAAAAGTATTTAATGCCTTTAGTCCTACATATGTAATGTAATGTCTTTCCTTATTTATATCCCATTATGGTTGTGTTGAACATGTAGTGTTGATTGCTTGCTAGTTTTCATTTTCTTTAACCTTTCTTGACTTCATCACTTTATACTTTTCCATTGATCATGTCATTTAACCATATTTTTGGGTTATTCCTTTTTCATAATAGTAAAATTTAAAAATGCTTTTTTCAAAAAGAAATCCAAAAATAAAAAGAGAGAAAATTAGGAGAATAAGAGAGAGAGAGAATAACTTGGTTTTACAAATTAAAACATGTTAACAAATTCTTAAGAAGATTTATTTATGAAATTAAGTTACTTTATTTTTCTTTTTCTTCTTTTCACCAAAACAAGCAAAACTAACTTTTAACACTAATTTTCTATTCTCTCACAAACTACGTGGGTTTTAATCCCTATTTTTAAGTACGTAAGCCTTAGGTCGCCTTCTTAGCCACTAACTCTTGTAAGGGTTTCAATCAAAATCCTAGAAATAACCTACTAGCCAATCATTGACATAAATTCTAAATCATTAACAAAAGGATAAAAAGAAAAGAAAATAGAACAAGAAGAGTGAAAAGGGAAAAGTGCATAGGAGGCACAATCATTGCCAACTCTTTGCTTTTGCTTTTACTTTTGGTACTTCATTCATGCACTTGTGGTGATCGAGTGTTAATGAACTAGCAAGTAGGCTTGAAGTCTCTATAATTGTTCCTAGGCACTAAAATTTTAGTGCTAAGTTGTTGTTTCTTTAGAATTAGCCTGATTCTCCTTTGAAGCACCATCTTTCTAGTTTTGGCGCTTAGGTATCACTCCTGTGGTACCTGGGTGCAATGTCTCTAATTTTGACACTTAAGCATTGAAATCTTGGTGCCTAGGCATTGTAAGCTTCTCCATAATTTCCTTAACTTCTTTCTCCCTTATCCAAAATGTTTTTTGGCTTTATATCCTAAAAGTTTAACACAAGAAAGGCTTAAATTGAATAGTGAGGTCAATGACAAACTTTCAAGTTAAAGATAAAACTTCTTTGAAACCAATGAGATTTTATCAAAATCCTAGTGCTTTTGTTAAAAATATTGCCTTGGATAACTCTCTGATAGAGTTATCAATCTTACTTTGATCCCACATCTTTTGGGAATTCTCGGCCAAAATTATCAAAGTGACCCATGTATAAGTAGGTGTGCTTATATAAAGGAATCTTGGTCCTTTTGTCAACTTTCAATCATTGCCTTCACTCCTATTGGTCCTTTCTCATATTTCATAAAATTTTTTCACTCTTTTCCCCCTAAAGTTTTGGAAATTATAGTTAGACCCATTAACTTTTGCAAGCTTCAGAATAAAGCGTAATCATTTTATGGTTTTTAGCTTTTAGGTTTAAGTATTACCCTTATGGTTTAACTAATTGTTTTGGAACCTTAAAGCTTTCTTGTATTGTTATATTATGCCTAGTTAATATTGATATTTAGGGTTAGGCATGGGGAGTTTTTTATAATTATATTCGAGCCTTAAATTTTCTTTAACTTTTTAATTATGGATAGAGGACCTAAATGATGACGGATTTGGTTCAAGAAAAAAATTTGAAATCCATAGTGATGAAATGCTTTTAATGCTAGCAGTTCATAATGAATTTTTTTTTTCTTCCCATTTCTTGACAAGTAAAGCTTCTTTACTTTCCATTTTTTCCTTGAAAGCATACGCCTAAAGCTATTGTTACAATCATTTATTAAGAAAAAGGTCAAAGTTTTAATTAATGAGTTTCCTAAAATAAAATTTATTTCCTACGTTAAGAATGGTAAAGCCATAGTTTTGTAATTGTGGTATAAGGTTTAAAACATATAACTTATACTTAAAAAGAAGGTTATGAAAATAGTTTCCGTTATTAACTTTTCTAGGTTCAAAAAGGTATGAAATTGCTTTGCCTTTAATCCTATAAATGCATCCTTTGCAACAACTATTCATGTAAAAAAGTCAAACTCTTTTCCACACCATAGGCATCATCATCAAAGAGAAATAATGGCCCCACAAAAGTACACGATCTCCTACATGATGCTACTTCTTGCTGTGGGTGTGTTGAATGCCACTCATGGAATCACATTAGATGATAGACCAATGAGCCTCGATGTTAGAACATTGCCCTTCCAAAAACCACCAAAAGAAGCTCCTCAATTTTATGAATATCTAATTAGTTGTTCATGAAAGTTTATAAAAAATTGTGGCTTTCTTACATTCTTTGCTATAGTTCATCATAATGCAATTCTCACTCAGGAATGTTGCGGAAACATTGTAAATGATGTGGGCAAAAATTGCTACGACAACTTGATTGTACCAATTCTTAAAACACCAGCATTTAAAGCCAATGCGTCCCAAATTGCTGCAAGCAATAAACAAGTATGGAACTAATGTTCATCCATTGCAAAGTGTTTTGCACCTTCCTATTAGCTTATCCACCCTGAAGTCTACAATAATGTATTTTTTAAATAAAGAGAAATGACATTTTGCTTAATTCCTTCCTAGCAATTTTAACTTGGCAGATGGTCTACAAATATTAGTGATGAGCATTTACAAAAGGATGTTCATTTTAAATCATTATTCACAAGAAACACGTTCATTTAACTAAAATGTTTATGGATTTGAAAGATTATACGATTAAATGTAATTGTGACATTTATTCAATAATGTGAATTCCATCACAAATAAGGCTGACATATTTTTTGAAATAATGAAAAATAATAATTTGAACCATGAACATCATAAATTAGACAAGTGATGAATGAAGCTAAAACAATGATGTAGAAAGAGTCCCCCATGATTTATTAAATTATTTTCTTTTATGTATTTGACTATTCCTAATACTGTTAATTCTTTTGTTTGAACTCACAATGTGTACAATATAACTATATCTAATTTTGATTTATAAAATTGAGGGGCCAAAAATTCTCTACTGTTGCAATGCATGCACATGCAAAGCTTTTTGTCTCTTATTCTATAAGGTCTGCAACATGTGTTTCAATTTCTTTTGTTATCATTTATACATTTTAAAATAGATAATACCATTTATGAGAGGAAAAGAAAATCTACTCTTGCTCTCTTTTAAGTGCATTATATATCAAAGATATTATGAATTTTCAGTTTTATATTGCATATCAACAAGATGATCTTCAAGATTAGATACTTTTATAATTAAAGTAACTAATGTCATGGCTACAGTTGGATAAAATATGGTTATTAGCAATTTTTTGTTGGGTTTCCAAACTATGTGAAGTAAAAATTGTCTTTGCTATTTGATTATCGCCTAACTATCTCATAACAAGAACGCTCTACTCGTGAAATGATAACTTTGGTGATAGATACTCCATTCAATATGCCGTGAGTAGCATCATTTTGACATTAGGAGCATAATTATTAGGTTAAATAAAGTGTAGTATGAACAATGATTATCTTTAATTAAACATGTGTTTGGCAATCCTAAAATGATTAATAGACACTAATCACGTAAACTTATTAGATCCTAGTCTTATGGCTCCTCTTTTTTTTTTTTTTTTTGTCATGTTAAAGTAAATTGTCTAACTCAAAAGATATTGATTCCATTTCAATACTTAAAACAAGTATTAGATTGGAAGAACTAAATTTGGTAATGCAATTGTAAAATGGGATACCTAAGAGTGTCTAAACAATTTTTTAGGGTGTTCTTAGCACATTGGAAATTAAAATACCATTGTCGAAAGTTTAACAACAATGTATTTCTATTCCTATGTTCATAGTACAAAAGGCATGATAGTATAAGTGCTCAATTCATTTACTTTTCCAAGGAGTTGCACCACATATGCATTATGTACGACTAGATAGATGAACCGTATATTACTAATCTAGGCTTCATGTATAATTGTTGTCTTTATGTTCCATTATAATGAATAATACATATATAAGTTAAAAAATTACCCTCCTACATCATGTAAACCAAACTAATTCAACCATTTCAAAATTTATGGAGAATATGCTAAATAATGGTAGAAATGGTTAAAAAATCTGAATCTATAATGATAAAATGCTTTTAATGCTAGTGGTTCTTAATGATTTTTTCTTTATGTTACTTGACAAGTAAAGCTTCTTTGTTTTCCATTTTGTCTTTGAAAGCATACACCTATTGCTATTGTTACAATGATCCAATAAGAAAAATTTTAAAATTTTAAATCATGAGTTTCTTAAAAGAAACTTTCTTTCATGCATTAAAAATGATAGAATAAAAGTAAAGCAATAGTTTTGCAATTACGGTCTATGGTTTACAACATATAACTTATATTTAAAGAGATAAGGAGTTGAACAAACTCGACATTAAAAATAAGTATATCTTCTTTAGAATAAGTGATCTTCTAGATCAGTTAGCCATATCCTCAGTGTTTTCAAAGATAAATTTTAGATTTGGATAACAATAAATTAAAGGAAAAAATAGAAAATATACCAAAAATGCTTTTAGGACTAGGTATGGGCAATGAGTTCTTAATAATGCCCTTGGGTTTGACCAATACTAGCCATTTTTATGGACTACATGAACTGGCTTTTCATACCATATTTGGACCAATTTGTAGTTGTGTTTATTGATGACATCTTAATTTACTCCAAGACCCCACAAGAACATGAGGAAAACCTTAGAGTAGTTCTTCAAACCCTTAGAGACAAAAAATCATATGTTAAGTTGAGTAAGTTTGAATTCTAGTTAACAAAGGTAAAATTTTTAAGACATGTCACCAAGGAAGTGGTAAATGTAGATCCTAGGAAAGTGGAAGCTATTTTGAAATGGGAAAAACCCAAAACAATTATTGAAGTTAGAAGCTTCTTAAGATTGGCAGGATACTAACATAAATTCATTAATATTTTTTCATAGATAGCCTTGCCTATAACCAGACTGACTAAAAAGATCCAACCTTCTTTTGGACTAAATATGGTGGAATAGTTTCCATATTTTAAAGGAAAAAATTAACCTATTTACAAGTGTTAATTCTACTTAACCTAAGAGAGACTTTCTCTTTGTATAGTGATTCCTTCAGGATGGGTCTAAGATGTGTTTTAATGTAATAAGGGAAAGTTGTAGCTTATGCCTCTTGATAGTTGAGACCTCATGCATATGACTTAGAGTTAGCAGTCATAGTTATTTCACTTAAGTTTTGGAGACATCTCTTTGGCTCTAAGTTTGAGGTCTTTGAAGATCATAAGAGCTTTAAATATTTGTTAAATAAAAAAGAGCCTAATATGAGACAAAAATGATGGATTGAGTTTTTGGAAAGACGTGACTTTACCCTAAATTATCACTCTTGTAAGGTAAACAGAGTAGTTAACTCCTTAAGTAGGAAGACCTTACATTTAGCTACCATGATGATATCATAACACAAGATGTTCAATGAAATAAAGGATTTGAACCTTTTAATCATTGTTAAAAAGAACCAATTGTTTGTTAAAAGGCTTAGAAGCCGAAACACTTGATGCCTATTTGAGCAAAACCAAAGATCCAATCCTCCAAGGAGAGACATGAGATTTTAAAATCATTAAGGATGGAATAAGAAATAACCTAAGGGAAATAATTCTTAATGAAGCCCATAACCATCAAGGAATTACAAAGACGTACAATGACCTAAAGAAAATGTTTTTATGAGTTGGAATAAAGAAGGATGTTATAAAATATGTAACTCTATGTTTGACTTATAAAAAAAATAAAATATGAACACCAAAAATCTACTACAATATTGCAATCCATAGATATTTCCACCTAAAAATAGGAGAGTATATTCTTGGGCTTCATCATGGGTTTACCTATAACCTTTGCAGGGAGTGATGCAATCTAGGTAATAGTGGATAGGTTAAACAAATCAATACACTTTCTAGTAATTAAGTCCACTTATACCTTAGACACGTTAGCATAACTATATATTAAAGAGATTGTAAGACTCCATAAAGTTCTTAATAGTATTAGATAGGGATATAAGATTTACCATAATTTTTTAAACAAAAAGCTTTAGATACTCAGCTTAGATCAGTATAAGCTACCACTAATAAACGGATGGGCAAACTAAGTGAACCATCCAAACCTTAAAGATATGCTTAGAGCTTGCACTTTAGAAATGAAAGGGAATTGAGATTCCTATTTACCTTTAATAGAGTTCACTTATAAAAATAATTACCATTTTAGCCTCCAAATGGCGCCCTATGAAGCCTTATATCGAAGAAAATGTAGATCCCCTTTATGTTATGTAGAGTTAAGAGAAAGAAGCTTGTTGGGTCTAAAATTAGTAGATAAGGCCAATGAACATATAAGAATGATTTGGGAGAGATTGCAAGCTACTCAATGTTGGTAGCAAAGTTATATAGGTAAGAGAAAATGACCCTTTAATTTTAAGTGAGAGATCATGTATTCCTTTAAGTATCCTTAATGGTGAGAAGGACTTCTATGAATTGGAAATCTATCCTTGATATATTGGGCCTTTTCAAATCCTTGAGCACATTGGAATTGTTGCTTATTATTTGGACCTACCCCCAAATCTTTCCCGAATCCATAATGTATTTCATAAGTCATAGCTTAAGAAATATCAGTTTAATCCTTCACATGTCATACATTATGAGTCAGCACTGATACAAGGGAACTTACCATATGAAGTGAAGCTAGAAAAGACTATTGACATGTTAGTCAAACACCTTCAGAAAAAAGGGTTACCTTTAGTAAACGTAGTCTGGAAAGGTTTAACCTCGAATGAAGCAACTTGGGAAACATAAGCGAAAATAAGGAAGAAATGGTTGTAATTATTTGGTAAGTATAAATTTTAATGATAAAATTTTTAGGGGGGGAGAAATTGTACACTATAAGAAAACTGACCTATACCCATAGTCATTTTTTATGGGTAAAAGGTATAAATCTGTGGGTATAACCCCCATTGAACTATACCCACGGTCTAAACTTTCGTCTGCTTTTCTTCCTTTTATTGACCTTTTTTTCCTGTCAATATAGCCTTTACCTATAGTTTGCAAACTGTGCGTATAATTTTATAACTTCTACCCAAAAATGCTTTACTGTCACTATAATATATATTGTGTGAGTTGAATAAAACTTTTACCCCCAGACATTTTGCTATCACTAAAACCTTTTGTTACCTATTTTTTGTTGTCATTAAAACCTTTACCCATGGACATTTTGCTGTTAGTATAACATCATATTTTATTCATTTGACATCTGCTTTTAATTTACTTTTCACTACATTGGTACTCAATTAATTTGGATAGAAGTAGATATCCAAGACTAAATTTTAGGTAAGAAAATGAAATTTCATTACATTGAAAGAACATTCTAATAAAAATAGGAATCGTATAATAAGGAGTCTATCTATCACTACATACACAAAATAAGGAGTCTATCACCTCCTGTACAAAATAATATCCACAAAAAAAAAAAAAGAGTCTATATATCATCTCCTATACAAAACAAGAGGTCTATCTATCACCTCCTATACAAAATAACATTCATATAAAAAAGGAGTCTATCTATCACCTTCTATACAATGCTTTTCCAAATCAAATGGCAAAATGGGCACTATATAATAAGTTAAAGGCATAAGAACCCATATGCATAATACATCTAACTTTATTGCATAGCTCTTATCTAAGATGTCCACTTTGTATATGCTTGAAACTTGTTGGCTTTAATCTGTACATTGAGAGTCAATAATAAAAATGTTAAAAATGATGTTATTTAGTAAAGAGCAACAAAACCAAAATTTAAGAACATAACTAACTTTAGTTTACTTAATTTAGAAACATACCATTCATATTAGGATCGTTTGAGGTTGAAGATCTTGGATGGCCATTAAGGTCACCATTACCACTAAGCACCTACATAGAAACCAATAAACCAAAAATTTATTTACAAGTCATTTGGATATAAAGATAACATATATGCATTGTAAGAATTATATTCAACCTAACAAGATGTTACCTCCATAATCTCATTCACTTCATCTCTAGTTAGTCATTATTGGATTAAAGTCAAAACATTTGCTAACAAAGTCTTAACATTTTGAAATCTTGTCTCTACCTTTGTATCAGGAAGTGAACTGGCATTAGAGCTTTTGGCAGTTGGAATCTTCTGTAGACAATGCTCACGTCTTATTTTTTCAAGTCCTAAGACTTTGAAATATGCATCATCCTTCCAAGATCTGATGTTAGTGTTTTCTAAATTTTGTAAAGTTCCCTCTCCATCTATTACCTTTTTCTGATCATTCTAAAGTTTACATAGATATACAAATCAGACTATATTAAAATTAATCATAATTGAATAATCCAGCTTTTTGAAATGTCAGGCAACAATCATACTTGGTAAAAATTAATAGGGATGTAAGACTTCAAACTTGGTAACAATTTGACTTTATCTGTCCTATAACTTATTTATTTATGTAAGACTTTAGCTTATGACACATTGCATTTATTTTTCTGCCAAATATTTAACAGGGATGTGAAAATTAACAAAGTAGTTCAGCACCTGGTCTAAAGCCAAACATTACAACTTACATACCCATTGAGTATAAAAAAACATTTGTAAAGTGAAAGTGAAAAAATCCATGACCATAAATCAATGCCTAATACCAAAGAAAATGATCATTTCAACCCAACAGTATTGAAGACCTACATTCATAATGTTATCAATATATTCAAGAACAAAATTATATATCTGTCAAAAATGCTAGTAAAGTATGGGCAAATAGAACTGTGACCTTCTTATAAATATGATATTACTAGAAAGATATCAAATAAGAAAATGAAAGTAATACTATAATAAAAACTACATAATTACTAGCTAGAATGCCATTTCTCTATGGCACTTACAATTACTTTAGTAGCTTTCTTAGTAATAACTTGTCCATCCTTGTGAGTTCACATATCAATATAAACTTGTACATGACTTGGTTGCATTCTTGTTCCATTTTTTGCCTTAAATTGAAAAGAAAAAAGACACTTAAATTATATAAATGATTCTATACATGCAGTATAAGAAGTAATAGTAGGAAAAGTAAACAAACCTTCTTATTAATCAACCTTGGGAGACTTTTTGTACTCATGCAATGAACATCTTCAAGCTTTGCACAATTTTTTTTATTAATATTACTTAATTTCTTATTGAAAAATATGAAGGTAGAAGAGAAAACAAAGTCAGTTATTACTTAATCATGACATGTAAGAATCTATCAATTTAATAAATAACTTACTTGTCCTTTTTCAGAGCACTAATAGTGAACTAATTGACGATATTGAGTAGGATCAACCCTCTTATCAGGTACATTAGCAGCCATTTGTTCTTCAATCTTACTTGGATCATAACCCATTTTCTTTAAATCATGCTTCTATTGTCTCCATTTATCACACATCTCTGACTTCAACATGTTTCTTACAAGTTCTTACTTTTTTTATCCAACTTAGGAGAAAATTCAAACTTTGTCTAAATAAGTGAGTTGAAGAGATAACAATTAGTGCTTGCGTAAACAAAGCAATACATCACAAGTTAAAAGGGAAAAAAAGAAAGTTACAAGATAATAATACCAATATTATTTCCAACATTGATTGTTTGTGTTCATCTGACATATCTTTCCATGTTGCATAATTAATTGGTGCACATTGATGCCTCCTCATTAAGCTACCAATAAACCGAGTTAAACTTTTTCCTTCCTCATCAATTAGGCGAAGAAGTGAATTCAATTCAACAATTATAAACTCTTCTTCATCCATTTCCTATACATTTAACATCTTTGTAAGACCCCCAATATTAGCATGACCTATACCAAATTATAAGATTTAAGTTATATATTGTATTGATAAAAATAAGTTAAGAAAAATAGTAGCAACAATACATCCACAAACAACGAATGAAAGTGGTCATTCATTTCCAGCATAGCATATAGTGCAATGTATATGTGCTGAAGAGTCAAAAAATATATATAAATACTGCAAAACACCATAAATATACAGTTAAACACACTTAACAAAAATTTGCAAAGGTACAGAACTTGTCATACAATTGTTTTCATTCCTTTGTACACCATTAAACCTATGAAAAATGAATTAATATTAGGAATCAAAGAGTGCAGAGTTAGGCTCTATGATTACTAAACAGGGGAGCAAAGCTTAATCAAAGAGTGTAGTGTTTGAGTAACTTCAGTTTCAGATTATAACAAGAACATACAAAATGGAGCAACTAGTGGCTTGAGATACACATTTATGTTGTTACCAGGACCTTTAGGACCAAGAATAAGCAACGACATCATGAAAGAAGGTTGTTTCATACACATCTATTGAGGGAAATTATAAGGAATAACAATAACCAGCCGAGTACTATGAGTAACGCTCAAAGTCTTAAATGGATTAAAGCCATCTAAAACTAATCCATGCCTAACATTATGAGGGTCACTTGAAAAATTAGGATACCTAGAATTAAATTTCTTCTAAGCAAGAGAGTTTACTAGATGCCTCAAAAGGCCATCTTTTGTGCAACCCTCTTCATGCCATCTCATGAATGATGCAGTTTTAGTAAACATGAATAGTCTTTTAAGCCGATGTATCAAAGGAAACCACCGCAAAATCTTAATTGGTGTCTTTTTTTTTTCTTCAGATGGGTTAACTTCATTATCCTTTGAAACAATAGGAGTTTTCCACCTTGAGACACCATACTTTGAACATACTTCATCTTTGCTCTTGTCCTTCCAATACAACATGCAGTCATTAGGACAAGCATGGATTTTTCATACCCCACACCTAGGCCAGAAATTATCTTCTTTGTATTGTAGTATGACTCTAACAAAACATTCCCTTTTAGTAAAATATCTCTTAATAACTCTAATAACATAGAAAATGACTTATCACTTGACCCATGAAGACACTTAATATGATATAGAAGTACAATAAATGATAGCTTAGTGTATTTTTCACAATTTGGGTTTAGCTTTTGCTCAGCCTCTTTAATTAACTGATGAAATTTATCGGAGCTATTCCCTTTCTCAAATTGTTATTCCCAATGTTCTTTATTGACATCATCAATGTTATCTTCACCTAATTATTTAGGCATTCCATAAATGTCATGAATTAACCCATGCATATCATGCTCTAACTTTATTAATTGCGTATTCATACTTGAAGAAGCTTATGATTTCTCTTTGTGGATAATCCATTTTGTATACCCTCTAAAAGACCCATGACGTGGATTAGTAAGGAACTTGATCTAGAGTAACGATGAAGATTGACATAGGAGGTATAAGGACATAATATTTTCCCCTTAACACCTGATTTTTTAAATGCTATGTCTAAAAATTCAAGTACACCTTTGATGTAAGCTTCATTACTTTTTGAGTGATCACTTATCCACTTCCTATGATCCATGGAATAAAACTACAAATATGGAAGCTTAAAATAAGCTACATGCTTACATTATGTTAATGCATTTTAACTTGTAAATTAAAAGTTGATTCAAGGCAAACTTTAAGAAAAGTTAGTATAATTCAATGGATAAGGAAGATCTCAAGGCATAATGGCGATCCACATTAAGAAACAAAGTAATATATATATATATATATATTTGAATGGTACATCTCAAGTTTTCTAATGTAATCGACAAATGGAATTATATAATAACAACTTCCACTAAATTGCCTATATATGATCTAACCTCTTGTATAAGCATTTCATAATCTTTTTAGAAATTCTGTGACCTCAACTTTTGACTGTCAACAATAATTTGATAATCATAAAAAAGGGCTAATTAAGTACATTAATATTTTTTGAATATTTTAAACATTTAATTAATAAGTGGAATATGGAAAATTTACCTTAGCAAGGTCAAAGAAGAAAGAAAACAACTGAAAGAATTGGGTCCAAAATATTGGGGATGAGACTACTCTACTTTCTGCATAAGCACTAAGAAAATCCCACACTTGCAGTCTTTATCGTTTTATCTATTCTATGTGCTCTACAACTTTCATTTCTGTTCTACTTTGTTCCATTATGAGATTACAACACAAGGCCTAACATTACAAGCAAAAATTAATAATGCCTAGCTAGTGTTTACATTGTCTCTTAATACCAATTTTAATATTAATATCTTATGTTATAAGTTTACATCACAAGTTTGGAATACCTTAGCCTTTGAACCCAAGAACAAAAACAAAGGATAAGAATTTATGGCTATGCATTGTCACTAATTGATAGCCATACTATAAGACTCATTCCTTCAAAATCTAAATAAAGAAGGCCAACTCCTAAAGAAAGTTCAATGGCCAAAAGCCACGAAACAGAAACAAGATAACTCCAATAGCCAAAAGATGGCTAACAAGAACAAAATCACTATAAAAGAAAACAACATATATGTATTAATATGAAAAAGAGCCACTAAATAAGAACCAAACAAAGAAGCTAAGTAATTGCCATGGAAATTGATCCAAATTTCCCTTTTGACATTTTAGGTTATAAATGTACCATATGCATAAGTAATTGTCAGGATTTGCCATAAGAGCTAATCAATTATGCCTGTTAGCCATAGCATGTACTTTAAGATAAGACAACTTTAGATAGTGGAAAAATAGAGCAACAATAATAGCAATAAAGAAAAGTCACTATAGTTAAGATTGCAATTACAATTTTTTGTAGCGTTAGCAGTATTTTCTTTCAAATAAATGAATCATGAATGCTTTGAATTTCCATTGGTACACCTTTAGTAGAAGAATAAAGCAGGCAGTCATCTCACAAGGAGTTATCAACTGTAGCACATTACATCATCTCAGGGTATAGAAAGTTAAAAGAAAGTCTTTAGAACATTATACTTGGGCAAACCAAAATCTTTTAAGCATTGAAGATTACAGAAGAAAAATGCACACTAAAATTGAACATGTTGTATACAATATTATGAGATTTCATTCCTATACGAACATGACTTATACAAAATTTAAAATCCATATCCTTCTTTTTTTTTTGTAGAATGGTAAAAAAAATATCAAAAGTGATATCCAAAAGCTAAGAGAATAGTCATAGAATAACGAATTAAAGCACAAAATTCTAGCCAAAAATAAGGAGTGATTGTATTTTTTTCTAAATAAAAAATCCTGCATTCCAAGGAATAGATATTGAAAGTACAAACCAAGTATGACTTTGAAATATTAAACAGGCATCTAATGTTTCTTCTTCTATTTATACCCTTAATCAAGAGAGGATGCATTTTGTTCTAAATATCCTGCTTCATCACCATCACTAAATGCCTCCATAATATACATTTAGAAACACTCACACACATAAGATAAAAATGGGTTTTGGCAGCAGGGTGTGAAATAGCCAAAGCATGGCGTGCATCCAAGGAAGGAAATTACCTGAAGATGAATCCATAGTGCTTGACCAAGGCAAACCCATGGCATGCTCAACCAAGGCAAACCCACGGTGTGCTCGACCAGGGAAGATGAACCTACAACAAATTTTAGGGATTTCATCGATGGAGTGTATCGGCCAAAGGAAAAGGAAATGTTTTAGGGATTGTGCAGGAGAGAGTGAGAATTTTAGGGTGATTAGCACTAGGAGAATAAAACTATAGATAAAATGATAAACGAATGTGGGAGGGTTTTACCTACAACTGATAACCAAGGGTAAAGATGTTAAAATTTTAGTTAAGGTTTTTACCTACAATTAATAACAATACGTAAATATGATCTTCTATAAAAGTACTTATACCCACAGTTGTTTTAGATTGTCTATAAGTATAAATTATTCAAAACTACAATTTTGTCATCTGTTACTAAAAATGTCTATCGGTATATGACATCTTTTTATTGTCCTTAATTGAGAACCTTGGACAAGTTAAAGGGTTTAAATATAATTACCTAAACCTTAGGGGTAAACTTGTAATAATTTTCTAAAAGTAAGAGAATGGACTAATAAGAAGTGAAATAACGATTGAATGAGGACAAAAGGACCAAGATTCCCTCCCATATGCATGACTACTTATACATTGGGCAAATTTGGTAATTTTAGGCCATATGAAACCAAAAGATGTAGGGTTAAAATATGTTTAAAGCCATTAGGAAAAGTAAAATGCTAGCTTTTGATTGTGGAGAACTAAGAAGAATAAAAGTGTCTTCATGCATGAGTAGGTCACTTAAACTAGGCAAGAAATGGGCTTAGGAAAAAAAACCCTAAAATAGTAAGCTGAGAGAGAGATGAGACTTTTCCTTATAAATAACCAAGCTTTTAAGCCATGAAAACGATGAAGTGAGCTCCTATAATGAGTAAGTAAGAAAGAGGAAGAGTGTGTGTGAGAGACTTGTGGAAAAAGAAGGAAGAGAGAAGAAGAAGAAACAAGAATGAGGAAGAAGAGAAGAGTTAGGTTGAGAGTTTGGAGGTCAAGTAAGCATGTGACTTCTTTTTATTTTCTTCCATTTCTTCTTCTTTTAATCTCACGTGGCACTCAAGAAATCACTTTATTTTCATTTTAGCCCTTAAAGGAAGAGAATTTGGACACTAAGTCGAGACAACAAGGAAGGTAAATGATTTAGTTTTTCTCTTGGTACATGATTAATGTTGTGGCCCTTTATGGGTGGCACCATTTGGTGTATATGTGTAAGGATGTAATTGCCTTTGGCAATGGACATGCACGCTGTGATATGAATCCTCAATTATATTTTGCATCCTCTTGATTATATGCTTAATCTATGATTTGCAGCACTTCTTGTACATTGTTAATCATTTGAGAATGCTTGATTATCTATTGAGATTTGCTTAAATTTCGCCTTTTTTCTTAAAATTTTCAAGCAATTATGGTACTAATTGATACTTTCAGATTTATCCAAAAATATACAGGTTTTTCTATGCTTTTTATTGGTCACAATATGGGAGAAGATGAGACCACCATAAATAGGTTTAATCTGAGAGAATAATTCCTTATATTAAAGCTTATGACAAGGACCCTATTGCTTGATTTATAGACCTTAGTTTATGAAGTTGTGAACTTTTTATTGTATATATGGATGATAAAGGTGGCTAGTTTTGTTGTAATATATTTTAGTTTCTTAAATGTTTTTTGGATCATTTTGTAAACCTAGGTGTTAGTATTTTAGTTTGTAACTAGACCTAACTTTACAACTAAAAAGTCCAATGTTCGAAGCGAATTCAATAATTATGAATGAATTTTAGCTAGAAACATGTTATCCTAAAAAATTTGGTGATTAATTTTGTAGGAAATGAAGTTAGAACAACCTTAGTAAAAAAAGGAAGAGGAAATAAGAGAATCCTAATGAAAACCTAATGCTCATTGGATTTTAGTTTCCAAAAGCTCAGTGCCTAGGCATCAAAATATAAGTGCCCAGACACCGAAATTTCAATGCCTAGGTGACAAACCTACATGTTGGAATTTCAAAAGCTAAGGGCTAGTGCCCAGGCACTAGAAAGCCAATGCCCAAGCACTGAAGTTTTCTAGAAATCTAGCATCTGGGCACTAGATCCAACACACAGGCACCAATTTTCCAGTGCTTGGGCACTAAAAATAGAGAGTTAGCATTTAAGCTCTAGGAAATCAACGCCTTGACGTGTCGCCAGAAGACTTAATTTTAAAATTAGGATTTTTAAAGACAAAATAAATGTAATCTTATCTATATTTTGATCCCTATGGCTTCTAAAGGCTATAAATGGCTTGAGGTTCTACTGAAAACACACTATGCTATAAAGCTATAGATTCAAGTTGAGGAGCACTACTGAGTAAGGTTTCAATAGAATTAGGAAAGAGATTATGTACAAGAGAGTAGCAACTCATTCAGATTTACACTTCTTTCTAGTTCTATTTTCTTTTACTTTGGTTTGATGTTATGAACAATGTTGGTGCTCTACTAGTAAGTTTTTTTTAGAATTTTGACTGAACCCTTTATGGGGTTATTTTGGTATAGTAGTAGCTTTCATTTAATTTTTTGAATTCAATCTACTTATATTCATTTTATGCTTGATGCTTTCTGAACTTGATCATCTTAGAATTGAACTAGAATTTAGACTAACTCAAAAGAGAAACCCTAAATTAAGAAGTGAATGAAGATAATCTCTATTGGCTTGGTTAAAGAATAGTAAGTATAGCAATTTACATTCAAGATGACAGTACTTAACTATCTTTGATAACCAAAATTAGGGTAAAACTTTCTACTTAATTGTTTTTTCAGTCGATTTTCATAGAAATATAAGTAACGGTGGAAGCAATTAGGTTATGTAGATTCAAGAGAATTACATAAACACTTGAATCCTTAGGTTAGTAAACTAGTTCATAAGTTGATAAGGAAGTAACTGTCAATACAAAATAACTACACATTATAGGGAAGTCAAAGTCCTAGGATAATTCATTTGATAGTTTATTATTTTATGTATTTGATTTTTAGTTTATTTACTAAATAATCTAATTCCTTTTCATAAGTTAAAAGCTTAATAATAAGAATAAGTTTAGAGCTAAGCTAGGTCCTTATAGGAATGATATCCTACTCTCTCTTTGTTACTTATTGTGATCATGTGCACTTGTGTGTGTTGAATCAAGCAAACATACCTTAATAGTCTAGGTTTTAAGAAAGTATCTTAACCATAGTTGTCTACCTTCTTGTCATTCTTGGAACCATAAGATGTGATGCATTAAGTTTTAAATAACTTGACTCTATCCCTTGGTTTAGCCAAAAGTACTAATTGACAAGGAAAAAAAAGAGTCGACTAGGAAAATCCATCATTCTTATCAAATGACAAAGATATGGAATAGTATCTTTAGGCTTTGTCTTATGTCTATAAACTTTGGGTCTTAAGAAAGATGCATTACACGTGAACCAAGGAAGCCTAGATACAAATAGGATAGCATAAACTTTGTGGATTGGCCAAGAATAAGGAAGGAGAATTTAATAAGTAATACATCTTATTTGATATATAGAAATAAGGGAAAAGTTTGATAAGTGAAGATTATAGTGATAAATATTCGTTATAAATAATAGCTTAATTAGACACACTTAGAAAGAAATGTTTGCTTGTAAGAAAGAAGTAGATATGGTTAATCACTTTGGAATGGAAAAACTTGACAAGACTAGCAATTAACATAGCATATTAATGGGTTGGATTCTCTTGGTTAGGTGTATAAGAGAGAAAAGAAGGAAAACATGGCTACTTTGATACGTACTTGGTTAACAAATAAAGGCAACCTTTTAAAGAGCCTAAGCCGAGCTTTATGTCATAAGAAGAAGGAAATAAGTGTCCAAACAAACAAACATTGAGAAGAAAAAGAGTTGTATTAGAGTATGGGTTCATGTGAGGCACAGGGTTAGAAAGTATAATTTTAGCCAAAATTTTAATAGTGAGAGAGAAAATGCATGCAAGTGGGACCCATCTTATGGGACCTATGAATAAGAAAGAAGACAAGATTATTTGTTTGAAATTCATCCTTATGTGGGCTTAGGTATTGGGCTAGAGAAAGAGTCATTTATTAAGGAACATACTAGGCTTAATACTTAAGACTTAGGCTAACCATAATATCACAAATGAGTCCTAAATTATTAGTTGGTTCATTCATATTTAAATTAGATGCATAAGGTCCTATGGAAAGGTTACACTATTTTGTTAGATTTAATGAGTCATAATAAAAGGTATCCTAATTTAAGAGAAGTAATTAATTCAAGTAACAAGACTATTACAAAGAAATATTAGAAAAAGAATAAACCTAATGTGTGGCATTATGATTTACTATTTAAAGGACAAGATTAGATTAATGGCCTACACATGTGAATTTAAGTTGTTATTGTATGATTGGCTTTGTTTCTAATGATTGCTAAACAAATCTTATAAGAAAAAGATCCAGTGTATATCAGGAAATAAAATAATATCTTTGCACATTAGTCCCTAGTTTATCGTGGTTCATAGCAATTAACCTTATTTAATGGTTATGAATTTGTTCTTTATTGGACTCCTTTGGGGCAGAATTAAGGATGTTACATCTTGTATAAATGTTATTTTTCTGTTCATTTATAACGAATGATACATATATAAGCAAACAAATTTCCCTTTCCACATCTCGTAAACCAAAGTAATTCGATGGTCCTAAAATTTGTAAGGAATATTGTATTTAACAATAGATATAGGTCAGGAAAAAACATATGAACTCCATATTGATGAAATGATTTTAATGCTAGTAGTTGTTAATATTTTTTTATGTCAGTTGCTTGACAAGTAAAGCTTCGTTGTTTTCCACTTCATCCTTGAAAGCATACGACTAAAGCTATTGTTACAATTGTCTAATAAGAAAAACATCAAAGGTTTAGATGATTAGTTTCCTAAAAGAAACTTTGTTTCCTACGTCAAGAATGGTACAACAAGGTAAAGCCATAGTTTTGTAATTGTGGTGCAAGGTTTACAACATGTAACTTATACTTAAAAAGAAGATTATGAAAATAGTTTCTGTTATTAATTTTTATAGGTTCAAAAAGTTGTGTAATTGCTTTGCCTCTAATTTTATAAATGCATCATTCGCAATGACTATTCATGTAAAAAATTCAAACACTTTTCCTCACCATAGGCATCATCACCAAAAAGAAATAATGGCCCCACAAAAGTACATGATCACCTACATGATGCTACTTCTCATAGTGGGTGCATTAAGTGCCACTTTTGGAATCACATTGGATGATGGACCAATGAGCTTAGATGCTAGAACACCATCCTTTAAAAAACCACTAGAAGAAGCTCTTGGATTTTATGAATATCTAATTAGTTGCTCACAAAACTTTATAAAAAATTGTGGTTTTCTTACATTTTCTCCTATAGTTCATCACAATGGAACTCTTACTCAGGAGTAATGCAAAAACATTGTCAACGATGTGGGCAAAAATTACTATAGCAACTTGATCGTACCCATTCTTGAAACATCAATGTTTAAAGCCACACTTTCAGCTTCCCACTCTCATAAACAACTGCAAAAGAACCCCAGCGAAATCTGAGGCCTTGAGCCTTTTACCTACTTCTGATTCATCTGTAAATTGGATTCTCAACATCAAATCATTAAGTCTTAGTAAATAGGGGCTTCAAGATCCTTTTTTAGGGCTTGAAGGGATATCAAATTCCCCTTTGCCTTTGCTTCTGACTTCGATATGAAGAGCTCTTCCAATTCAGTTAGTTTAGGCACCTAGGTAAAAGTATCCCAATCAAACAACTAACGAAAAGGATGAGCAAAACAGGGAGTCTACTGGATAGGGTTCGACTAGCGAAGACTCTTGGCGATAAAGAACAATACTTCTCCAGCCAAAGGGGATACTATTATCAGTTAGGTCACTTTTGCTTTTAAAGCTACACAAGGGCTTAAAAGCACCTGTGGGAACCAGTGTCAACCACACCTCTATCACTTAGGGTCTAACTATGTGACCCAAGTGGTCAGAGGGGACACACCTTTATCCCTCATTGGCCAAAGGCTAGAAATGACATAATCAAGAGAGAACCCCTTTGAACAAAGTTAATTATATCCACTTTAAGTCGGCCTTACTTAGGTGCCGCTTTGCATGTGGTATTGTCCTTTATGGATGGATACTTTAGCTACAACCAAATCTTCATAGCTAAGGAAGACATCTTTAAAACAACTTTGTCTCACCCAGTGTCCTCCTCCTTCCCCCGCATGTCCCACTGACCCTCCAAAAAAGTAAGGTCATAAAATGGCTCATAAGGAGTCAGAAGCGCTGCATTCTTCCATGTCTCCCTTTGTGATTTTGGACTTAGTTTAGTCTAAATGGGTTAGAAACAGCTTCTAGCAGCATTTAAGTTCCTAAAATTGATGCAGATTCTCAACTTGCCATTCTTTCTAATAATTTTAACATAAAGATGGTTTATAAAAATTAAGAGCATTTATAAAAGGATGTTCATTTTAAATTTCAAAGATTATGTTCTTAAACTTAATTGTGACATTTCATCTATATTGTGAATTCCATCACAAACAAGAAAAACATGTTTTTTATATTATTGAAGATAATGAGAACAGTGAACTTCACAAATTAGATAAGTGATGAATGAAGCTATAACAAGGAGGTAGAAAGAAGTCCCCACTAATTTGTTAGATCCTTATCTTTTGTGTCCAATTTTGCAAATGCTTAAGTATTTCGACTATTCCTTATCATATTAATTCTTTTATCTATGCTCACAATGTGTACAATGTAACTGCATCTAATTAGTAGTGTTAAATTGTAAAACCAGAGGAACAAAAATCTCTTTTGTTATAGTATGTGCATATGCAAAGCATTTTATCTCTTATTTTATGAGGCTTGTAATAAAATTTTCAATTTGTTTTGTTATCAAATTTACATTTCAAAAAAAATAACACTATTACTCAGTGAAAAATAAAATCTACACTAGCTCTTAAAAGTGCATTATATATCAAAGAGATGATGCATTGTTAGTAAATCTTAACTAAAATGAAAGTTTAAGAGAAATTTTTTTTCCTTCTCTTAGTGACATTGAACGAGAAGAATTCTTCATATCTTAGTTATAAATAAATGGGCAATTGGTGGTTAACCCCTCTTTCACCTCTAAGTTATGATAATAGAGCAAAGCTAATTAGTAATGCTTGTGTTTAATTATTAAGGTACTAATGTATGTTGGTATGCATACACCTATAATTTAGGATAATTCAATTGGAAAATCATGGGAGTAGAAGCATAAAAAGATACCATAAGTTAACTTTTTTTTCAAAACAATTTAACACTTAGTCTAAGCTAGCTAGATCTTTGAATGAAAGATTAATGAATCCCTTTTTTTCTTATATATAATTTTTTGACCAAGTTCTCTTGTTTAATCATGCTACTCCTTGAAAATTCTTCAAATTCCCATCTTGAAAGACTCGTATTGCAAGAATAAAATAGGAATATTACAAGATTGCCAAAGTTCACAATTAAAGAAAATGAAAATTTTGGTCCACTTTAAGATTCATAAGGTTTACCTCTTTTTCTTCGTTCTTTCAAACTGAAGCGAATTTAACATGTACGTGAATGATCAAATTCTTATGTTCTCTAACAATCTAAATGTTCAAACATTGAAGAATAAGATGATAGCAATAACTTATTTGAATTCTAACACCAACTGGGGTTTAAGATAGTCCAATGTTGATGACAAGAAGAAGGAAAACGGCTTAAATCACAAGGCAAAGGCAAAGAGTACTATTTCACAAAAATGTACTTCTGATTCTTCTTGGCATAAAGATATTAGATGCTTTAATTGTCAAGGGCATGGGAACATGGCTAATGGATGTCCTAATAAAAGGACTATGCTCATTAGAAGTGGTGATATTATTTCTGATTCTGGCCCTAATGATGATAGTAGTAATGATAATAAGACATTTTAAATAATAGTACTAGTGAGGAAGAGAATGTTGAATTTTCTCTTAGATGTGAATATCTTATTGTTAGGAATGTTTTAAAATTTAATGTTAAAGAAGATAGTTTAGAACAAAGAGAAAATATAGTTCATACTAAGTGTTCGATTGGTGGTAAGGTATGTAGTATGATAATTGATTGGGGTAGTTATGCTAATGTTGGAAGTACTACTTTGGTTGAGAAATTGGGACTAAAATGTGATAAGTATTCTAATTCTTATAAGTTATATAGTTGAATGATAGTGGTGAAGAAAGAGAGACTAAGTATGTCTTGGTTGCATTTTCAATTGGTTAATATTCTGATAAGGTAGTACGTACCCATGCAGGCTGGCCATTTGTTGTTAGGAAGGCCATGGTAATTTGATAGGCATGTGATTCATAAAGGGCACAAGAATAGATATTCATTTAAGCTTCACAAGTTGAAATTTACTCTTACACCTTTGTTTCCAAAAGTGGTGTACATTGATCAAATGAGGCTGTAGAAAGCTTTAATTGGGGATTTAAGTAATAAGGTAAAGAAAAATGAAGAGAAAAAAGAGGCCATGAGAGATAGAAAACAATATAAATGCCTCATGGTGAGTGACTACATAAATAGTAAAAAGAAAGAGGGATGTTTGACAAAGAGAGAATCAGTAAGAAAAAACAATGATAAAAGTAAGAAGTTGAGCTTTTATACAAAAGAGAGAGACTTAAGGAATGCTTGTCCAAACAAGAGAGTTTTTATAATGATACGACTTAAAGGGCTTTTGCTTTCAAAAACTGACCTTAACCAAGAGTTGCCTAGTGCTTTTGTTTCTTCCCCAATGAGATGTCAATGGGCATACCACTGTTAACAAAGATTGAACATCAAATCGATTTTCTGCCTAAAGCTAGTATTTCTAATAGACCAGCCTATAGAAATAACCTTGAAGAGATAAAGGAACTTCAAAACCAAGTGGATGAACTTTTAGCAAATGGTCAAGTGAGAGAAAGCATGAGCCCATGAGCTGTGCCTATTTTACTAGTTTCAAAAAATGATAGAATGTGGAAGATGTGTGTTAATTATAGAATAGTTAACAAAATCATAGTAAAGTATCAACATCTTATTTCTAGGTTAGATGATATGCTTGAGGAATTGCATGGTACTTCTATTTTTACTAAAATTGATCTTAAGAGTAGGTACCATCAAATTCAAATGAAATATAGGGATGAGTGGAAGAATACTTTGAAAACAAAATATGTTTTATATGAGTGGTTAGTTATGCCTTTTAGTTTGACCAATGCACCCAAAACATTAATAAGAGTAATGAACCATGTTTTGTGGGAATTTCTAGACAAGTTTGCTACTTATTTTAATGATATCTTGATTTATAGCAAGTGTTTTGATGCTCATTTCATGCATATTATGGTTGTTTTTATTCTACTTAAGATGGAAAAGTTATATGCCAACCTTAAGAAGTGTACTTTTAGTATTGATAGACTTGTATTTCTTGGTTTTATTGTAAATGCACATAGTATTGAGGTTGATGAAGAGAAGGTAAAGGCTAGTCAAGAATGGCCAATGCCTAAGAGTGTGAGTGAGGTGAGGAGTTTTCATGGTTTAGCAAGTTTTTATAGGAGATTTATGAGAAACTTCTTTATTATTGTTGTTCCACTCGCTGAGATTGTCAAGAAGGAAGTTGGGCTTAAATGGGGAAAGAAACAAGAACTTGCATTTAATATAAAGATAAATTATGTTCTATTTCAATTCTTGTTTTGTCTAGTTTTAATAAGACTTTTGAGATTAAGTAAGATGTATTTGGAATTGGTATTGGTACTGAATTTAATGTAAGAAAAACATCCTATTGCATATTTTAATGAGAAATTGAATGGAGCTCAACATAGGTATTCTACTTATGATAAATAGCTACATGCGTGTTTAGCAACATTATTTGCTTCCTAAAGAGTTTGTTATACATACTATTCATGAGTCTTTAATGCATTTAAAGGGCCAAAGAAAAATTGAATAAAAGACATGTTAAATGGGTTGAGTTTATTAAGGGTTTTTCCTATGTGATTTATTACAAGAAAGGGAAAGAAAACATAGTTGTAGATGCGCTATCTAAAAGATATGCTTTAACCATTACACTTACATCTAAGTTGTTGAGATTTGAGCAATTTAAAGATATGTAAACAACAAATGTTGATTTTCTGATTTTTTGCTTCATGTGCAAGAGGAGCATTTAATAAATTCTATAGGCGAAAGACTCAAACCTATCTTACAAAGCTATGTGGGTCGCTTGGAGAAAGAAAGCTTTTGTAGACCATTGTTTGAAGACAATTTTAAGTAATTGAATAATATTGAGTTTTCTATATTTCTCTAAAAGTGAGACACATTTACGTTCCTTGTTGCATTAAAAATTTGATATCTTATCAAAGTAATTTATTACTTTATGGCCATTTTGATTATTGTCTTTTCAAGCCTTATTATCTGCATTTCTAAGAACAAGTTTTTTAGGTGTTCAGTAAGGCAATAATTTAGATTTCATTATTTCTTGAATCAATTGTATGTTGACATTTCAATCTCTTTAAGTTGGGGTTCGACATCAGGAACTATGAAATGCTATGAGAAAACATGTACCTAAAATGAAGAGTATTATAAAAAATATCTCAAGGCTTTGCTTCCCATTCATCTTTTTGCTATAATTTTCCTTTATAACTAAGTGAGAAAAATGAAAGAAACTACCCCATGCATATACTTTTTGGTCTCTCTTTTCTCTTCCATTCTTTGTGCCATTTTTCAAGGAACTTAGAATTGCTCTCCTTAGTACATTGAGTTCAATTATTCTCTAGTTGTATTATGATATTTTAAGTGGGAAGGGACAACTATGCATCTTACATTAGGTGGCATATATTATTTAGGTAAGCTAAATTTGTTTCATATTTTAATTTAAGTGAGCAACACTTCATAACTCTTATGTAAATATCCGTACCATCCTCCTTAATTATTTCAATGGATAATTACTTTCTTAATTATCCAAGTAATTAAAGATTCTCGTCATATATACATTTAAATAATTAAGGCTTACTCGAATTTTTTGAGTTTCCAATTCTTGTTTATTGTTATACTAATCTTTATTCATTTTCACCTAAATCCTATACATTTGACGCATAGTCATGCTCATCTCATTAGTAATTTTAGGAGAACAACTATTAAGGTGTGATTATACGCATGAGAATACTTCCATAAATAAGACTACTTTATATTTCTTTAGGAAAATGAATCTTTTGGTCATTATTATTTACCCTATCCCTACACTTTTATAACATTATAGAAATTGTCTTTGTTGTCTGGTGCCATCATAATGACGTAAATTTGCATTTGATGCGACTAACGAAATGTTGAGATGGATTCTAATTAAAGCTAACGACACCCCATGGTGCTTTATCACCATTTTTTTGTCTTCCATACTCCATGACATCCCCTATGTCTTACATACCAAATGCTACAGCTTCTTTGTACATCTGAGATGGTTCATGCCACCTTTGCTTTACCTTTTATTTTGGTTGCACAAATTATGGTACTACACATTAACAAGAAGTGAGGATTTAGGTTTTCAATTGAATTAATCTTGAATATAGCCAAGGGAGAATGGCTAAAGTGGATCCATCTAATTGATTTGATTGTTTGCAATGTGACTCTTGCCTAGACCTATCCTTGGTTCTATGTTATACATTGGAAGAAAATAGTTTGATGTGAAAATGATATGCAAAATCATGGGGAAAATGGGATTATAAGATATGATTATTCACTAGGTTTTGTCCCATGTACTCTGCTCAATATATAAGGATGAATGTTTGATAAGCAACACACAGATTAATAGTGAAGCTCAATATATGAACATGAATGTTCTAATTTAATTTAATTTTTTAAAAAAGTTGTCTTGTGGGACTCTTGGTCTCTTAAGTCACATAGGGTGTTGCTTACTAGGAGTCGTGTAGAACCTTTAGTCTCTTAATAATTTTTCCAACACTAGTTAAATCTCGCTTAATGACTTTTGCTAATAAAACTTGTGTTTCAACTATTTGTGTTCAATTAAGATTTTTAGAGATCAAAGATTAAAAATCAAAAGTCACAAAAATGATTTGTCTTATAAATGATGTTGTGTGAAACTCTGTGGCTCCTTTGGTGCATGGGATATCGATTGGTGGAGCTATGTAAGACCTTATGTCTCTTAAGGTTTTACTCGGCCAATTGCGTTTAAGATAAATTTGGACTCCAATGACCTACATACAATTGAAATTTCCAAAAATTGAAAACTAAATTTTCTTTTAATTGTTAAAAGTCCTCTTACAATTTTTTGTTGAAAATAAAATGTAAAACAAAATAAGAACTTGTTTTTCCTAGTTTCAAGAATCACAAGAGAAATTTCTTTTCCAATGTTTTATTTAGAAGTAGTTGTGTTAGACATTTTGTCTTCTCCAAGCGCATAGTGACAATCGATAAGGCTCATATAAAATCTCCAGTCTCATTAAGTTTTACCCAGTGTCAATCAAGTCTCACTTAACGACTTTCATTAATAAAATCTTATGTTCCACTGGCTAGCATTCAATCAATGTCTTAAAAAATGAACAAAACAAAATTCTCCTTTTGTAAAACTATAAGAATAAAATTAATTGTTTAAAAATCCCAAAAATATTTCAAGAAAATTGTTTTCCTTGATAATAATTTTCATCTTTTAAAATTGAAACTAAAAAAATTCCAATTCCAAAATTCTTTTCCTTTGTTCCTCTTTCAGCATCAAAATAAGAACTCTTAATTTCAAAAATGCAAAAAATATATATAAATCGTAAAAGGTCAAAAATATTTCCTTTATAGTTTCATTCTTTTTGGATAATTAAAAGAAAAACTCTAATTTCAAATATCCAAAAAATAAATTATAAAAGTCATGTCCTTTAATAATTTGATATGTCTTTCAAAAATCAAAACAGAAAATCTAAGTTTCAAAAAACTCCAAAAATCTCGTTAATGGATTTTGCTTCTATTCCAAAGGTGAAATAAAAAGTCTAGCTTCAAAATTAAAATAAAATAGAAAAGGAAGAAAATGAAGAGAACAAGAAAGTGATATTAAATTAAGACATACCAACTAAATCTAATATTCATTTTGTTTATGAAAATCAATTTACACTAACCAATTGACGTGTAGTTTTATTCAATCCATATGAACTTTGATATCTATTACTGAGTATGTAGATCCTAAAATTTTAATTTAGGTCAAGTCTATCTGCTATAACTATCCATGTTTTTAATTAATCTTCATTTAAACATTTCTGATTATATTCTCTCCTTTTGATTACAAGTGCTTTAATTCAGGCCAAATTTGTTTTTCACATACTACATTTCCATTTCTTTTTGTTTAAAAAAAGTTTTCTAAAATTCTCCCCTAAAAATTTTGGTGATGCCTTCTTAAATAATTCAACTCTAGAGATAATTTTTTGTGAGCCAATTTGTTTCTTTTTGCACAACCAACCTTGCGCTTCACCCTCCAATGAATTGTGAGGTGTGACAATCTCTAGAGGAAAAGTGTCTTTTTCCTGCAATGGCAAGCACTATCGTGTTTTTACACTTGCTTTATTGTCCCATGCATATTGCACATAGGGATATGGTGATAGGCACCTTATCCTTAGAATTCATCTCAGCATTCCGTCATCGGCATCATATGCAGATTAATGGCATTATGGTGACACCAAATTGTAAGGACTATTCTATAATGTTTTAAAAGTATAGGAACAGATTTGATAAAAAAAAAAAACAAATTATAGGGATTAATTTAAAAATTAAAATAAACCTATAAGGACCAAAAAAAATATTAATTTTCCCTATCTTTGGCACTACAAGAATGAAATATTGTCGCATTAAAATATTCAAGAAAAGTATTTAATATTTTTTGGGCTAGTACTTTCAAAAAGTAGTTTTTTAAAAAAATTGTAATATCTTCTAGACCAAATATATTATGGACATTATGCAATTTTCCTTTTCATTCCAGCATTATTTTCATCAAATAAAAAATGAGTAAAATACCAATTCCATTTGATCTCATACCGGATATAATTATGGCTACAAAATTTTATTTCTTCAAACTTATTTCCGTGAAATAATTTCAGTGTACCTTAATATGTCTTCATTCAAAAGTTAAACTAGAGAGAAATTGCACTCTTCCTTTTCATTCAATGTATTCCAAGCACAATTGGCAACATGTTAGGGTCATTCAAATTTTTTATGTGACATACAATATAATCTCGTCTATACATCTCAACTATCAACTTTCTGATTAGTAACAATATAACATTTACATGGCCAAAAAAATCAGACCTCTCGGTGTCATTGAAAAATTTCAAGCTTTCTTTTCTTTGGCTTAGTTTCAAGCCAAGCTCATTACTATTCAATTACTAAAACCCTTGCTCGTGGAGAATGTCAGCGATAAAAAAAGAGTAAATTACCCAAATTTTCTCTACATCTTGCTAAAATTACTTGAACCTCCCATTTATTTTAAAAATATATACAAAACTCTCTCAAAACAAAAATTGCAGTACACTGTAGTCCAGTTTTAATTTTTTTACTAAAACATCCTCTATCAATATGATATATATTTTTTAAACAAAATATTCTTACATACTTATTACAAAATATTTTTTAGTAAAAAAATTGTCAATAAAACTAAATTGTGTATTTTGAAAATAGAAGGGAGGTCTATCTAATTTCAGCAAAACTTGAGAATCAACTGCGTAATTTACTATTACACAAGGATCCTGCCAATATATCATCTAACTTGGCCATATTCAAAGAGTCAAATTGGGATCCAGATTCAAGCCACAGATAGATGTTCCTCACAGATTTTTAATACCCGCCTGACTGGCCAGGTTGAGAACCTCTAAAAGATGAGTTACCATATGGTCTCCGTGCATCTCTCCAATGGCTCCTACCGCTGCTTCGTTCAAATGGGTAATACTGGGTATCAACACTAGTTCTGGCCATGCCACTTTCCTGGCGCTTCTTTTGAGCATTCCTCATTTCTTCTTCAGCGTCGTATCGTGCACGCTGCAAAACAGGAGTAATGAACAAATGAATACAGAACTTTGTTTAAAGCATGATGGCATAAAGTACAGCTCAGGATCTCTGGGAATTAAGGCCCATATCGTGTAGTTTTTCTCTCTGGTTCTGCATAAAAAGGAGACTGGAATGTAAAATCGCTTTGCTTTACATACGGATCTTATTCTTGCATAAATAAAGCAAAGCAGTTAATTATCTAGAAATGTCAAATAATTTTCCCATCTGTTGCCTGTACCTACATGTGTTTATCGTTTTTTATTTTTTCCATAAACACTTCATATATTTATAATCAGATAACAAAAACATAGTATATCAGCTACGGAATTCCAAAAAGAACCCAAAAAAAAAACCAACATCAGGAAACTACATCAGAAAACAAAACACAGCAAAGACAACCCATAAAAGAAAAAAAAAAAACCACCATCAGCAATCTCCTTCCAACACAACACCGCAATTATACTAGCCAACACCTGTTCTGTCAGCAGCAAACTCAGGAATTCAGGCTAAATCTCTTTCCAAAATCGCAAAAAGAGGGGATGGTGGAGCTAAAGCCCACCCCAAATGGTACATCCCCTTTGCAACACTACCTGCAATCCAATCTACAGCACAATTACCTTCTCTAGAAACCAAGAAATATGAAACACCAGAGATTAGCCAACAAACACTTGACATCATCCATTAAACCAACATACACCCACTCCCCCAAATATGATTTTTCCCGTCAGAAAATTGAAGATCTCAGCACAATCCATCACCAAGCACACATTACATTCAAACTAATCTCTAGCAATGAAGATGGCTTTTTTCAAGGCCAAGATTTCAGACATAAGAGCAGATCCTGCAAATACAACCTCGCAATGTGGTTTCAACAACCTACCCAAATTATCCCTCCATAAAACACCAATCAAATGCTTCTTTTCTGCCTTCCTTAAATGACCCATCATAATTTATCTTCACCTTCCCATTAGGAGGCGGACACCAAAAGCTGTCCTCTTTTTTCATCCCTTGATTCCAAACCCAAACATCTTGCTGACCAGAACTCTGCCACTATTTTGGTGGCCTGCATTATTACCCTACTTTGATTCACTTCAGCTTTTTAAAAAAGCACTGAACACTCCTTCCATATCACCCAAGACATACACACAAGCACAGCCTTTCTATAATCAATCTCCACACACCGCACCAGAAACTCGTTACACCAATATGCAAAGCTTGACACCTACTTCTCATCAATCCTCAAAGAGAACAGACTCCCAAACCACACCTTCCTCACCCATGGGTAAAGCAAAATTACATGTTCAACTGTTTCTGCATCAACTCCACAAATTGGGCATAACAGGTCAATAGCACACCTCCTCCTGAACAATGCTTCTTTGGTTGCAATGGCCTCATTTATTCCTCTCCATAAGAAAAACTTCACTTTATTTGGAACCTTCAAACACCAAACTTCTTTCCATAACTTCTTATCAGGTACATAAGAGCTACCAGCCTCTGTTCCACGTCTGCATCTTTACCTTCCCACCAAAATGGTAACCCAATGTGATACTATGTTCTCCAATTCTCACCATGCTCCATACTAGTTTATCAGGTTGTTCTCTCATCAGGATAGGTATTCTCAAAATATTCATATTCTCCTCATTAGAGATCTTACTCAAAATACTCCTCAAACACCATATCCTTTCCTTAATCAGATCTACCACTCTCCTGTCTCTATCCTCTTCTCTACATAAACCAGAACTCAACATATTATTCACACATCCTGGAACCCACCCGTTATTCCATATCCTTACTGTCTTCCCATCCCCTATTCTCCAACAGCCCCCTTTTACCAACAAATCCCTTCCTTCCAAGATGCTTGACCAAGCCCAAGATGCTCTGTGACCCTTTCTTGCAATTAGGAAATCATCATTAGGAAAATATATTCTTTTTAACACCATAACCCACAAATCATCACCATTATTCAGTAGCCTCCATGCTGTCTTTGTTGACAAAGCAATGTTAAAATTCATAAAATCACTGAACCCAAGTCTCCCCTCCCTTTTAGATCTTGATAAGAATTTCCAACTCTTCCAATGAATCATCACCTCTGTCACTCTACTTCCCCACCAGAACTATGCTATACTACTATCAAACAAGTTTATCTATCCGCGTGTTGCAAAGGCCTTAAAGAAAATTAGTCTGTTATGTTGTATGCCTATATATTTTAGATCAACAATGTTCGTAGATGTTAGCAAAAATTGAATTTAATAATGTATTGCGATATAAAGAAAGCATAATATATTGGAGAAAGTGCATATAATTGGTTTTGAGATTGAAAAGAGAAAAGTCACGATTATGGACTCATTACAAAAGCACCATCAAAAGGGATCTTTTTTGTCATATGAAGCAGTCAACATTGTTGCTCTTATGAAGAACTTTGAAATCTCAAAAATTAATGGAACCACATTTGACTTTATCTTTGACTCTAAGTGATGTATGACGATCAACGATTCAAATCGTTGAATAAGCCCTTCAATCATATATTGTCTTCCCTAGCTTTAATTTTAAAACATGTCAAATTATTTATAGTCCTTTATTAGAAACTTTAAAAAGCGGTTAATTAACTCATTATTTTTTTCGTTGACTCTAAAAAATTTCTAAACCTCAGAATTCCCGATTCAATAGGGGGCTAATTAATTCATTATTTTTCTCATTCATTCCAAAGAACTCTCAAACTTCAAAGAGGTCTCGAATTAAGAGACAGTTATTCGTTCATTAATTAATTCATTCATTATTTTTCTTGTAGACCCCAAAGAATTTCACACTTAAAGAATTCCCAATATGTGTAAGAAAGGGGAGAAGTCATCGCATAAGAGCTAAGAGAATGATCAAAGGGAGAGCTCTCATCAATTAAATAAAGCTCCCACATTAAAAGGAGTCTATTTTAAATATATATAATAGATTCATCATAAGACCTTTGGAAACCTCTCGGTCTCTCAACTCTTATCACCTGCTTCCCAAAAATTTCTAAGTCTATTGCATGACATGTACCACCAATTAGACCTGCATACTCCCCCTCCACCATCATGCTCATTTTGATTGTTTATCTCACGTTCATTCCTTCTTTTGGTCATCCTTTCTTATAGAAAACCATTTCCTCTTCCCATGTTTTGATTGGTGTCGACCTAGTCCATGCACCATACATTGGCACTTCATCATTTACAGGCATCATTTTCCTCTCCAAATTGCAACTCCTTGATTCATGCCCAATTACTTCACACTTAAAACAAAATTGTTGTAGCTTTAAATACTTAAATTCAGTCCACACTCTTAATTTCCTAGGCCACGAAATTTATACACCACAAGCAATAAAGGTTTGTTTAGATTCACCATTACTCATGCTCTTAAAAAATTTCTTAAGATTCAACCATTCATCATTGGGTCTTCAATCATTAGAATTTCTCCAATAATACTTCCTAACTTGGCAACTGATAGGTCCACAAGAATTGAGAGAGCTGGCATAACTAAGGTGTATGAGAGGAGACAGAAGAAGCAGGCCAACCATAAGGACCTAAGGGAGTCTATCGAGTAATTGACATTTTTCTAGAGGGGATGAGCTAGAAGAGAGAGTCAGGAAGTTAGTTAGGAGGTTATTAGTGGGAGAAATCTGCAGGAGAGGGCAAGGAAGGATTTGGAGTGACTTTCCGTAGAGACTTAAGCCTCTCGATCACTAGGGGAGTACCTTTACTGTTTTCATTGTTTTTCTGCCTTATTCCTACCCCCTATCCCTTTTCTCAGCTGTTGGAACCATCATTCTTGGCTGAGAAGAGCTCTTTTCTGTTATCTAAATAATACTAAGTGCAGGATTCTATCAATATTTGGTATCAAAGCTGTTTCGATTTCCCAGGGAATGGTTGGCACAAGGATGGAAGCAAGGGTAGAATAATTGGAACAGAACTTATCTACTCTTACTGAAGTCGGGAAGAGCGTAAATCCATCCAGCTTATGCTTCTAGAGCTTCAAGAAGAGTGGGAAAAGCTGTCATTGAGTGTCCTCTGACAGTGAGTCAAGGAAGAGAAAGATACATTGACACTGACACTTTTCATTTTCAAGATTTATGCAGAACATTGATTTCTCTGGGGTATGTGACGCATTGAATACACTACCCCCTCGCAAAAGTCATGATCATAGGATTCTGATTAAGGAGGGAGCTCAACCACCTAACATAAGACCATACTGATATGCCTACTCACAGAAAGCCGGAATTGAAAAATTGGTAAAGGACATGTTACAGGTCGATATTATCCGCACAAGTGTCAGCCCTTACTCTAGTCCCGTACTCCTAGTCAAGAAGAAGGATGGAAGTTGGAGATTTTGTGTGGGCTATAGGGCACTGAACAAAATCACTGTTCATGATAAATTCCCAATTCCAGCTATCAATGAGCTGTTGGATGAACTTGGGGGAGTGTCAGTATTTTCCAAGTTGGATTTAAAAAATCCAAGTATCATCAAATCAGAATTAAAATGGAAGATGAACATTAGACCGCTTTCCGTACACATGAGGGCCATTACGAATTCTTAGTAATGTTGTTCGGTTTGACTAACGCACCCTCTACTTTTCAAAGTTTAATGAATAATATTTTTGGACACTATTTGCACAAATTTATATTGGTTTTCTTTGACGATATTCTGATTTACAGTGTTGATATTGATTCCCATATGGGCCACCTAAGAATAGCGTTACTGCAAAAAAACCAGCTGGTTATAAACCAGAAGAAATGTGCCTTTAAGCAGCAAAAACTGGAGTATTTCAGATGCATAATTTCTTCTGAAGGAGTGCTTTGTTAAGAAATATGGTAAAATTGCAGCTGCTCTTACTCAATTATTGAAGAAAGATTCTTTCAAATGGAGCGCCGAAGCTCAACTGGCTTTTGAGGAGTTGAAAAAGGCAACGACAACAGTACCCGTGCTCGCAATGCCTGATTTTTAGCCAGCCTTTTGAACTTGAGGCAGATGCATCCGGGTTTGGGGTAGGGGCAGTTCTGATGCAAAAAGGGAGGCCAATAGCATATTTCAGTCAAACTCTCTCCAAGAAAGCACAACTGTGTTCCATTTATGAGCGGGAACTCATGGTAATAGTTATGGCTGTCAAAAAGTCACAGCACTACCTAAGAGGGAACCGATTTGTGATAAGAACTGATCAAAAAGCTCTAAAATATTCATTAGAACAGCGGCTCATTGAAGGTGGGTATCCAAGCTGACGGGGTACAAATTTGATATTTGTTCTAAACCGGGAAAGGAAAATAGGGCCACTGATGCTCTTTCTCGGTGTGAGGAAGTAGCAGAACTTAGAGCTGTTTCAGTGTGGCAGTATGAAGGTCTGGAAACAGTGGATACAAAAGTTAAACAAGATGACAGATACAGAGCAATTATTGAGGGGTTACTTGCAAGAAAAGAGGTTCCTACAGGCTATACACTCAAAAAAGGTTGTCTATTTTATAAAAACAGATTCATGGTCTCCAAAATTTCAGCTAGAACTGCCATGTTAATGCAAGAGTTTCATAATTCTCCAATAGTTGGCCATTCTGGTTATCCATGCATTTACAAGAGATTAGCTGAAATTGTCTATTGGGAAGGCATGAAGAAGGACATTCAGGATTATGAGGCTAGATGTGAGGTGTGCCAGAGAAATAAATACAAGGCAATGAGGCCATCAGGTTTACTTCAGCCCCTTCCCATTCCACAACAGGCATGGAAGATATTAGCATTGATTTCATCACATCATTGCCTAAATCTTCCCGGTTTAACACCGTTATGGTAGTAGTAGACAGCTTAACCAAATAAAGCCACTTCATTGCTTTGTCTCATCCTTTCAATGCAAAAATGGTGGTGTGGATATTTACCAAGGAGGCGGCAAGGCTCCACGGGTTTCCTAAGTCATTGTCTCTGATCAAGATAGAGTTTTTATTAGTCAATTTTGGAGGGATCTATTTAAATTGGTTGGCACTACTCACAATTACAGTTCGGGGTACCACCCCGAAACCGATGACTAAACGGAAGTGGTAAATAGGAACCTAGAGACTTATTTGTGCTGTTTTGTAGGGGCACAACCAAAAACTTGGAGTAAGTATTTAAGTTGGGCAGAGTTTTGGTTTAACAGTGCCTATACCGATCCTCTGGCATGACCCCTTTTCGAGCATTATATGGGAAGGATCCACCATCTGTGTTTAGCTGGCAAGATGACATCTCCAATGTGCAGGAGGTCAATTTGACTTTGAGAGAAAGGAACTGCATGCTGGAAGAACTTAAAGATAACCTTGATAAAGCTCAGCAACTTGTGAAAAAATGGGCTGATAAGAGGCAAAGGGTGGTCAATTTTGAGGTGGGGGATTATGTCTACTTAAAGCTTAGACCTTACCAAATGTGGTCCCTCATTAAACGCAAATGCAAGAAGCTGTCCCCTAGATACTATGGGCCTTATAAAGTGGTAGAGAAAATTGGTCAGTTGGCTTATAAACTAGAGCTCCCTTCAACTGCAAAAATTCACCCTGTTTTTCATGTTTCCCAGCTCAAGAAATCTTTACAACCCCCTACTGTCCCGCAACAATTACCTAAAGATCTTACAGAAACCTTGGAGCTCTTGGTTTGGCCAGAAAAAGTGCTGAAAGTATGATCTCTCCCAAATGGTCAACAGGAAGTTCTCATTCATTGGAGAGGATTATCAGAGCGTGATAATACTTGGGAAGCTTACGATACCATTCAACAACAATTCCCTATATTCCACCTCGAAGACAAGGTGAAACTGGCAGGGGAGGGTAATGATGGGTCCACGAGAATTGAGAGAGCTGGCATAACCAAGGTGTGTGAGAGGAGACAGAAGAAGCAGGCCAACCATTTGGACCCAAGCAAAGTTCAGGCCCAGGTGGAGACCCAAGGGAGTGTATCAGGTAATTGACATTTTTCAGGAGGGGATGAGCTGGAAGAGAGTCAAGAAGTTAGTTAGGAGGTTATTAGTGGGAGGAATCTGCAGGAGAGGGCAAGGAAGGATTTGGAGTGACTTTCTGAAGAGACTCTAGCCTCTCAAATGCTAGGGGAGTACCGTTACTGTTTTCATTGCTATTCTGCTTTATTCCTACCCTGTATCCCTTTTCTCGGTTGCTGGAACCATCATTCTGGGCTGAGAAGAGCTCTTTTCTGTTAAATAAATAATACTAAGTGCAGGGTTCTATGAGCAACATTCTTCTTATATATCTGATGAGTCTGGTGGTGTTAGTGGGCCTAATCAGACCTATTTAATCACTTAATTCAGGCAAAAGAGGGGATCGGCAGAAAAGGAAACTTGATAGACTCGACAGTTATTGACAGCCAGCACTTCTCTCACATGGGGAGTTAGACAGCCAGCACTTTCTCTCACATGGGGAGTTAGTGACAATTAGTTGGCTGCGTAGTTATGAGGGGGGAGTGTGGGTTTGTGGCGGCATGGGAGAATATTCTGGAAATTGGGTGGGAGAGACCTAGCATCTCAAAAGCTAGGAGATTTGTGTAGATCAGTGTAATTAAGTGTCTTGTGCTGATTTCTGTGTTCAGAGTCCTGTTGTGTCAGTGCAGAATTTGTTAAGTTGTTTATTTTCTGTTGTGTGGTGTGGGTGTAATTTTCCTTTAGTAATTGAATCATAACAGTTTGGTGTTCAATTTATCTGGGTTCCATCAATATCCCTTCCAGCAGTATATTGTGGAATTGAACCCCAAACAGCCTAGATCCAAAATCAAACTTCTGAATCACATTAAATCTGGATGATTCAAGACAATCAGCATTCAACCAAGCACTAACCATGGCTTTCAATACTGTGTAACACTTTGCTTCACTTTGAAACGAAAAAACATGTTCTCAACCACCTCAAGAATGTTCACCTCTTCACTCAGATTCCAACCCTTCTTAATCATTGAGATTGCTGCATACTAGTTTGCCTGCTTCTCCACAATTATTTTCTTCCCCAAATTATTCTCTGCACTATCACTCTACTCTAGCTTTGGATCAGAATTGCCTTTATCACCCCAAATACTTCTAAATCAATCTCCGTCTAGGCAAATTAGACAGAGATCCTCCCTACCACACTCCTTACTACCAGTGGCAAATGAACACAACCCCTCTGATTAGGACCAAAGAAAGAAACAAACTCTCACCAATGAGAGGAAACTACACATTTTAATCCATAATAAATACACAGATGAAACTAAGCATCTTAATGTGTTTATCATTTAGCAATTTCACAGTTGCCCATTCAAGAACAGTCATAATAAATAAACATATGAAAGATCCCTTTAAATTTTAATCCATGATCATGTTATAGTGAGCATTTTGGTATCTTCAAATTTAAAATCAATCTAAATAATGTCAAGAAAATCTGCAAAAAAGTAATTTCCAAGAGAGCTCATCAACTCGTTAAATTTCTCTCTACTGGTACTTCAGAATATACCGTAGGTAAGTATGAAGCCATGATAAATTGGCATCATTAATTGTTAATTGGTCTACATTTCAAGACGGTGAGAAAATTGGGATAGCAAAAAATTAGTAAAAGATAGGGAAACAATAATATTATTGAAAGACTCACTTGCTTTGTGATTAATACTAACCCATCACTCTAATTACACTAAAATACTATAAGAATAGAAGGAAAGTTATAAGCACTACAAATAGCATCTCTTTGGCTTACAAGACTTTCTTAAATTTTTTATATCTTTCTTAACAGGGTAACACTTTCCTCAACTTACAAGACATTTCTAAATTCTTAATTATGTGACCTACATTCCATGAGTAGTATTGTTGACCTTCTCACAACTGGTCACCAATACCTAGTTGCTTACTACAGTCCCTAACAAAAAAAATCTTTATTATTAGAGTTAAAAGTCTTCAACACACAACTCTCAGAATCTCTGCTCCTTAATATTTCCCACTGAATTTGTTCAAGGGCTCCTTTCAGGTAACACAAATTTTTTTCTGAAGGTGACCAATAATTAACAATGGTTGAAGATATAAAATGACTAACAATGCTCACAGTTTATGCAATATCTAACCAAGACACTGTAAGACCTCTTGAAATTTTCAAGATCTTTAAATACCTCAACATCTTTCGTAAGATGCAAATTAGGAGTTATAGGTATAATGCATGGCTTTGCTCCTATTTTCCCAAACTCTGCCAATAAATCAAGCACATATTTATTTCTGAGATAAGAAGATCCCTTTCTTGCTTCTTACCTCTACTCGTAAAAAATATTTTAGCTACCAAAAGTCCTTTATGTAAAATTTGGCATGTCAGAATGATTTTAGGGATAAGATTCCCGCAATATCATTTCTTGAAATGATAATATCATCAACGTAGTGACAAGAAGGATAATACCTACTTCAGATTTTATGTAGAACAATGAGTGATCAAACCTACTCTTGTCTTGTCGAAGGTCATGGAGGAAAGCATTCTTGATATCCAATTAACACAAGGGCCAAGCATGAGCAACAGCCAGAAAAAATGAATAAACGAACTAACACCATTTTAGCAGCAAGGGAAACTGAATCTAAGTAGTCCACTCCATAAGTTTGTGCAGTGCCTTAAGCAACAAGACATGCCTTAAGGCCAACTATTGAGCCATCAAGATTAACTTTTACCATAAACACCCATTTGCATCCAACCACCTTCTTGCCTATGAGTAAAACGACTACCCAAGTTTCACTTTCATACAAGGCATCCATCTCTTCTATCATGGCATTACACTAGACAAGATAGCTTAAGGCCTCTTGTAAGAGACCTAGGAATAGAAACAGAGTCTAAGAAGGCAATGAAAGAGCAAGACAAAGGAGACAAATGATTATATGAAACAAAATTAGCGATAAAATGAGTACAATGACATTTACCTTTGCGAACGGCAATCGGAAGATCAATGTCACTTGAATTTGGATCTGATGATGAAGAAAGTGGTATAGGACATGTATCATGAGTCTCCTTTCTCCAGGAATACACTTAAACAATTGGCGGTTTTGTTGGTTTAGGGGCAAGAGATGGTGGAGGAACTAAATTGCTTGGATTGTTAAAGGAGAAACAACAGCAAGGTGTGACAATATAAACTACCTAATCATCTTCAACCCCTCAATTAGTAAAAATTGAAGGTGTACAAAAAAAATGGTATGCTTTCTTCAAAAGTAATATTAGTAGACATTAGATATATGAGTAGATTAGGACAATAGCATCAATATCCATTTGTAACACAAGAATATTCCAAGAAGATTCACTTCAAGGACTTTGGATCTAACTTAGTATTATGGAGTCCAACGTGCCAAACAAAACAAGCACTCACAAATCATAGGCTCCCTCGAATACAATGACTTGTCTAGAACGATTGAGGCAACAGCAAACATTTGTCGCAACAACTACTAGTGCAAATGCTCATCACAGTTAGACCTACTCAAGGTGATAGATTAGGGGTTGGATCCTTGACTCGCTCATCAGACACTGTGTGGGCAACATTGGCTCACAGGTGGCCACACATTAAGTGTCCAACAATGATCACGGGTATGGCCCAGTTTGTGACAGTAGGTGCATTGGAGTCATTTTCAGCTACTGCTGCGCTGTCATCACCACAACCACCTTTCTCCCAAGTTTGGGATGCCAAGGCTAAAGTATATCAACCAAGAATAGTAATGGTAGTGACACGAGAGTAGAGGAGGACACACGGACAAGAGAAAACTTCATTAGAATATATTGGAATTGTTTAGAATCAAGTCTCGGATGGGGTCTAAGCCAAAATTGAGGTTGATCAAAGTCATAACCAAGAACTTATCCCACTGTTTCTCTTGTCCACTAACTGAAGAGGTAAGAGGCATTAGAGAGTGGAATTTATACTTCAGAGACTCAATGCGACTAGCATGTATGGCAATATCCAAATTATGATGCTTGAGGTTTAAGAATAATGGATAAAATGTTGTAATAACAACGGACATCATTGTCATAAATCAAGGTAGTTAAGCACCAATTCAGAGAATGCCATAGGAAAACAGAGTTGAGCACCGATTTGCATCCAAGTAGATCAATAATTATCAGGAATTTTGGTTTCTTTCTTACTCAGGTGATCCAAATATCCTTGATCATTGAATTGTAATTTGATTGGAGCCACCCATGAGTTGTACTTGGCCACCACATAATATCTAAGTAGTTATGGCAGTGGTACCGCCCAAGACAAAAGGGATGGAACTGGATTTGAGGCCTTCGAAAGCCAACATGGCATTTTGCATTGAAGGGAGCTTGAGTAAGTATTGAAAAAAGTCACAATTGAGTCAATATAGGTTGGGAACATATCAAGTTCATTGAGCAATCGGTTCTGTTGGAAGGACAGCCTAAAAGGAGGGCTCAGATGCTGTTGTGTGATAACTAGGGCAAAAAAACACGCTGTCGTGACGGGGCATGTCGCTAACACTAGAGGACCACCAGGAATCACCTGATTGGAGGGTTCTGAGGTTGATGGTGGAGTGCGTATTGGCTAATGATGAGCAGGTAGAGGAGATCTAGAGCAGACAATCATGAAAATAGGAGAAGAAATTAGAAAAAGAAAAGGAAGACAAAGCAAAAAGTTGGGTTTATGTTGAAAAGAGTTGCAACAAAGGAGAGGAAAAAAGATGGGCGCCATTGGAAAGAGACACAGTAGGCTTTGATACTATGAAGATGGTAAATGTAAGGTGCATTTTCTCCCTTACATTCCATCTTATTTATAGGAAACGAAAATTGTGTAGTAGGAGTAGTACAACTAATACGTGAAGTAAATTTAACATATCTAAACACCTATGAATCTAGCCTATTTTATGTACAACATTCATCATATCGTATACAATATTCTAACATATTCTAACACTATTAGGAGTGTGTGTGAAAATCACAGAAAGACTAACATGAGTGTACTCTAAATTAATTTAGGGGCTGAACATTCTATAATCAGGGATGAGAGAGAGATGGATAGAGTCAAGAAGAATTACAAGAGCTTGCAACTCCTGAACCTCCTTATTATTGAAATTCCTCAAAATGCTTGCAACTCTTGTTCATTACAAGCAGGTAGTTACATCATTTCAGCACATTCTTAAATTATTTCTCATTCCTTCTCATATTAAAAGGAATTTTAATCCTTCATATTTAAACAATATTTGTTATTTAAACACACAAAAAAATACCTTGGCAGGGTCTGACAGCACTGCATAGGCCTCTCCAATTATCTTGAAAAGCCTATCAGCATCTCTGCGTACTTCTTCAGCAATATCCTTCCATATCCCGTCATCCCCATTGTCACTTCTTGCCAAAGATTGGCCAGCCTACAATGTTAAAAATTCTGTTAAAATGATTATAAATGTAAGAGTATTTGAGCAAGTGACAAGTAATGAACCTTGTCAGGATGATGTCTAAGTGCAGCTTTCCGATAAGCCTTCTTGATTTCAGATGTAGAAACAGATGGTTCAACTCCCCTGCCATCATAATCTGAATTAGCTAACTGCTTTAAATTATTAACATTATTATTGACCCAACTAAGCAAAAATTAATATTGACCTAACTAAGCAACGATAATGGTTATCTAAAGATATATAAGTTGAGGTTATATATTTCATTAAATATTTTGAAAATGACTTTTCTGGATAATTTCTTTTCTAGAACGAATTTATTAGAAAGAGAAAAATATACAACTAGCTAGAGGATAGGATAATCTCAAACAAAAAATATACAAGAAAAGCTCAAAACAGAACATGGTAATAAAAACAGCAATTCCCTTAAAAAAACCGCGCGCTAAGGAAGCCATATACACTATTCTATCACATCACACAATTATAGAAGATATGCCATTGAAGATGTGTGCATTCCTCTCCAACCAAACTAAACACTAAGTCCAATAAATGTTGGTAAACTAGCCATTGTTGTTCACTGATCGGAAGGGATATGATCCCTTATTTAGTGTGATTGTGTCAACATATTCCCTTCCTTGTTTAGCTTGATTCTGTATCAATTTTGTTCTTCCTTAATTATCATTTATTTCCTTGTCACATGGGAACTAGTAGCAAGCAAGTTGCAATGTCCTATTTAAGATGCTTATTTTTAATTTCTAGGCAATCAGAAGAGAATCAGTCATCTTCCATTATTTTCTGGTATTAGAACCTCCTTGGTTCTGATCAGTCCTCAAGCCCAAAAACAGGTATCAATGGGTGAAATTTTCCACTAATATGGTGTCGCAACCCACTCAACCACCACAGGCAGTGGTGTTGCATTCTCCAGGTATGTTCAATGCCTCTCCATTGGTCATCAGTGGCCACAAATTGAACGGCTCAACTACCTCCATTGGAGTCAGTCAGTCCTGATGTTCGTTTGCAGTTGAGGCAAGGAGGACTACCTAAATGGGGACACTGCTCAACCTGAGAGACACGATCCCAGATACTAAGTGTGGCATGCAGAAAACAACCCTACAAAATTGTGGCTTATAAACTCTGACTGCTGAAATCAGTAAATACTTTCTTCTCTACAAGCCCCAAGAAAGTGTTGCTCAATCCTATAAAATTGAAAGCATGATATACGATTTAACACAGGGAGAAATGCCCATCAATCAGTACTTTAATGTTCTTACTAATACTGGCAACTTGATGAATTAGAAAACTGCAACACCGATGCTACTACTTACAAAAAGCTTGTTGAAAAAAAGCGCATTTACCAATTCCTAATGCGCCTCAACAGCAAGCTTGATGAAGTCAAGGGATGCATTCTTGCAAGAACACCTTTCCCATCCCCTAGGGAGGTATTTTCAGAAGCAAGGCAAGAAGAGACCAGAAAATAGTTTGTTCTTCGCCATTCCATCAGTCATGCCACAAGTGAAAACACTGCTCTAGCCACCGAAGGGCTTGTTCTTCACAAATCAACAGTAACAAAAGGCAAGGAAAAGGACAGTGTGATCACTGTAAAAAGGCCGGTCACACTAAAGATAAGTGTTCGAAATTCATGGGAAGCTAGCCAACTGAAAGCCACAAGACAAGGGAGAATCAAAAGGCTATAATGTGTCCACTGACTCTGTTGCCACTTCTAAGTTCTAAGTCATCTCTATCCAACCATGAGCAACTTGATCTCCTACAAGAGCTGAAAGCATCACAGCTCACAGCCAACACGGACAATCGTATGGGTACAATGTCACCAAAAATATTGCTCAATCAGGTACCTTTCCTGTAGACTTGAGGTCCAAAAGTTTTAATACTCATACATGAGTGGTAGACTCAAGGGCTACCGATCACATGCCAAGTAACACTCATTGTTTGACACTTTAAGCCCATGTACAGAATCTTTAACAGTGAAAATTGCTGATGAAACCTTGGCTAATAACACTGGTGTGGGAACCATTACCCTCTCAAAGGACCTTGTGCATAAGAATGTGTTACTTGTACCTAAACTTGCATGTAGGCTATTATCTATCAACAAAGTACTTAAATATAATGCTTGTGGGGGGCATATTTCTCTCACGATGGTTGAGTGTTTCAGGACTTGAAATTTAGGAGGACAATTGGCAATGCTAAGGAAGAGGGCAGACTCTATGTCATGGGCACTACTCCAAATAAAGAAGCTCTTACTGTTGGTAGAAATCCTTTATTGGGGCACTATAGACTTGGCCACCCTAATTTCCATTATATGAAAGAATGTACCCTCATTTGTTTAATAAAAGTTGTGCCCCTATTCTCTATGAAGTCCACCAATTTGCTAAACACAACACACTAGAGCACCTATCCCTCTCAGCAATACAAACCTACTTATCCTTTCTAATTGATCCATAGTGACATCTGGGGTCCATCCAAAGTTAAGTGTCTCAGATTCAAGATGGTTTGTCATCTTTGTTGATTATCACACAAGGGTCATGTGGGTATATTGGGTATATTGATGAAGGGAAAATCCAAAGTCTCTACAAATTTTCAAACCTTCCATCAACTTACCCAACCCAATTCCAAACCCCTACAAAAATCAATCTAAGTGATTTTGGAAAACAATACTTTAACAGCCACCACTACCTCACAAAGCATGGCATTCACCACTAAAGCTTTGACATACACACACCCCAACAAAATGGAATTGCCAAGCATAGAATAGGCACTACTTGAGGTTGCCTGATCCCTCATGTTCACCTGAATCTGCCCAAATGCTTTCAGCGAGATGCTATCTTAACTTTAGCCTACCTTATAAATAGAATGCCGACAAAAGCACTCAATTTCCATACACCATGCAATACTCTACTTACTGTTTTCCCTCATAGCCACATTATTTCCGCCCAAACCTTCAAGATCTTCAGCTGTACCAACTTTGTCCATTTCCATAACAGTAACAAACTTGATATCAAATCTAATGTATGTTTGTAGGGTATTCTACCTCTCAAAAGGCCCACAAATGCTATTCCCCAAGCCTAAAAAGGTTCTTTGTGTCTATGGATGTTACATTCATTGAGAATCAGTCTTGGTACTCAAAAACCTCCATTCAGGGGGAGAACACAGTAGAATGGACCTTTGGCTTTGATGAACCTAAAAACAACTCTAAACCCCGGACATCTGGACTAGTTTTTGTCAACTTTTCTCCACCAAATTAGCCCAGACCCAATGAAACCAAGACCACTACCATCTCTGAATCTGAACCTGAACTTGAAACCAAGAATATGCAAAGTCAGCAACTAGATACTAAAATTTCAAACAAGCAGAAAGAGCTTATTGTCTATTCAAGAAAGAACAAAGACCCAGAGGTAGAGGTTGGACCTCCAACAGAGCAGAAAATTCTCATATATCCTGGTATGTGGCATAGGCTTCTTTGGCGGCTTCCCAAACATCCTGGGCAGTAGTGTACAGAAAAAATTTCTCTCCAATAGCATTTTTCATGGAGTTGATCAACCATGACATCACCAAATTCTTGTCTAGACGCCAAATCTTGAACTTAGGATCACTTCTCTCAGGTCTTTTGACTTCTCCAGTGAGGCAATAATCATTACCTCTTCCACTTATGTACATTAACATTAAATGGGACCACTGAAGATAATTGTTCCTATCCAGTTTGTGGCCTGTGATCAGGACAAGGATAGACTCAATGGCGCTGGACCCAAAATAGGGCTGGTCAGTATTCTCATGAGGAATTTCAGTCTCTTCTTTATTAAATGTCTCTATCTTGTCAGGATCAACAGCCAAACCTTGGCAAAATCAGATTCTTGACTGCGTACCAGCCAGCTGAGCCCTCATACCATGTGAATTCAGAGAAAGAACTCTGTTCCCTGCTTTTCTATATCCACGAGAAAACTAAGTACAAATATTTATAGGGAGAGTAACTAGAACCTAGCCAAACAATTCTAGCAGAAGACTCCTCACAACTTACGGGAAGAGAATATAAAATAAAATAAAAAACATATATTTATAGGAAAAGGATATCTAATCCTAATAGGAAAAGAATAAGACATTTAAAGTGACCAAGTATCTTAGTACTCGAGATCCAATATCTATTATATTCTTTACCATGAATGCATAGATGAAATATTAAGTCATGGCCTTCAAAAGGTGCACAGTGAATGAATGACCTTTAACAGTTAATAGATCAAAGTTATTCACAATATTCATCTATTAATAGATGAAAGCTATCATTGATGTTGGTGGGCCATTTACTTAAACACTTCAACCAGAATATAAACTAGTTCAATGAAAAAGAAGAATCAAACATAACTTCAAGCAGATAGCTGAGCCTTTATGCATAGAATCATATGAAGTCAAAAAAATCATATTACAAAGGGCAGCCCCCCCCGGGCCGCAGAGTGGTGGGGGGGGGGGGGGGGGGAGGTGGTGGAAAGCGCTGTGAAGCTCTTTGTAGCATATACCATATTGAAGTTATTCAAAGTATCAATCTACACTACAAGCTCTATTTGTTTTGAAACTTTTACCAAAATTGTCCATAATTTCCATCTAGTATATTTTCTAATAAGTTACAAGAAAAACGTATTATAACATGATCCACATGAAAGTTTCCACAGGGATGATCTCTGTATGCATAGTCCTGTGTTTTTCATCAGCTCGTGGTCATGTAATTTTTTGAGCTCATAAACAACACAAACATGTCAGATTCCTCAAGCCACTTAATTAAACACTAGTATTTCACCAAATTCTGCGCTCATTTTTCACAAAATTAAAACATAAATGCACGCTTCAATACAACTATAAATCTATTTCCGTACGAGCCACTGTTTGTCATCAAATTTCAACCTTTAAATCCTGATCCAGCAATTAAATGCATATTCTAACATCTTCCTACATGAAAAATATTCACCATTTCATTCTCCTAAATGGATCAGTATACCTTACAGCTTTGAGTCTTTGACACGGGAATACAGAGAAAACTATAAGTTATGCTGTCCTGGGGAAAATGATCTTGACCGTTTAAATATGTGGCAACCTTGCTTTAGATTAGAAGTTACAATAAAGAAGTAGTAGTAATAGAGCTTACAATATGAGGTACATATCAAGAGGGATCTCCTTTCTAGCTTCCTCCTCCATTTCAGAAAGCCGTATACGATTTTGTTTCAAATCATTAGCATAACTAATAGATCTATCAGATATGCCAAGCTGATTGGCCTTATCCTCCACCCCTTTGTTGAGGACAGAGACAAACCTCCGAAGATCACTAGCTGCTTGTGCATAGTCTCTGATCATCTCATACAGAGTTGCACGCCTAGAAAGTGCCTGCAAGGGTATGAAAACGTTCAACTCAATATACCACGTTTTAAAACCTGAAATTGAAATTTGAAAGCAAACTAACATGCAAAATAGACAAATATGGAAATTGCCAGATATGAACAACACCACATATAACAGAAAGGAAATGGTTGAAGATCTCAAACGTTTAAAAATATACAAAAAGGATAATCAATCCAACAGATCCACGAGTCTCATGCTAGCATATCTCAGGAACTGATATCAACAACTGAATGTAGATTTGGCCTCCTAAGCCACAGCTACTTCTAGCACTTACATTCCCCTCAAAAAAGTATTTCTTTCAAGAGGTCAAAGAAGCTTTGCCCCAAAAATCAAACAGATTTTGGATACTAGATATCCTTTCACACTTGTATGAAGATCAAATCATTCAGCCATGAAACACAGGTACAGTAATACACAAGCAGTATATCAGACACATAATGGGTACAGGTACAGTTTGGGATAGCAAAATAAGTGCCGTATATTATTCTTTCTCTTTTTCAATAATAGGCTAGCATACAGTTTTTGTATGGCTGGGTACGCACATATACAATCCAAAACAGCTCAGGTAAAGGTATGGCACAAGCAGCAAATTTTGCAGTAATAAAACGTAAAGCTTTCTCTATTTTCCTCCCAAATTTCCTAAATAAAGCTCTGATTTCATCTATGTTTGCCGTGTGTCATCATTTCAAAATTTTAACTCTTAACTTTCATCTTACTATAGCTTACTTCTCTCAATTTCCAATTTCACATCAGTTAGTATATCAAAGCCATTATTGAGTCTTCTCCTAATACCTTTAGCCATTGAGATAAAAGTTCTTGACATGATATTAAAGCCTTCATGACGAAGCAATCAAAGCTTCATTCCTTGCTGCCTACATTCTCCATAATTTAGATTAATTTCAGCAGAGTTTTGCTGGCCTTTGCTTTCTTTACACTTCAAGCCCGGAGGATTTGTTTGAAGCTGTGTTAGAGATTGCTGAAAAAATAAGGAGAGAACAGGCAGAAGGGACCACCAACCAAAATATTATTAAAAGACTCAATGCTGAAGTATAACATTGAACCCTTAATCTCCAAGTATTACAACTACACTAAGACACTCATACCCTTTGCTCGGATGAGACACAAGTTACTATTTCCTTAACCAATAAGACTTCCTCAATATTAGATAGCCCTTAATGTGCTAACTCTCTCGTCAACCTATAAGACTTTCCAAGTTCTCAGTATCACTTATCAAAGGCATTTGTAGAATCATTGCTGGGCGTTAGTTTGAGAATGTGTCAGTAATGACACTGAGCTGCACAGTTTTGGTACTTATAGCGTTAAAGATCAGTACAATAAATATGAGTGGAACGTGCCTAGGATACACCTCATTTACACACTAAGTCATAAATAGTGTCCCTACCTATTTTAACAGGCTCAAATTCAAAGGTTGTATCAAATTCTGGCTAGAAAAATGCTACTTAAATATTTGAGCTTCTCTGAAGATCCCAAGTGCTTACCATCCTCGAGATAAAAAGTATGACCATTTTATTTGACTTAAATCAGACCAGTCAATTAATTTGAAGTACAATAGCCAATAGGTATGACCCCATACAAAAAAGATGTTATTGAGCAATTAGTAAAAGAAGAGATAGATAATCAAGTTATCAGACCTTATCATAGTGGATTTAGTCTTTTAGTAGTTTGTCATGATAAAAGATGATTATTGATGTTCCTCTGTGGATTATAGAAGGCCAAACCAGCAGGGTAAAAATAAATTTCCAATTACAGTTGTGGAAGAATGATGGCACCATTCAACCCATCCCTGCTGCCAAAACACGTAGAAGGAGACAAAGGGAGTGAAAGAGGGAGGGAAAGGCAGGACTGTTAGAAAGAAAGGGGAGGACTGGTGGTCCATAAGAAGATACAAAAGTTGTACACGAAGAAGCAGAAAAGTAGAGGTGCAAAAGAAGGAAGCAATGATGAAATAGGAGTTAAAAAGTAGTTGACAGGAGCATTTGAAGGAAAACAAAGAGAAAAGAGTTGTTCGGGTTGGGGGGGGGGGGGGGAGGGGAGATTTTGGGTCAGGTTTTGGTGGAGAGAGTCAACCTCCCGAAAGTTGGCAAGTTTGTTCTGTTCCTTAAGTGTTCCTGTGTAATGTTTTGATTGTTCTTGTAGTGGGTGCTTGTGTAGTGAGGTACTTGGGTGAATCTTTCTGTGTATCCAGAAGGAGAGACTCACTAAGAGAGTGTGTGCTGTAAACTCTTATCCATAGAGCATATCCAACATTAAGTATCAGTACAACAAATATTTGCCATATTCAGAGTAGTGTGAGTGTTTTGCAGATAGGAGGATACGAACAAAAACTTATTAGATGGATTGCATGATGCTTCTTATTTCTCTAAGCTAGGCATGCATGTCATATCACCAAACTCAAATGTGTCCCATAGACATTCATAAAACTGCCTTTAGGTCCTAAGCAAGATTCTCAATTTTTTGTAATACGTAAATTCTTAACATAAATTTCTTAAAAAGCTAACCAGTTTTCCTGGTTTGATATTAATTCTAACATATCAAATAGTAGTTTCAGTTGAAAAGTACAGACCTTCAAATAATTTCCATCAAGGGCTATAGCCAGACTGCAATCAGTAATTGCCTCGGTAATTTGACCTAATGCTTTATATGCGGCAGCACGATTACAAAAACAGACTGCTGCAAACAGACGAGACTCCACATTGCATGATAAGGCAGCAGTATAATGTTCAACAGCTTCTAAATATCTTCCTGCCTGAAATGCTTCATTCCCTGCAATCTACAGTTGAAGATATGTAAATCAATCCTCACACAAGCCTCAAACAAGCAATTTTCATGCTACAGAAATTTATCTCACAATCATCAACATGATATATAATGCTTAATTTATGATTAAAGAAATTTGACGGAACCCAAATTCTGTAACAGTTTACTAACTTTACTTGTAATTCAAGCACTTCTTAACTGAACAATACAGAATTACATTCAAACAACAAACCCACAAAACAAAACGGGCTGATTCAACTCCCTAGGTAACAAATGAACAGGAAATTACAAATTACAGAACACAACAGATGCATAAAACCGAAACTTACGAACACTCTTCGACTACACACACCCTGACACAAGACAGAACACATTGATCAACTATAACAGACCATGAAACAAGACAGAGCACACAGGAAATACATAGAAATCACGACAGCACACTGGGCAAATTCCCGCCTAGCAGTTTGAGAGGCCAGACTCTCCAAAAGACCCAAACCCACACTCTGATTCCCCCCCCAAAACCCAGGCTCACGCCACCCTTATTTTCCTTCCTAAAATCCAGTTCATCCCTTGGGTTAGCAGCTTAAGAAAAATGCCATAAGAAGTTGAACTCTTGAATAGATACACTCTTACAGGTCTGAGGCACAACTGATCAGACCTTAAAATTATATCCCAAGCAACTGAAGTTCCTTAATCATTGATAAACCAGACACTTATCAGGACACCAAAAACTGAACTTGCTAAAGAAACACGTGTATTCAATAGAAGCAGGTACACCTTCTGATTTATTTATTAGATCAGCATCCAGAGACACATTATACTGGACAGCCAAATTACTTGAACAATGCAGTAAATCCAAGCAACAGTTTTAAAGGGAAAAAAATTGCAGTTACAGCAAGGTATAAGCTAACCTTGTGATGCAAAAGTTCACGTACAGTGACAGCTAGTGGGATCAGTGAGTCAAAAACCTTGCTTCCACTCCTGCAGGGTCAGCATCAAAGCTCATGTCCATAAAACAAGTATCACAATCAAACATATCCATATTTTCTTTGTCCTGCTTGTGCCCTTGAGGGGGAAGAGAGAGAGAGAGAGGGGGGGAGGGTGGACTCAAAGGTTAGTAAACCTTACATGTTCATGGAAGACAGCACTTCCCCTTGTCCCTCCAGTGAAGAAAGACCCTCTTCAAGCTTTCCAAGGTGAAAATAAGCTTTAAGTTTCATTGAGCACCGCCACAACCTGAAGTAGAAGCCTTTTGGGAGTTTTGAATCATCCAAATTTGTGACTTCACCTTCAGCATCAGATGAACGAGAATTCTTCTCAGCAGAACCAAGGGTCTGGTCACAGAGCTGAATCACCTCCTCAAATTTACCCAGCTGCTATTTGAAGAAAAAGTTATCTCACACAGACTCAATTGGATATTATTGTAGTAAATTCTAGCACAAACACCCACAACTAACTGTATTAAGTCATTATTGTAGCAAAATGCCAGCATATAACAAGAGGGAGCACAGACCATGAAAAGAGCCTCTGCTTTCATTTCTAGTAATTCTTCAGAGTATGAACTTATCAACAATGCCTCGTTAATTTGCTCCAATGCCCTATCTGCATCAGAGGTTGTCCTTGTTCGCAAAAGTTCAGCAGAATTTTTTATAAATTCTGATACTTTCTGCCATCCGTTAAAAGAACGAATCAGTTCAGGAAGAGGAAGGGGCCACCTTCTATCCATCTCAAAACGTTACAAGAAAATGCTATCAAGAAAAGAAAACTTTTATATCTCATGGAAAAATGACAAAAGAAATGCAGAATTTAGCATTTTCATTATAGAAAATAAGCAGTTTCTGGAAGTTAGATTCATCCTAAACAGTGATTGAATTTTCAATGGTGATCTAGCAACTCTATTACCAAAGATACAAAAACCACAAAACAAGTAGGCACCGTAATCAAGTATTTGAAAGTCACAATCCTCCACATTGTCAAGAAGCAGGAAAAAGATTCTTTAGAAAGTAGTTTTCTTGACCATTTATGAAGAAAGGACCGTTGGTTGCAATGCAGAATTGAATAGAAATACACTGAGGGCAGAACATGAAAACACCCCTAGATCACTATTAACCCTATTTTATTTTTATAGGTTTTGATAAAACCAATTTGAGTTACAAACACTTCTCAAAATAAAAAAAGTAGGAATATTTACTAAAAGTCTTTTTTGAAATTCAAGGTTAATGATCCTCTAGACTTTTTTATTGGATAGAAAGCATGTACATATATAAAAGATAAAAGGAAGGTCAGATTCTTACTCCAACTAAAAGATGTAACCTAATGCTAATCCTATCCTGATTAAATTAGAATACTCAAACAAATTTTATCCTAACAATACTGAAACTAAAATGATCCTTATCCTATCAGAATTAAAACAGAAAGTCCAAAGAAAAGAAAGATAAATACGACCAAAGAAAAAAATTTAATAGACAACTAAAATAACATCTAAAACAAATAACTAATCAGGAGTTATGAAATGCCACTTGAATTTAAAAATAAGATCACAATGAGGATAGCATGATGTCCAACACTCTTCAAATAAACATCACAGGAAAGGACATTGAAAAATTCTGGAATAGAAAAAGAAAAATGGTAAATGGGGTGGCTTGCACAAAACAACAAAATAGCTGAAAAGGAATACTTCTTACACCTTAGCTTCTTCTACTTCTATGAAACATTCATTACTAACCACTTATATTAGCGACCTTCCCTATATCTCTCCAACAGATGAATAGATGAACTCAGCATTTCTACAAAGGAGTTTTGACTATGAACCATAAGAAAAGGATACTGACAGATGACACGGAACAATGTCGGTGGCAATGACAAGATATCTGAGAGTAGAATGTTAGAGCACATAATAACGAAACAAAGAAAGTCTCCCTCTTACCTATGTCTGTACTCTGTACGTCTCCAATTAGGCAATATTTTCACAGTGAGATTATGAGAGACCTATTTCCTCTAGTTCTGAAAACGTATACCAGACATACATAATTCCAGAATAAGAGGAAAGAAGGAAAAAAAAACATTAATTACCCAAAGTATCTAACTCTTCAGTATGCCCCAAATACCACATGAAATAAATGCCTAGAGCATTAATTATTACAACAGAGATGACTAAAAGTACCCGGAAGTCTGAACCCATGAAAATATTTTCCTATCTTAAGGATATGATATTGGAGCAGTTGGATATAATAACTTTCTAATTTTAAGTCATTAAAAAAGAACATTGAATTAAATCTACCCACAATATATGTAGTTATCCATACAAAATAACTAAATATTATCAAACCTGTGCCTTTTGTAAGCCATCAGAGGCTTCCACAGCAATTTTTCGATCTACACAAACATCACTTCCTGATTGCAAGCACCTCTTGAAATATTGCAACGCATCTCCAACCTCCCCCAAAGCAAGGTAACAACTTAAAACAACATTGAAAATAAGAGGAGTTAGGAGATATAATCATCTTCTTGATGACTAAATATGATGCATGTCAGTCCACACATTGATTGCACTTCTATGTATACAACATAAGGACAGGTCAGAATGAGACAGATCATTTAGTAAAGTAACAGGTTGTCATAGAACAAAGAGAAGAATAAACAGTAGATTGTGGTTTTAGAAATAGTTTTCATAGCATTGGAGGAAAACAACTATGGCATTTTCCATGAGAACCAGATTCTCCCTAGCAGAGGGTGAAAAAAGTAAACATGATCAACAATGGTATGATTGGGTAATTAAGATTAAGATCAACACCACTTATGCATGCGCTTGGGAAATCATCTCACCAGCATCCTTCTATTTGCTAACTTATCTATGGTTCATGTATTCAGTTCTGGGAAGATATATAAAATTGTGATGTAACCTTGTCCATTGATTATAGATAAGAACCATGTCATCCCTAAAGTACAAACTACTATGAGAAGGCCCAGGAATGACTTTATTAATATCTCTAACAAGCCCTCATGCAAAAAGGAATCAGGGTAGCGAGGATCCTATTCCTGACCATTTGGTCTTGAAAGCTCTAATACAATATAAAACTCAAAAGAGAGAGCAAGAGACAAAGGAAAGAAACCCTTGTTTGAGAATGTTAATAAAAAAATTCTGATTTACAAAGCCACTTTATTTATTACATTAGTGCTACAGCCATCTAAAATCAAGGGAACAATTGTAGTATTAGTACAGTCATAGATATTGTTGTACTATAACTATAGAAGCCAGATCCAGCATTTACACTTATAACAGCTAGTATTAATTCACTCCTAGTGCTCACGCATATCCTTCTTCTAATTGTTCAACCTGATTATTCTGATTGAACTTGGTTATTTCTAATAAAACATAGTTTGAAGTTCTTCTTCATTGACCAACAAATTTGGGCGGAAATTCACATGTAGTTTGGTGTAACAATTTAAATTTTATAGTGACAATGTATGTGAATAAGTTTCTTCAGCATTCCATAAAAGGATTTACTAACCACTGGCGGGAATAATTTTGTTACAAAATGGTTAATGATTAACTTCCTGAACAGAATTAACTAGGGGTAAAAGGGTCCTCTTTGTCAAAAACTACTGCAGGCTGATCATTTCTTCCTTTTTGATTTTCTGAATAGATAAAGAAACATTATTTGAAGAAAGAAAGGAACATTAAATTGTAATGTTATAATTTTATTATTAAATTTTTGCCTGTGTTTCTGTTTCTTACAAATATCTTACTATCATATTTGTAATTTTCATTTCTTTTTATCTATCTTCTCACTCCATCAATAAAATTAGAGTAAAAAAATAAAAATTAAAAAACCCTACAAGGGACAAACAAAGTTAGGCAACACATACAAACAGTGACCAATAACATGAGAAGATTATTTAAATCACACATAAGAAAGAACATGAACACTTTTCTGAATGATATACTGAAATTCATTCTAGCTTTAAAACAAAGAACTGAAATAACAAAAATCAACTGAAAAGGAATGGCATATTAGCATGAACTAGGTGCTTACTCCCTATGAATAATGATTCCTAAAACTTAATCACTGTATGTACAAAGATTAGGAAAAAGAAAAAAAAAAAAAAACCTTACTTTGCAGCTCTAAGTTGTACCCTGAGGAAACTTGGATCTATTTCAGCTGCCAGTATACAATCTTTAAGAGCATCTCTCATCCTTCCAAGAGACATGCGTGTAGCAGCACGATTGCTATAACATAGCATCAAAGCCCTAAGAGAGCTCCTGGATGTTCCTTCTTTAGAAACAGAGTTAAGTCCTTTGGTGTAACAATCCTCAGCCATAAGTAGATCCCCATTTTTGTAGGCTTGATTTCCCCTGATATGAAGTAATTTCAGTATCAAAAATAACAGATATAATGCAGATATAATGAAACTAAGGACATCATAAAAAATTGAGTGTAAATGTAATAAGAACACTGCCAAAGTACATAATAACCTGAGTCGCCACTTTTCACAGGCTTCTTGAGCTGCAATGGTTGCAGCAGTAGTAGAAGCAGCCTCCTCCTTCATACCCTGCTCCTTATTTATCTCAGAATCCCTTGTTTTGGGTCGAGGAGGGGATTCTTTGGCTTTCTGACCATGCCCAGAGGTGAACAGAGATGAAGTTGTAGAAAATGACATAGATGGGGATGAATAAGAAACCTTCAAGCTTGGAGCGGAGCTGTGAGTATCATAACCAACTTTTACCCAATTTTTCTTTTTGAGGTGGCGTTTTGGGCTAGATGATTGAGCTTCAGCATTGGAAGAGGCAGCAAATGTGAAGGGAAATCCACTTATATCATTTGAACTTGAAGCACGACCAAGATGTGGCATTTTATCACTACCACAGGCTTCAACACTAGAGCTTGGACTGCTCTCAGTTTCTGCTGAAGCAATGTCCGCTTCATCGTTTGCAGACTTAAAGCTTTCAGTTTCCACCCCAGATATAGACTCATCTTGTGGGTCTTCACTAAAAACACATTTTGGAATTTGATAGTCTGAAGTTTGCTCCTTTGTTTCTTTGCATGCAGCATCACTTTCATTAATAATTAAGCGCTCAGTTTGCACAATTAAATCTTCATCTATAGGATCATTAGAAGTTGTTTGTACTGAATCGGCAGCTGTAGAGTTGTTATCAAAACTCAATGAGTCATTGGATGTCACAGAATTCTCCCTTGAGCATTGAGTTTCAGTCCTTGTTTCCTGATACGGAGACACATCCATTGGTGAATAAGCCTCAGAAGCCTCAGAGTTTTCTTCGGAAACATTTTCCATTGAAACAAAATCTTGGCCATGCAACGGCAGAACTGGGGTAGACAGTTTCGGTTTACCTCTCCTTTTCTTCATTCTTCTGTTGCTACTTTGTTCCTTATTTGATGCTGGTGTTTTGAACTCAACAAAAGATGAGCCTGAATCATCTTTCTTTCCTGTAAAGACAAATTCATCTCTCTTTGTACCTCCAAAGGCATTTTCAACCATTGAAAAGGTTATGCCCCCAGATAAGAATGAGGAAGATGGTGCAGCATTTTGTACCATTCTGATGTTTTCCTTGGGTTTGTCTGAAGGAACTTGATCACCACTTAAATCTGTCTGGTTAATTTCCTCCACAGATTCCTGAGAGGAAGGATTCCAAAATTTTGGTTTAGTAAAGTCCCCCTTCTCACTGACTACCTTTAGCTTCTCCATTTTTCTCGACAGAATGGACTCTGTTCTTCCCCCAATGTAACTAGAAGGTGTTTTACTGCTTGCAGAAGCAGATTTTTTTTTCCCACCAGTCATTACATCAACTTCATTCTTCTGAACATTGTCAATACCCGAAGAATCCTTCACATTCAGATTCTTCAGTTGGTTGAGAACTGCATTTGTTGAGTTATCAATATGTAGATCACCAGCACCGCTTTCTTTAAAACTTAATTTCTTTTTCAACTCATTTTGGAGTTCTGATTCGACATAGGAAGAACCACTAGTGTTGTCTTTACTACCAGATGTGAATTTAAAACAATCATCTGCATATGTATTTAAACCTCCGCTTTTAGTTTTGCCATTGTCGTCAATTCCACGAGTATGCAACTTACTTATGTCTTCTGGAAGCTTTGACACAAAGTCTCCATCATGACTGGAACTCTTCTTATGACCACACTCAAATGCAAACTCGCCCTTCTTATAACCCATATCTTTAACGTTTGAAACCTCATTCACATTGCCCATTTTCAGATTCCTCATTCGATCAATAATTTCATGGTCGACATTTCCACCAGAACCAGTGTTGCCCATGTTTAAATTTGAACCCGAATCACTGCTCTTCGTTCCAAAGATAAATGGTTCATTCCCAGTCTGACCAGCATCACTTATACTGAATATAGACGACGAACCCATCCCCGACCCAGAAAAGGGTCGAACCGAACAATCGCGAACAGGACAAAATGGATTGAAACCAGGAGCAACCTGAATCTCCTCGATCCCTGTCGTCGACCTCAAACTTTGAGCATTGCTCTGCTTCCGAACCTTCATGAATCTCGGCCTCGACAGGCCCGAAACCGGTCGCGAAGCTGAAGCTGAAGCTGAAGAGGTGCTGAAGGTGAAATTTGTATTCTGGGCATTTGATTTCGAAATCCCAGAAGCTCCATCCATAGCATTGGATGGTTCCATGTCGTGTGGTGACCTTTGATGTCGTTCGAATTGGCCAAATGGAGAAAACCCAGAAAAATCGAAGGATATTGAATGAGAAGCCCGACCAGTGAGATCGTCAGTATGCACCGGAGCTCTGGGAACTACCAACGCCGGCGACATGCCAATATGGGAGTCATCAAATCGGAGGGACGAGAATTAACGGTGTTGATGGGAGTCTCTAATCAATCGATAGTTCATTTGGGCAAATGATTAAAAATGAATGCAAAATATGGATAGGTAGAAAAATTCATAATATTATTAGAAATTCCTTTGATTCGAATGAGGAAAAGAATGTCTTCCCTTGGGATAGATCTAGCACTCAATTCTTTTCATCAATTTGTATTACAATTGTTTTTACGGTGGGTTGACAGTGATCATTAACTTTGTATATATAAGCATAATGAAGTCATCGATTGTTCAAGCAAGCTGTATTAAGAAAAAGTTTCTATAGTTGGTGGCTATAAAAAACTTTTCCCCATTTGGTAGTTAAATATATGTTTGGATAAATTTTTCCCCATTTTATAGTTAAATATATGTTTACATCAATTTGTATTACAAATGTTTTTACATGTATTTCTTTAAAAAATGTAAAAATAATAAATTTCACCCTTTTATTTTAAAGACCCACAATCCCAATTTTTAAAATTATATTACACTGACTTGTTAATTCAGTGTTGATTTAATTTTTTTACTAATATAAACATTAATTTGTTTAATTTAAATATTGTTGAAATTAAAATATTAAATGTGTTAATTTTTATTTTAGTAAATGATCAAATTAAAATTAGATTGATAAGACAAAAATCAAATAAAAATTAAAAATTAATAAAGGATCAAATTGTATTTGAACTTTTAAGTAAAACATTACATTATACATATTTTAACGAATATGAATTTTTTATTTATTACTTCATAGCAAGTATCAAATATTTATTTGACAATATAAATGTAATTATTTTTAAATTTAGACTAAATTAAATTTATAGTTTTCAACACAAAATAAATAACATTGAAATAAAGGTTATTGTCAAATAAATCATATTTTAATAAAAAAATCAATATTATTCTTGAAGGTATTTTGATCAAATTTTAGCATTAAAAGAATTTGTGTATATTTTTATAATAGAAAGGAAAAAGTTATCTAATTTAAGCATCTTGTAAAACAATTTAACAAAAATACTCTAAAAAAAAAAGAGAAATAATTTATTTTAGCTTATTAGCTATGAATCAATTTAAACATTTTATTTTATTCGTTAACATTTTTTGATACTAGGATTTTAAAGTATGAAAAAATTTAAATATTATTTCTTATATGTTTATATCATGTTCTTTTAATTAGCTAATGACATATGGACAATTTTTTATATCTAATTAACTTTCTCTTAACTCCTACTTTTTAAATCATATTTTTTATTTTAAAAAAACATTTTCAAAACCATTTATTGATCACATTTTTCTCTCCCTCTCTCTTGTTTGTCCTCTCTCTCTCATTCTACTTACTCCTAGAATAGGAATGAATATTTTAAAAACATAAAAAAAATTATTTAAAAGTTGAGAGTCAAATATGTTAATTAAAAAAGTGAGTGAAGTGAAAAAAATTATTCAAATATCATTAATTAAGTAAAAAATTTAATATAATTGTATAACGATAAGCATATAAGTATATTATATATATAAAAGCTATAAAAGTATTTTTTTTCCTTTAAGCATTGTTACTAAATTTCATTAGTCATGGTATTATTTTGGGTTTCGTGCCTTTTGCTTCCTCTTATGTTCTTTTTTTTTTTTTTTTTAAGGTTCTTAACTTTTTCTATCTAGATTTTGGTCCTTTACTGTATAGTTAAATTAAATAAATTTCACAACTGATATGTGAAATCCACTTGATTTAATGGTTTCTACTGTACAGCCCATGTACAACAAGGGATCCCCACTCCACTTTTAATCCCTTCAACTCTTTATTTTTCCTTCAAAGTCCCTCATTGTCTATCTTTGTGTATGGCACGAGTTTTTCAGCTAGTGGTTAATTATGACACAAAACTTATAAGGGTTTGTTTGGTTAGCCTCATCTCATCATGGGAATGGAATGAGGTTCTTTTGGTTTGTACAAAGATGGTGGAATCTCTTTCCCTGGATCAAGCTCTTTCTCGTGTTCATAGGAGAGTGGTTTCTCTCTACAAATGGATGGAATGATGTTTGACTATGTAGAATAATATTTATATGTCATAAAATATCCCCATATTTATACTACAGTAGTCTTATCTAGAGCAGCTTCAAAAAATATAAGCAACTTTGATTCAAGGCCTTTTTTAAGACTTTGGTTCTATCGAGTTTGATGGTATAAGCAACCTGATTGAAATACGACAATGGAAATATATTTTGATAAAAGAGGTGTATTTCAAGCAGTCAAGCTCACAGAAAATTGTATCGTTGAACAAAAGAACATCAAAGGAGTCATGATAAAAGATATAATGGGAGAATTTATAAGAGACCCACTTAGGCATAAACGAGAAGGATCCATAATCCATGTCCATTAACCTAATGGCCTTGGAGCCTACAACATATAAAACTTATTAAGATCAGGCTTATAGTGTAAGGTCATATTGTATAAAATATGATAATAATTTAATATTATATTATATTTAGTCCAATATTATATAAGATACTACTAAATTTCATAAGATAGTAGCATTCTATCTTTGAAGACACATTATATAATATTATATAAGATAAAAATTAAATATTTTGATAAAAATATATTTTACTTAAAAAATATATCCATCAATATGCTCAAAGAAAAATATTTTTTTGAATATATACATATATAATATACACACAGTATGTAAAGACTGAAAGATTTTTTTTCCTCTAATTATTGTTCCTAAATCTCAGTAGTCATGGTATTTTTTTGGGTTTTGTGCCCTTTTTTTTTCCTTATGTGCCTCAATTTTTTCAGCCTTCCTTTTCTTTTGTTTTTTTTTTTGTCACTCTTTCAGCGTTCTTATCTTTTCATTATTGTCATTTTAAGAATAAAATTAAAACTGTATATTGTGCAGATAATTAACTGTTTTGACAGAAAGTAAATTGTAGGGGAGGCTTTTGTAATTTTATAAAATTATCAAGGGAGTCAAATGTAAAATTTTGAAACAGAAGGGATATAAGGTGCCATTCATCCTAGTCTTAGAGAAGTTAACGTCATTAATTTGCTTAATAAGTTAATATTTTAGCGAGGCTTAATTTTGCTTTTTCTGTTGTTTAGAAAGTTTTACATATCTCTTTTTGCGTAGAGTAAGGTCAGTTTAAAATTTAAGCTATATTTTTTAAATAAAAGCCATTAATTTATTTTGCAAAATAATGGCTAATGACATTTACAATAATTGTACAACATTTTTTAATCTAATATATAATTTTTAAAATTATTTCATTTTTTATTTTTTTATTTTTTTTCATATTTATTTTAAAAATTATTTTTTAATATTATATTTTTGAAGTAAAATTATTTCATTTAAAATTTAAAATTAAACTATGTGAGGTTAATTTACTAGTAATATCTTAATTTTGTCTTCTTAAATTTAAATGCAACTTTAAAATATTATATTATATATTACTCTCTATTTTAATAATAATTTTATTATCCAAATACTTATGAAAATTTTTATATTTTCTGAATTGTTTATATAATACCTAATAAAAATATATTGAACAAAATATATAATCACTTAACAATATTATGATAGTTCAATAAACAACCAAATATAGCATATTGAAGTAAGTAGATAAATTTATCTGATAAAGCTTTAAAATGTATAACTATCAATCTATAAAACAAATATTTATAGAGGATTATGTATATTATTTTAACAAATATTTATAGAGGATTATATATTATTTTATCCATTAGCATTTTAAAAATTTATTTTAGCATTTATAGGGACAATTGCTCAAGTTTTAACTAAAAATAATATATTGACATTTAAACTTAGGTATGTTTTACTTAACTATTGTAAAATTATAATTTACAAAATGTATCAAATGTTAACACAAAAATTAAATATAAAATTACATACATAATATATATATATATATATATGGATATATATATATATATATATAAATTTAATGGGTTCAAATTAATATATCAAATAACAAAATAAAATAACATGATCCAATCTTCAAGTTGAATAATTTCAATGATTCGAAAAAATCAAATATTTGGAGGCAAATAAATTAAATTTTAATAATATATATATATATATATATATATATTTTTTTTTTTTTTTAATATGTGGCTCCGGCACTGATACCACCTGTTGATCCAACGGGTGTGTAAAATTTACTTTTTGGGTTTAGAGTTCGTCACCATGTTTGATGTTGTAATAAAAGAAATTACTTTTATTCATTTTACATATTAAATGTATCAAAAATCACGATAGCATATGGATCAACCTTATCATAAACAAATTAAAGATTTCAACTAAGAGGAAACATGAATTACAAGGTAAAATAATGAGCAGGATCATCTACCATTGAAATACCGACAGTTGAGTAAAGTTGCATTAGCATATAAATGAAACACGATCAATTATTTTATTTTTTATTTTAACTAAAAATATTATATGAGTGGATTTTATACAGAACTATCTCGTCCGTTGTTATTATGACGGTAGAGGATTCCCGTCTGTAAAATAATCTTTCCAATTTGCCCAGGGAGACAAGAGGAAAGTTCCAAGAGCTTTCAACCCTATCACAAAGGACAAATTGAAAGGTTAAATAAAACAAAATACAAAAGGATAGTGTGTGAATGAGAGAGAAAATATTTAATTATAAAATACCAACATAAAGAAAATAAATAAGGGAAAAGAATGGAGCAAAGAAGCAAAAGAAAACACTATGAAAAGAAAAAAGCATAAAATACCATATCAATTGGTGAGTTGTTGTACCAAGAAGGGTTGGATTTTTGTAAGATGCGAGAGTCTTTTATTAATAAAAATAATTTTTCAAAACAAATAACAAAATTAAGATTTGAAATGTGTAATGACAAAAATAATGAAGATATAAAATGAAAAGTCATTAAAATTTGAAAAAAATTAATATTTTAAAATTTTATTATAAATAAAATAAAAACACATTTAAAAATTTTGATATCCAAAGTGTACTGTACTTGTGTGAACTTGAGATTTCACTGACTCGATTATATGATCATACTCAACCTAAATTTATATAAAATTTTTATTTTAATTTGATCTAACACAACCTAATATAATTGGATCAACGGGTCTATAAACAACTTTAATTTGTATTCCATGAAATTTTGAAGAGGAGGTTTCAAGATGAGGCACTCTAGGGTTCAAGAAAGGTCTCATGATGACATTAAGCCTGACAAGATGTTTATAAAGAACTTAAAATGCTATGTTACAACATCTAACAATTAATAAAAGAGTTTTTTTTTGCATAATTATTTTTTTAGTGCAAATAATTTTAATAATTTTAAGTGTTTATACAAAATAAGAAAATTCAAGATTAAAAAAAACTTTTAATCTCTATAATTTTACCAAATTTTAATTGGATCACGACAGTTATATTTTCCTTTAACTTGGTTTCATAGTCAAAAAAACATTGATAGATGAGTTATGTGGCTTTATGTGGAAGTTAATTCTAATGCCACTATAAAAAACAAATTCATATGCCAACAGTCATTTTCAGTGATAGATATGAGGACTCTACGTATAAATAGTTTATCCTTATAAACAATTCAACAAATTATGCGTGTAAATCATTTTTATATAAGGGTATGCTTAGACTGATGGCCAAAATGAAAGTTACAATGAGTAAAATGATTAAATTAAAGTAAATACATATTTAAAAATGTATTTTGAGATATAATGGAATGAGAAAGAAGAAATTTTTAGATTATTTTTTATCATCTAAAACTTTATTTTTGTTGTTTCTTCAAATTGAAGATCAATAATAAAATAAAAAAGTGTAGTGATATAATTACTATAATATTCTATTTAACTAAAAACTTAAAATTTATTATACTAGCATTTTATTTATAAGAATAATATTATAAAAATAATATATAAACTATTCTATTACATTAATGATTATTCTTTTTTTTATTAAACTTTAAAATAAGATAGTGATATATATCTTATCATTTTACTCTTTTCTAAATTTTTATTATTAGTTATTTTATTTTATCAACAGCTTCCAAAAATAGCCTAGGACTCTATATACTCACAATACTAGCTGTTAGTAATCTCTCTCTCTCTCTCTCTCGACCCATAATTAGTGATAATGTGTAAAATTCTAATAAAAAAAAATTACTCCCTCTTGTCAAAAAAATTCTCTCTTTTTTAGCGCCAAAAATGCTTAGCTTACACCAAATCCCAAATTTCCTACACTATATATCTTCACTTTCCTCAAACCCATAACGTATATATTTCCCAAATCCATACTGGAAGCTTGATATACCCCAATCCTCACCTTCAGTGTTCCTCCATGCCTCTCAAAAGTAAACCTCCTAGGTGAGTAGTTTCTCATCTGAACTTTATGCCCTAAGAATGTGATGGAAACATTTATTTTTGTTTACAATAAAATGAATATATGAAAGCATTGATTATTTTTTCTTTTGTGTAGAAAAAAATATTAAATCAATCATTTACTTTGATATATATGATAATTTAGTCACTCATAAATATAGTATAACAAATTAGTTCATAAAAAATTTTATTTTATATGTTCAGAAATCCATCACTCATAAATATAAATTTAAATATATAAAAAATTAATTTTATAAAAATTTAAATTTGTGAGAGATTAATTTATTATGAATAATTTATGAAAAATTAAATTATTACAAAATACAAAGTAAAAGATTGATTTTGTGCTTTTCTCCTTTTGTGCATTAGCCCTATTGCGTTTTCTTGGATTATAGATGCTGTGGTTTTTCCTTGTGTGCATTACCCTTTTGTGTTTATGTGGCATTAGATGCAACATGAAAAGATATGCATAAGGACAAAGAATTAACGTTATTGTTGCTAGTTCTTGTTTTCTTTTTATTATTGTAATGTCTTTCTTTGTTTGTACAAACATTAGTTGACATTTATTTGTGTCACTTCTTCAGACAAAATTTGAATTTGTTCTTAATTTAGATTAAAAAAAAAAAAAAAGAAATTTTGACAAACATGTTAAAGTCTAAAATGTTTGATAAAGGGAGATAATAGAAGTGAGACTTGAGAAAAATGAGAAATGACCCAAGTAAAACTTAAAAACAAATGGCTGCTAATGTATAAATGAAAGGACTAATCTTCTTCAATATTGTAATTTGGTTGGTGCTCTAATAAAGGAAAGGTAAGTTATTTATTAAATTGATGAATTCTTACAAATAATGATTTTGAATAACTAATTAATTTTTCTATTTTTTGTATTAATTTAAAAATTAGAAAAAAAATTAAGTTACATTAGAAAAAGAAATCATGCCAAGTTTAAAGATATGAGCTTTTAAAGTATGATAACCACACCTCTAAATTTCAACTTTTATCTTCTTGAGATAATCCGCACAGCTCATTTAGAAATTTAGAAATTCAATTGGATCAATTTAGTAATAAATGTTAAGTTACTAATTAATCAAAATATTAATTGCACTACAATTATATTATCTATCAATAATATAAGAGTAAATTTGTAACTTCAATTTTTATCATTTTATTTAAACGAAGTACAAATTTTTTGAATGGGATGTAGACAAATTTTGACGAGAAAAAATTAACTTAAGTGCGACAATCATGATTTAGTTCATTTAAAACTAATCTCCACCAACAGCATACTAAGATTAATGTAAAAAAGATTTACCATTAAATTTAAAAAGTGAATTAAAATTTTGTCCAATCACTCTACTCATTAAGATAAAATGTAAAAGAATTATATCAACTTTAATCCCACTAATTTTGGATCTTAGCATCTGCCCTAATCGAATTAGATACTTTATACGGCTCACCTTGTCATATTCCATGTCTTCTTCTGACTCGTTATCTTTGAAATCACTGGTGTGATGCTCCTATTGATATCTTCCGGTGCCTAGACACTAGAGAGAATTTGTTGCACATGTTTTTAACAGATTTGAATAAGATTTGTACAGTATCATGTCTTGTGTATTGTCAACTATTGGATCAAAATAAGTTATGACAATCGCTATAGCTCACAACATGTAATACATATGTAATATGTTATATAGTACCAGATTCAAATTCACTGTTTATGATTGCTAAAGAGACCAGTAGAGTTAGTTGAGAAAAATATTTTTTATTTCTTACTTATAATTAAATTATTATTTTTGTTTTTTACTTATTAAAAAATATCTGACTTAGTTGTTGACTTCTTAAAAAAATTATCATATTTAATTTTTCTATTTAAATCTTAAATTTAAAATTGAGATATTAAATTTAATATTTTTTTAAATGAAGGATTCAATATGACTTTTTAAATAAGTTAAAGATTAAAATAAAAATTTTACAAAATAGACCAGGAACCAAAATAATTCCTTAGTTGGAGTTGGTTATATTTGACTGAGACTAGGGTGCAAATGAGAGTAAGCGTATAGGGCCATTGTGCAGCTTCATGTGGCAAACTACGTGGGTCTACACTTTTATGGAGATGGCGTAAAGCCATGCTGAAGATAACTATACTCGACCCATCCAGCCCATTCTCGCTAATGTCAGGGTATGGAGGCCCATAATCTAGAGTCTTAATTTGATAATTTAATGTTAGATGTAGTGCTCTGAACAATCGGTGGGTAAAAATCAACTGTGATTATGGACCGCCAGATGTCATCAAATGTATGATCTTCGTTGAAACTATCTCATTTGGAGATTTTTTCTTTTGTGAAAGAGGAATGAGAGAAGACTTTTTTTTAAGAAAAGTTTAAAGATGGAGATAGAAATTATACCGTGATATCCAATTATTTCTATATAAATATTATATATATTATATATTATTTTTTGTATTTTTTATTATTTTACTTGTTATTTATATATATATATATATATATTAATTGAAAAAAATTTATTCAATTTAAAAAAATAATTATATTAATTACATATTAATATTTTATTTTTCAAAACTTGAACGACACAATAAAATTATTTTTAAAATATCTTAAGACTACAATCATATCATAATAAAAAAAATTTAAAATTTGAATAAAAAAGTTAAAATTAAAAAAATAATATTTTAAAAAAATCATGTCGCCTAAGTTCACCAAATTCATAAAAACCCCAACTTTGTTTGTCTCTCTCCAATCAATATAACATAAAATACGACAATTGACGAAAAAAATAAAACATAAAATACGACAGAATCCAAGTAAATGCCTCAGTCTGTGATAATATTGGGCAATGGATTGGGTAATATCCTTTGTGGCTCAGCTTTGGGCGGTTTGGGACGGTCTTAATTATCCTATGCGCCTCATGGGACAGTATTTTGGATTTTTTTTTTCCTTCTGTATTCCTATTTTTCGGGCTTCTTGCACCACTGGTTCCAGCAAAAAGGGATAAAAAAAAAAGAAGGAGAAAAGTCAGGGTTAATAATGCCTTCAAAAGCCCATTACGGAAGACCTTGAAACTTCCCAAAAGCCTTGAGACATGAATATTAAAATAGAAAATTACTATTTTGGGCTTTTACTTTTGAGTTTAGTTTCATTTTGGTCTACAAATTAGAAATCTCAAAGTAGTCCTTTACTTTTGAACTTTATTTTGTTCTAATTTTCTATAAATTAAAAATTTTAAAATGATCTTTCATATTTTAGAATCCAACACAAAGTAATATTTGTTAGAATGAGATAAAAGATAACTTTTAAAAACTAAATGATTATTTTAAGATTTTTCAATTTCTGAATGATCAAAATGAGACTATATTCAAAAGTAAAAGATTATTTTGAGATATTTATATTGTAAAGGATTAAAATGAAATTAAGTTAAAAAATAGAGGACTAAAATAATATTTTTCTCCATACTAAAATTATGATGATAGCTTGGAACTTTAGTTGTCTGAACTTCAAAATATTTACAAGGATATGCGTATGGCTATTTCATTTCCAGAGCTATGAATTTGACAATTTGTTAGGCATGCTTTAGCCAAGAAAAAAAGTTGTTCGTCATACAAATATATTATTTTTAATGATCACCAAAATTTGAATTGTGGCACCTTGACTTTCACATGTTAAGCTACTCTTCCCCAAAAGCAAGACCATGCTTGAAAACATACATAAGAAAGAATAGGAAGTTTCTCAGAAAGTTGATCTTGTTCCTTGAGATTTTATTATTTTATAGAAATAATAATTAAATACTGATTTTACTACAATAAATGAATCAAATTCTGTCAAAAATATTGAATTTAAATGCTGTGCCTATTTTTTCTTATTTTAATTTTGAGTAAAAGACACTTTTAGTCATTTATTTATCAAAAAATTATTATTTTGGTCTCTTACTTATTAAAATATTCAAAATAATATATTACTTATTGAAAAATGTCACATTTATTTCTCTTATTTTTTTATAAAAAATCCAGATTTAACCCCTTAAATTTAGGGTTTAGAGTTTAATAAAGAAACTAAATTTAATAATTTTCTTGAAGTGTGATATTTTCTAATAAATGAGTACTATTTTGAACATTTTCAACACATAAAGAATCAAAATAATAATTTTGTGAAAAGTAAGAATAAAAGTGTATTTTTCTCTTCTTCTTTTTTTTGAAATTAAATTGCATGTTGCACAACTGCAGCGATTTCAACCACTGCAATTTGTATTATAGTTTTTTTGCATGCTATAAATGAAATAAAAAACAAAATCTGTTTTCCACTAACTCAAATGCTTAAAAGTATTATATTGTATTAATTGATATACTGTATCAAGAAATATTTTAACATAATATATGTGAATTATATTTTTTTAATATATATTTTAAGAACACATGAAAGCAACGAAAATCAAATTTAATTTCAAGAACACGTAAAAGGCATAATAATAGACCGATGAACAATTCATATTACAAAACACTCAAGAGAAAATTAAATGAAAAATTTAAAGAGGGGAGAACTTTCAAACTTTTAATCCATGCCAAATACAATACAAAAAAAGATTATATTGCATAGAATGTAAATTTGCAATCATTTTGTTACAATCTTAATATATATATATATATATATATATATTAAAGTTATATAATTAAGATATATTATGTTAAAAAAATTATTAATTATAAAAAGCTATATTTAATATAATATATGACAAATGTTTAATTTATACTGAAGCATTTAAGTTAATATATATTATAATATAATATTTTAATAAAAAGTCATTAATACAGTATAATTAGTATGTATAACAATTAATGTGTTAGTAGAGGCTGGGAACCCAAAAAATTAGGAATTGAGTCTTTTATATAGGTGAATTGAAACATTATAATTATTTTTTTTGGCCGAAATCGTTATAACTAATCAATATGTTACAAAAAATAAATTTGTTAAAATGTATTACAATTAATTTTCTTAAAACTTTAAGAGTGTAACATACACTTTTGTTATTTAGCTTTGGATTAATTTATTTTATAAAATCTGAGTTGTGATTGCAATGATTTCAAAATATTCAAATACAAAATTATGGAACAATATAAGCAAGTATTTTTCTGTCTCAGTTCAATGATTTAATTGAAACCAATAAAAAAATTAGAGTAAAATATATTTTTGTTTCTTCACTTATCACAAAATTACAATTTTAGTCATTTACTTATTAAAATGTCTAAAATGGTCTTTTACTCATTGAAAATGTTATATTTAATCTCTTACTTTTAAAAAAAATATATCAAATTTAGTTCCTTAAATTTAAAATTTAAGATTTAGTAAAAAAATTAACTTTGATTATTTAAAAAAAAAAGTGAAGATAAGTATTAAATTTTTTAATAATTTAATGACTATTTTAAATATTTTAATAAGTGAAAGATTAAAATAATAATTTTATAATAAATGAAAGATTGAAAAATATGTTTTTCTCACAAAAATTAGAAAAAGAAAGAGAAAATTTGGATAAAATTTTATTTATCACTTGACTTGGCATCAAGTCAGTGTTTTAAATTGACTGGAAATTGGGATTCCACATGTTACGGGTGCGGCGCTTAACTGAATGACAAACTAGTGAAGGCGTCCAAGTATGACTTCCATGTCAAAAAAAAATTATTAATTTTTTATAAAATATAATAGTTTTTCTTATAGAATTAAAATTATAATTAATATATCATTTTAATAAAGACATTACGCTCATCCGCTTAATCCTTCTTTTTAATTTAACCTTGATTTTATAATATTATAATAAACACAGTATATGATGCACTGTAGGCTATAAAATTTTATTTCATCAAATTTTATTATCATTTATAATCCTAATTATTTTATCAGCCAAACGTAGCCTGATTATTTTTATTGTAATAATAGGATAACAATTGGATCCTAAAGAGAGCTTAATTCCAAACCAAACTCAACCCATGAATTCCAGACATGGGTAGAATCATTCAAGAAATGAAGAGAAGAATAAAAGATAAGTTAAATAATATAAAAATTTTAAATAATTTTCCACAGTGAAAATTCTTAAATTTAAATAATAGCAACTTATTGCAACGAGGCTAATATATCAAGGGTCAATTACAATTTTCTTTTACAATAGAAACAAATGTGAATAAGGGATTTAGATTGAGGTTATGGGGTTCATTCCCTCTCTTTTCACTTATTCCCTCTTTTTTTACAATATTAAAAAAATATTAGTTAATCTTGATATGATAATGAATTTATTTTACTAATTTCAATAAAATTATTTAAAAAAAGACTAAAAACTATTAAAATAATAATTTTATTAGAATTGACACAACAAATTAATTATTACATAAATATATCAGAATTAGTTAATATTTGTTCATTTTAAAAGTAATTTCCAGGTTTCATACTTTAGAGGATGTAGACCCCTTAAATACTGAGGGCCCATAAGTGCAATTTCTCCTAATCTACAATATAATAATAATTTTCAGAAGCTCCAATACATACGTTTCTTTGAAGTGAGGCTGCTTGACTAGTTGAACCAGAAACATCGATCGGGTCGGCTATTTTAGTCCCTGTGGTGTTGTGTAGTGAAGTTCTACGTATGCTTCTGGAATTACTAGCGAAGAATTCAAAGTGATCATTAAAGTTTCAATGGAGTGATTGACGGAGAAGACGAAGGGAAAAGTCTTAAGCCTCTTCCGTATAGAAGCTGCTAATCAATACGAGTAATGATATTTCAGGCGTACTCGAATTGCCTCTTTCATGTGTGTGTATAAATAGAGGTTCTTGGAGGAGGAAGGTGTCATAGAATAGAATCCATCAGTGTTATAGAACTTAGCTTTTGTTTTAACACTTTATAGCCATGGATTCGTTGTTTTCAAGAAGGAACATTACCATGTCTACTATATTGCTGCTTCTTGGAGTATTATCCTCCGTTGGACTACGATTTACAGGTCTTCTCCATTAATTCTCTCTCTCTCTCTCTCAAATACTAGATTTTTTTGTTTAAAATTTTTACTTGTCTAATTGTGAATCCAAATGCCTTCATATTTTAGTAGAAATATGAGGATATATTTGATCATAATAGACCATTGAATAAAAATATAATGATCCATATTTATAAATGAAGAATATAATTACATGCAATTATATTTATTTAATGTAAACATAGATCATTAAACTTCCATTCAATGGTAAATTATGATAAAATGTAACTTCATATTCTTGCTAAATCATGAGGAAATCCAAATTGTCTAATTGTTAATTTGAGCTAGTCTTATTGGCCATCTATGAAACCCTATCCTTCCCTCCTCTTCATGCTCTCTCACTCTCTCTTTCTCTCTATATATACATAGGGATGAATTTAAGGAGAAATGAGAGACTTCATCTCTTTAAATTTTTAAAATTTTAACTTTTACATATTATTTTATCATATATTTTTTATTTAATTCTTTAATTTATTAGAATCATTATCTTATATTATAATAATTTATCTTTCTTTGTTCTTATTTTTTATTTGAAGAATTTTGTTTCTATTAGAATCAAATCTTAGATTCATTTATATATATATATATATATATATATATATATATATACACACGTGTGTGTGTGTATCATTGAATTATCATTCTATACATGCACTTATTTTATTTCTTAATATGATCCTCCATGGATTGGTGATAGTTACTTTTAGTTTATGTGAATTCATAGGATTTAACTTGAGAAATTATAGAGGATAATAATCTCAAAATTAATAATTTTTAATTAGTCAGAGACAATTTTAAAAATAAAATGAATAAAAAAATCAAAATAAAAATTTAGTTATAAGTTAAAGAACCAAAATAATTAATATATAGGATAGTGACGGAACTTGGTATCTCAAGTCTTCTTTCAGACGTAAGCTTGGAAAAGAGATATTACTTGAATTTAGACTCTTGACTAGGCACATAATTTATTTATTGTTCACGAAATCTATTATTTTTTAATAAATTAAATTTGTAAGCATTTCTTGCATTATTCAAATTCAGACGAAGCAAAATAATTTCCCTAGCATAGAAAATATTAGAATTTTGGTGTTCTTTAATTTTTCTCTTTTGGCTAGGCAGATGGCTAATCTGTTTCTTCTTTTAAGGTTATAGCTATAGAGATACGATTGATTTTATTATACGATTTAAACGAATAATTCTTTATGATGTTTGAAATACTCAAATGCTCAAAAAATTAGAATATGATATTGGTTTTACTTATATAAAACGTGTACCTTTTATTGGACATCTGTTAGCTGTTCAATTACCTTTTTAATTAATCTTACAATGATTAATTATTTATTTGACTGAAAGAAAAGGCCAGTAAAGAAAGTAGAGTGGAAGGATAACTTTGTCTTTTTAGCGTTTGCGGTCAAGGTCCATAGTTGACTAGTGGGGTCTTAATGCACCACCGGTTGGATGTTTCTACGGACAAAATTTTTAGAGAAAAATGCATTTTGGTTTTTACTTATTACAAAATTATTATTTTGGTCCCTCATTCATTGAAATACTTAAAATAATCTCATTCATTGAAAAATATTATACTTGATCCCTTACTTTTCTTAAAGTTACTAAATTTAGTCTCTATAACAAATCTTAAACTCTAAATTAGACTAAATTTGATATTTTTTTGAAAAGTGAAAGACTAAGTATGATATTTTATAATGAGTGGTGGATTATTTTGAGTATTTCAATAAGTGAGAGACAAAAATAATATTTTTGTAAAAGATGAAGGACCCAAAAAATATTTTACTCATAACTTCTATTATTTGGATGGGTTTATTAGTAATTTAGTGGTAAAATTAATAATTATTAACTACTCTCTATATATTTTAATTGATTTATTGTACTTTGCCATATTTATATGAATTATTTTAATTCAAATTTATAAACTGAAAATTAAGATAAATCAACATAAGTACTTGGAAAAAACCTAAAATAACGCAAACCATATGTATTATTTATGATGGTCTTGATGAACAAAATTTATTCTCATAGACCATAAGCTCGTTTAGATTAATTGTTTCTTATAAAATTTTTTATAAAGTACTTTAGTATGAACATATTAGAGTGCCTTAATAAAAATAAATTAGCTTAAACCACATTTACAATAATACAGCTTTTTTAACATAATAAACATTGCTTTCTAAACACTTTTAAAGCTGTTTATTCAAATAGGACCTGATTATTATATTTTGATAGATAATGACACTCCAACCACTTTAAATTGTTATAATTTATGTTATTAGAATTATAACTGTCTATTTGTTAAGATTTGAATGATTTAATAATTTTCATGAATAAAATAAATAGTTGTAAAATCATTTTCATTTGGTTTCATATTTATGCAGTTGCACAATCCATAGGAGTTTGTTATGGTGGGAATGGCAACAATCTTCCAACAAAGCAAGAAGTGGTGGATTTGTACAAATCCAACAACATTGGCAAGATTCGTTTATACAATCCAGATGAAGGAGCCCTTCAAGCCTTGAAAGGTTCAAACATCGAAGTGATCCTTGGTGTCCCTAGGGATGGCCTTCAATCTCTTACAAATGCTGGTGCTGCCACAGATTGGGTTAACAAGTATGTGAAAGCCTACCCAGATGTCAAGTTCAAGTACATTGCTGTAGGTAACGAAATCCATCCTGGTGAGGCTGAAGCATCCTTTGTTCTTCCTGCTTTGCAAAATGTTCAAAGTGCAATTTCTGCAGCCAATCTTCAAGGCCAAATCAAGGTCTCAACAGCCATAGACACCACACTGATTGAAAACTCTTACCCTCCCAATAATGGTGCTTTCACTGGCCCTGCAAGTGATTACATAAAGCCCATTATCACCTTCCTAGCCAATAATGGAGCACCACTTCTTGCCAATGTTTATCCTTATTTTGCTTATACAAATAACCAACAAAGTATCAGCCTTGCATATGCTTTGTTCACTCAACAAGGAACAAATGAGGTTGGGTACCAAAATCTGTTTGATGCATTGTTGGATTCTATATATGCTGCTCTTGAGAAAGTAGGAGCACCGAATTTGCAAATTGTTGTGTCTGAAAGTGGGTGGCCTTCAGAGGGTGGAGCTGGAGCCACTGTTGATAATGCTGGCACTTACTATAAGAATTTGATTAACCATGCCAAGGGTGGGACTCCGAAGAGGCCTAATGGACCTATAGAGACATACTTGTTTGCTATGTTTGATGAAAACTCGAAGCAGGGTGCAGAAACTGAAAGGCATTTTGGGTTGTTCAGACCTGACAAGTCACCTAAGTACCAGCTCAGTTTCAATTAAATCTTTAATTATGTACCACTACAGATCATCTATAGTAAGTATACCTTACTGCATATGATCTATTTTCATTATGTACTATCTATGACACTTCAATAAGGGTGCCATGTGCCTATAGGCATACCCAAATGTAGCAAGTCACTAGTGCTTCTAATAAATTATATATGCTTCTCTAGTAAGTTTATACTATATTTTAAGAGAGAGAGAGAGAGATATATATATATATATATATATATCTATCTATCTATCCAAATGATACAAGTAAATTAATTCCTTTATATTTTTAAGAGACCAAAGTAAAATTTTTTCAAATAATTCCTTTATGTCAAAGATTCCTTGTGTAATGTTATTATTTTGAGTAAACACTTACTCTTAATTTGTAGTTAGGAAACAACGTGTTAAAGAAATTAAATGGAAAACATGAGATTTTTAGCAATCATTAAGGTGCATGCACTTGAAAGTACAGTGCCATGACAAGCAAAATATGTTGGTTGCAACATGGTAACCAAGAAATGCAAACAATGTGTTTTATGGTCATATTGTCACGTAACGACAATAATTTATTATTCATTTACATTATAAGGACACAATTAAAATGGAAGGACAATTTTGTCTATTTAGCATTTTCCGTCAAGGTCCATAGTTGACTAGTGGAGTCTTAGCACACTGCCTTTTAAGATGTTTTTGCTAACGGAAACTTCCATTATTTGAATAGGTTTATTAGTAGTTTAGTTGCAAAATGAATAGTTATTAACCTCTCTCTCTCTCTCTCTCTCTCTCTATAGATTTATTGTAAATGTTAGCATATCTATATGAATTAATTTTAATTCAAATTTATAAACTGAAAATTAAAATAACTTGTAAAAACTTAAAATGACTTAATTGCAAACCATATATAATATTAAAAATAAATTAGCTTAAACCACACTTACAATAATAAGCTTATTTAACATATATAATAAGCATTGCTTTTCAAGCAGTCTAAGTTGTTTATTCAAATAGAATCTAATTATCATATTTTGATAGATAATGACTATACATCTACTTTAAATTGTTTACTAGATGTCACTAGAATTATAGGCTCATTTTATTATTACTATTAATATTATTGGTTTGATCAACATTAGGTAATTTAATTTATTAATTTTAATTGAATAATAACTTTTAAAATAATAATAACTATTTACTATTAAAATATCAATGACTTAATTTTCATGACTACAATAACTGTTGTAAAATCACCTTCATTTGTTTACATATTTATGCACCTACACAATTCATAGGAGTTTGTTATGGTGGGAGGCAACAATCTTCCTATAAAGCAATAAGTGGTGGATTTATACAAATCCAATAATATCAATAAGATTCGTTTATACAATCCAGATGAAGGAGGCCTTCAAGCCTAAAGATGATTAAACATTGATGTGATCCTTAGTGTCATGGGCAATCTTCAATCTTTCACAAATGCCAATGTTGCCATAGACTGGGTCAACAAGTATGTGAACCTTACCAGATGTCAAGTTCAAGCACATTGCAGTAGGAAATGAAATTCGTCTTGGTTAGGCTGAAGCATCCTATATTCTACCTGCTTTGTAAAATGTTTATAATGCAATTTCCTTAGCCAACCTTCAAGGTCAAATCAAGGTCTCAACTCCAATAGACACTGCACTAATTGAAAACTTTTACCTTCCTAACAATGGTGCGTTCATTGGTAGGGCAAGTGAATACATAAAGTCCAATATCACCTTCTTGACTAACAATGGAACTCCATTTCTTGCCAATGTTTATCCCTATTTTGCTTATACTAACAACTGACAAAACATTAGCCTTGCCTATGGCTTGTTCACTCAATAAGGGATAATGAGGTTGGGTATCAAAATTTGTTTGATGCGTTGTTGTATTCTATATATGCTGTTCTTGAGAATGTAGGATCACTGAACTTGTAAATTGTTGTGTCTGTGAGTTATTAGCTTTCAGAGGGTAGAGCTGGAGCCGCTATTGATAATGTAGGAATTTACTATAAGAATATGATTAAACATGACAAGGGTGAGACTTTGAAAAGGCCTAACTGACCTATAGAAACATACTTGTTTACCTTGTTTGACAAAAACTTAAAGTAGGATCTATAAAGTAAAAGCCATTTTAGTTTGCTCAGACTTGACAGTGACAAGTCACCTAAGTACCAACTCAATTTCACTTGAATCTTCAATTATATACTATTTGTGTCACTTTAATGTTGTTGTCATTTGCTTATTGGCGTGCCTAAATGTTGCATGTTACTAGTGTTTTTAATAAATAATAAATAATGCTTCTTTACTAAGTTTATACTATAATTAAAGAGAGAGAGAGAGAGAGAGAGAGATATATATATATATATATATATATAAAATACTAGCTAATTAATTCCTTTATGTTTTTGAGTGACCAAAGTTAAAATTTGTTGGGTAATTCCTTTATGTTAGAGATTACTTATGTACACAGTGCTATCATTTTGAATAAATCACCTACTCTTAATTTATAGTTAGGAAACGTGTTAAAGAAACTAGATAAAAAAAACTTCAGATTTTTAGCATCCATAGAGGTGCATGTACCAAAGAGAACAGTGCCATACAAAGTTGTTAAACTCGCAATTATAGGCAAACTCGTGAAGGAGTTAGACTTGTAATGTAGAATCATAAGTGTTTTCATACAAATGTTATTGAATAGTTATTAAACATAACCATAGCACTAGAATACATAAAATTTCATACATAGATACTCTTTTCATAATCTATAATCCATTTTTAATACTTCAACATACAAAATTAAAAAAAATCCATAATCCATAATCTATAATTCAATACTACTCATTCAACATAACAAAGTCTCAAAAAATAAAAAGTAAAAGCTCAACAAAGATCTTCAATCCCTTGATTATCATTACTTCCAGAGTCTTGACCATCACCTTTATCATCTCTTATCCCACCATTATCATTAACTTCTTCCTCATTTTAAAGTCATCATTTAGGGCCATATTGTTATAAGGTTCACAACCTAGGTTAACATTTAGATCAAGCACACTTATTTCTATTGTAAGCACAAGAGTAAGATTAACTTGAATAGGTTGAAGAACCTCATCATCTTCTTCCTTCATATTATCTTCATTTCTCTCCCCCTCAATTATCCATTCATCATCAGAATGAATATTATCAAAGTCATAAATAAGAGTTCTTTTAGTTTGCTTGCTTTTAAACTTCAAATTGCACATAAAAAAATGCCAAGTCAGTCATCTTCTTTTGGTGCAAGCGATTTCTCATTTTGGTATGAATCTCAACAAAATAAAAATGCTATAAGTATTCTAATCCCCAAATAACATGAAATTAAAAATGAAGAAAGGAAAGTAGTTTATAGTTTTACATTAAATCAAATGTAATTACTTAACATCTTAAAAGCACTTCATTTATGTTCATACTCAGAAGACCTACAACATAAGTTAAGAACAGGAATTGAAAATCTTATAAGTTTTAGGCAAATATCTACATTACATTGCCGCCAATCTGCTAAGGACAATTTGCTCTTAATGATTGTGCAAAACCACAACAAAACATGCCTATTGCAAAATAAAAGTCTTTTAATTGGAACTCGATCTTGTCTCTTTCTTTAGGATCTTCAATCAATCTTGCTATGCAATCATATAACCTTGCTTAATCCCATAATTAACTTTAAAATCAATGTTGTATGAAAAATTAGGATTGATGTAATATGCAACCGCATGTAAAGGCTTATGTAACTATGCTTTCCACTTTTCATCAATTATGTTCGATATAAGCTTATAATTGCAATAATCAATAAACATCAAAGTGAAAATATATTCATCACATTAATAAAATTAAAGACACTAGCATAAAGTACTTCATTTAGTATTTACCTCTTTGAAACATTATTGAAGTTCATTTTCAATTTTGCCTTTGCACTTTCCATTGCTTCATATATGAATCCCATTACTAGTTTCTCATCTAAATTGTTATAGGCAGTTAACCACCATGGTGCAAGTATACACCATTGACAAGTAATATAGTAGTTAAAAATCAAGTGTTATCCTTTAAAAACTCTAGCTAAGACTTTTGCTAAGTACTATTGCTATCGTGGTCACCTTATACAAGCCACTGCAATATTCAAATTAAATAGAAATAATGCAAAAGACTAAATAGAATGAGACTAAAGAGTTTGAGTATATATCAATGAAAGCTCTATAGGATTATCGTCTAATTTGGTATTTCAATTGCAATATAATCACTTTCCTAACTTGAATATAATGCTCATGAATTATTCTAAGCCTCTAATATCTATATAAGAATATTTATATTCCTTATAAATTCTATTTTCTTAATTTAATTCTCTATATTTCTATGAAAATCCAATTAAAGAGATATATTATGTTCAACTAAACATAACTTAGCTAGTCAAGTAGGTATATGTCTATCTTGAAGGCAAATTGAATTAATCCAAGAACTTAATTAACATCAACCAATTGGTATTTAGTCCTATGACTAACTCTAAGCTTCTCTTTGAAGAATTCCTAAATTCCTATGATAAACCTAATTAGTGTCTAATCAATAAGGGAAAAATGAAAAGTTAATTTGAATAAACTTATTCACATTGAAATTCAAAAAGGAAAGTAACAATAATAAGCAATTTACATGCCAAATAACCATAATCCTAGAGTAATAAATACTTAGCCTAAAATATAAATGCTTACAAATTAATCCACCCTAGAAAACATAACTAAAAGAAGAGTACAGGAAGAAGAATTTCATTTTCAAAGCTTTAATCAACTTTCCTCCTTGAATTTCCTTTTAAAATGCCTTATTGAGTAAATCATTGCCCTAGAACCCCAAGTTTTTGCCTTTTTTGCCTCAAAACAACTCTTATGCTTGAAAAATCCTAAAAAACCTAATATATTTTGCCCCAAAATGTATAGAAAAAAAAGTCATTATCCTTCATTTTCTATGCTTTGGCACCATGGCCAAGTTTTTGGCATAGAAGTACCCCAATGCTAGGTTACTATTGTTTGCATTATGAATGAAGCCATGGTTCTAGATTTTGGCCCAGTGGTGCCCTATAGCCTATTGGACCAACTTTGATGTTTCGCATCCATAACTTTCTACTCTAATGTCATAATTTGATGAACTGCCACTCATTGGAAAAGTTTGAAAAGCTATACAATTTTTTATGATATGGCTTTCGAATGTATAGGAGCTTAAAATTTTTTAATTCAACTATAGTATTTTTCCTTATAAAGCTTGGACAAGAATGAAAACCACATTATAGGCCAAAAATAACTCAAAACAAAACTAAAACTAATAAGATTACATAATGATAGATCATGAAAATGACTTGAATAACTATTTAATAAAGGTATCTCACCCCTGAATTTGAATTTTTGTTTATCCTTGAACAAAGCAAGTGTTACTACACAAAATTTGAGTTATTCTTAATAAGCATCCATGAAAGGCCTAAATTTTCATCCTTAGCAATTGTAAATAGGCATATGATTTACAAGAATTACCACATAATGAAAATCATTGTGTAATTCAATAAGTAATCTCACATCTCTTCCAAAATTCTTGGAGTGAGTGTGTAAGGTAGCTATACAATCTTGTCATGTGTGTAATGGAGCCATTTTTTATGCAATCTTGAATATATGATAAATTTCAATTATATGGTTTATATGTTTGTTTGTCTACTCTCTCTTCATTAATTCAAGTAATACACAAACCAAATATCATCAAGTCTTTATAGCTACAACCTTGTGTTATGGTTGACATGTTAGATTTTTAAAAAGGATTTACATTAGACTTAATATGGCCTTCATGGCCATATGAAGAGATATAATATATATATATATATATATATATATATATATATAGGCTTTTGGTCCTTTTTTTTAGTCATCGCCTAAGTTTGAATGACTTCCATCATCTAGTAAACATAATAGTTTGAGTGAGAAGAGAGAAATGTGCTATCTTTTAATTAACATTTTTATTCTTGTTGTAAAAATCAAGTTTAAGGTTGATTCCAAGGCTCAAGGTATTTAATTATTTTATTCCATGATAAAGGTATTCTTATTTGTTTCCATATAATAATGTAGTCCAAAACTGTTTTTGTTGGCATAGAGATTGTAATCATAGCCAAATATCTAAGTTCAAAATATTCTTACATGAGTTATTAGAGCAAGGTTGTGACTTATGATTACAATTTTATAAAAGTTCATATGTGTAATATAAAAGTTCTTGTTGGATTTTCACCAAAGTGGAGCAAGACATATGTCAATGTTGATGATGCATTACACAAAGGTTGAAGGTTGTGGCTATAAAGTTTTTATGCCTAAAGGTGTAACTATTTTATAGACATATTAAAGTTTCTTAAGTTGTTTCATTCCCAAAGTATTTAACATTTCAAATGAAAGTTAATAAAGGTAAATAAAAGTTGTTATTATTGAGTTGTTTTATAGCCAAAGGTATTTGATATCTCAAATAAAAGTTAATAAAAGTAGATAAAGGTTGTCAAAGAGTCAATTCAAATTGCATGTCATATTTTATCCTATAGAATGAATATGATTATGCGCTAAATTGCTTATAAATTGGCATATAACAGTAATTAAAGTGAATCAATTGCATGTATATTTTATCCCATAATATTTGTATGATGATACATTAGATTGATATTGAATTGTCACGTAATAGTTTAACTAATTTGTATTACATTTTATGGCTTAAGTTCATTTTCTAGGTTCTTTCTTTAGGCATATGTCTAAGATCTCTAAATTGAATTACTTTAACTTTGTTAATTGAAAAGAGCAATTGCTAATTACATTAGGCTATTTAAACTTAGATTTGTATCTCCAAATGGATGAACCTAAGAGGGTACATAATAAGAACCATTTGAAATAGTTATGGGAAAGTTCCTTGAAAATGGAATAAATAGTAGGAGTTATGAATTAAGAATGGTTGTGTTTTCTTCAATTGAGGAATCAACTAGTTTTGATTTATTTATGAATCAAACTAGTATGGGGAACTTTAAAAGGAAAATAATAACCTTATTTTACAATCCATAAAAGAAACTGTACATAATGAAGAAAATGTGGTGCATTCAGGAGATCATAGAGAACAAGAAAATTAGTTATTCCAAATGATTATATCATGTACCTAGATGAATGAAACTTTGATATTGGTATAAAGAATGATCTAATAACATTTTCATAAGCTATAAGAAGTGATGAATCTAACAAGCGAATGGATGCCATAAAAGATGCTATAAAGCCACTTCTCAAGCTATTTGGTTTAAGAACTTTATGTTTTGGCTTAAAATTATTAATTCAGGTTCCAGGCCCATTATAGTATTTTGTGACAATTCTGCTGCTATTTTCTTCTCTAAGAATAACAAAGGCTCAAGAAAATCAAAACACATAGAGCTAAAATATCTTGTCTGTGGGCATATAATAAGGAAGTGTTTATGAATACATTAGTACTGAAGTTATGATTTTAAATCCCATGACTAAAGCTTTAATGCCTAAGGTTTATAAAGATCATGTATTATCTATGGCTTTGACTGATTAAGGTGTAATTTTCACATTTCAATTTTCTTTTTCCTTCATCGATGTGCACATTATGTAAGTTTATAGAAATCAAAAGGGTAAATATTGTGTTTTAATATTATAGCAGATTGTATGCACAAATAGAACAGATTAGTTCATGATTAATAGAAACTTGTTCATGTCTTTCCTTATGAATAATTTTCTCGAAAAATGCTTATACTTTGATGTATAAAAGAAGTTATATCCATAGTGGATATAAAACCATTATGATCCATATAAGTTACAAATCTATAAAATTGAAATTGATTATTAAAGTTTTATGGTGGCCATGATCTCTATGAATCCATTAAGGTTGAATAATTTTATGTGATAATTTGGCCAAGTGAGAGAATGTTATATTTTCAATGAATATTTATATGAGACTTAATATGACCTTCATAACCACATAAAGAGACATAGTCTACATGAAATGTTATATAATCTTAAAGGTCATAAGATATTTATAATGACCAATAATTAGGAGTATTTACTTGGCTAAAGTCATATACCTATCTTAATTATAAGATACAGATTAACTAAAGTTAATGAACCTTTGAAGTTCGAGAGCTGATCCTTTATGGGACAGTAGATCTACTGTCCTATGAAAGAAGCATTTTTTGAAAAAATATGGGTCAAAAATCATTTTTAGCCATAGATATATAGGCTTGAAGTTCATGGTGGTTATGTACATAAATGGTCTTCTACTTGATGACATGAAATAATGGGGTTCATGAATGTAAGAGGTAAGTGAAGAGCCATGACTCTTTGATGGGTTGAGCCTTAAAAGCTATATATGTTGGCTTTTGTTTGCTTTCTTCACTCATCACCTAAGTTTGCATAACTCCCACTATTTAGCAAACCTAATAATTTGAATGAGAAGAGAAAAGGATAATGTGCTATCTTCTAACCAACATTCTTATTCTTATTAGTTTAAGGTTGATTATACGACTCAAGGTATTTATTTATTGTATTAAATGATAACAATATTCTTATTTGTTTCCACATAATAGTTTTTTTTCAAGTGTTGTTGCTAGCATATGAGTTGTAATCATAGTAAAAGATTGAAAGTTTAAAAATATTCTTACATAGCAAACAAAAGTATAAAGATAAAATATTCAAACATAAAAAACAACAGTGTAAGACAACTCCAATTATGTAACAAACTATAAATTTTCCCATCTTCAACACTACAACCATAAGTTCTCTTCTTTCTCTCTTTTTCACCAAGTTCAAATTTTTCTACATTCATCATTCATTCCTTTCATTTTTTTCCAATGATTTCCTTTTAAATAAGACTAATGCCTTTTTTTTTTGTTTTTCCTTTTTTTTTTTTTAACCATCTGCTCTACAAAATCCAAGCATAGCTTAGCCTTCACCTTCTTTTCTATAGCCTTTTTTTTCTTCTTTGCTCTCATTCTTTTTTCTTTTAACACATATTCTTTGACTGTGATTGACTTCTCAACTTTAATTCACCCTATAATTCTTTTAAAACAAACATGTTCTTGCACTTTTCTCTTGAATAGGGTACATTGGTTTCATCATATGGCTAGAAAAGTTGGGCAACATGTGGGTGTCTTTAAAAATAACATGGTTATACCATTTAAAACTCAAATAAGGTTATTAGGGATATATGCATAAATGGGTGAAGGTTTAGAATGGCCTAACCACAAAATTAAATGCCTAAATCATATTTTGAATTCCTATAAAGCCTAAGATTTTTCCTCAAGAGGGAATAGAACAAGTTTTAGAGCTTAAAATTGAAATCCCCATATATAATGAATTACTTAAAATTTACATCCAAGACGCACATGTAATGCATGCAAAGTTATCTTGTACTAAAAATATCTAAAGAAAATTTGGAAGAAATATGCATTACTCATTAATCCACATAGTGAAAAGCGTTAACATGTACTTCCTGTTATCCATAATTTATGCTATAATTAAATTCGTCACTAGAATTTGGCTTTTACAATCACATGCAATAATAGCTAGTAGAAAACACACATTTTAAAGCATTAAAGCTTTTAATTTCCCTACCCTTGAACTTAAAATGAACATTGTCCTTAATGTTTAACAACATAAAGATCAAATAAGGGATAAAAAATTGACATTGCAACTAACCTAACCATAATCACTCATGATAGCACAGTTTGATAATAATTTATTATTACTATTAATTAGCATTTCAAGTTGAAGACATAGAATTCACTAATGATTATAGACTTACATATCTAACTCATTTTAGTTATGCAAAATAAACATATGGAAATGAAAATGAATGGTAAAGGAGGATGAGAAGAAATGTCCTTGAACTTGATTTTCTGCTTGGTATAATGTTTTTCGTTTCCATCTGGATGATGGTGGTATAGGCATGTTTTAAAAATCTCTCATTGGCTTTGTGGTGAGATGAACTAGAATCTTACTTTTCAATTTCATTAATTAATTAATTTTACCTTTTTTTTCTTGCTTATCTTGAGCAACTTGCAAATAAAATAAGCAAATTAACATATGAAATGTAGACAAATGTGAACTAACATGAAAAACATAAAGAACAAGTAATAAAATCCATGGGTTGCCTCCTAATAGTAAAGGTTCATGGATCTTTGGCGTGATTGGTTAGGCCATCTCAAGTCAATGATGCAAAAGAAATTGATAACTTACATGAATTTTGATGAAGAACCCAGAGATTCTTTATATATTAAATTCTCTTATGTTACTTGTTCATAGGGTAAATTTGTCATTACATCATCACTAATAACTTGTTTTTAAACCTATTTTCAGAAGGACATAACAATCATAATTCAAACCAAAGACATATATCTAAAATAGGAGGCCTCTTGTCTCCCTATTTGTTTATTATTTGTGTTGAAGGCCTTTTAACTTCTTTGAGACATGCATAACTTAATAGGAGAATTCATGGTGTCGGAGCAAGCATGAGAGGGCCAAAGTCTACCATATACTCTTTATAAATGACTCACTTTTGTTTTGTAGGGCAATAGAAGTTGAATGCATGGAAACTTAAAAGTATTGTACACACAAATGAATTTTCTTCAAGGTAAGTAGTCAACTTCCAAAAGTTTAAAACTAGTTTCAGTGGAAACATTAGTGAAGATCAAAGGCAGGAACTAAGTAAAATCACAAGCATCAACACACCTATAAGCCGTGGTTAATGCCTGGGCTTACCATTGTTAATAGGTAAAAATGAAAAAGCTATTTTGGCCTCTTTAAGAGATAAGCTGTGGAACAAAGTCCAAAATCAAAAGAACAAGTTTTTATCTCAAGCTAGTATAGAGATCTTGTTAAAAATCAGTAGCTCAAATGATACCCTCTTTTGTATGAATTTGTTTATGATCATAACTACCTTTTATAAAGAGCTTTGGCAAATGATGAACTCATTTTGGTAAAGAAGCAAATCGAGTGATTGTGAAGGAATATCGCTCAGGTGGGATATAATGTATGGTAACAAAAAGGACAATGGTGCCTTTGCTTTTATAATCAATATTGTTTTAACATGACTTTGTTAGTGAAATATATATTACGTGTTGGTACAACATCTAACATCTATCAATTCGAATCTTCAAAGCCAAATACTTCTTAAAAAGGATTTTTAGTCCACTCAGTTAGGTTTCAATCTAAGCTTCACATGGAAGAGCATTTTCGCAGCACACAACCTATTAAAACAAGATATGAAGGGTGGGCAATGGCAAGAATATTAGAATTTGAGTGGATCCATGGACTCCGAGAGAGGATAATTTATTGGTAAAAAACACCTGACATTATTGTCGAGGTTTTTTCCCTTTTCTCTATTACTCATAGTGGATGGGATTGTAATAAATTATATGATCTCTTCATGCTAAAGGACTTTAATTGCATTCAAAATATGCCTATCAGCTTATCTCATAGTGAAGACGCTGTTATATGGCACTTTCATAACAAAGGTACTTATATTGTGAGAAAGGTTCTTATAATGGGGGACACACAGATACCCAATGCTTGTTTGGTAATGGAGATAGGGCTATTATTCATGCTCTTCTACTATATCCCCATGTGACCAACTATTGAGATCATTAGGGTGGGAACCATAAGTAAAATCATGCTTGTTTTGGGAATGATTACCTCTTAATCAACTAACATTCAGGAGGAATTCTACACCATAGCCTGGGAAATTAGGAATGACAATAATGCCATTTAGAGAAATAAAACTAGAACCCCATAAGCTATAGTTGAGGATGCATAGAAGTTGCCAAGTGATTGTAAAAGAGCAACCATAAAGAATATGTAATTTTTGAAAATTTCGCTTAAGAAATGAGTAATGGTATATATACATATTTTGTCTTGACACTTCATGCAATGAAATGAAATGACATAATCACTCAAAATAACTTATTAGATGGAAATGAATGTAATTTAATAGACTAGTTGGACACTAATGAACTCATTATAAAAATGAAAACAAAGCATAAATAAAATTAAATGGTAACAAGTTGACCTTCTTCATTATTTCTCTAAACAAGAAGATTAGAGATTACCATATTTGATATACTTCACTTTGGAGTAAGTGTAGAGATAAAATTTTTGTTTAGGTGTAGGACAGTCTTAAATCAGCAAAACAAGAAAACCTTATTTGGAAGTGCATGAAATTTAATAAAAAATTCAAATTTTCTTTTTATTGTTTTTAAATTTGATTAATTTGTAGGAAGGACTACAGGGTAAGAGTTTGTTGGATTTTGACTCTTTCATTTTTATTTTCTTTTATATTTTAATATTTTTGTTGTTTTGTTAACATTTATTTATCATTTTTATTAATTTAAGAATGAGTTGTTTCTACTTACTAATAACATCTAAACATAATTTATCCATTAAGTAGGAAAATAATTGAATCCATAATTGAGAACAAATAGAAAATTGCCAATGAAGAGATTTCAAAAAATGTACAAAACTTGAAATAATAGTTTTGAATAGAAGAATTGTCATCTAAAGTATAAACCATTGTAAAAAATTATATTTTTTATTTTCGATAAAAAGGATGTTTTGTAGTCCTGTATGGGATAGTATTCTGGCCAACACCAAATCTATTATATCTAAGTAAAGTAGACACCTTTAATGTGGGAGCTCCGTTTGAGTGGTTTGAAGCTTCCATCAAATCCTCAACTCCTTGTTAATGACTCTCCAACTGCTTTTAACATAATTGATTGATTGATTTTATTGTTACATTTAACAATTCTTCTACTTTTAACATAGATGTTGTGAAGAGTCATAATTCCAATGATACTTCAATTATTTTATAATATTAATTGATAAATAATTACTACTACCTAGAAAATATAATTGAATGATAGATATGTTTCAAGCCAATAAAAATGTTAAGTTTTCTCTTAAATAAAACTATAAATTAATTAGTAGATAAATATTATAAAAAATAATAAAATATAAACATACAAATACATCATAGGTATGTTAATATTTTAAAGTAAAATTCACTACATATAATATAAATTCACAATTCATGCGTGTTGCCTATCTTTATGTATTTATTTTTACATAGATGTTGTTAAGAGTCATAAATCCAATGATACTTAAATTATTTTATAACATTAATTGATGGAAAACTACTATTACCTAGGAAATTATATTGAATGATTGATACGTTTCAAGCCAATAAATGTTAATTTTTCTTTCCAATAATACAATAAATTAATTAGTAGATAGATATTATAGAAAATAATAAGATATAAACATACAAATTCATCATATGTATGTTAATATTTAACAACAAATATGGCGTAAAAAAAGAAAACCAATACGTACGAGTACTGCATAAGATAAACTTAGTTTGTATGAGATATTGATTACAGTTAATTTCCTATCCTTCAGCTTTTTCTTATTTACTATTATTACTTTTCTTCTCTTTTGGTGCATGCTTCTCACTCTGATTGCATTCATTGTCTTCAAACTTTCCATATTACTAATATTAAGCAAATAAATTAAAAGAATTTTCTTCAATTAAAGAGTTGGCAAGAAGCAATTTACATAATAGAGACTTATTACCCTGAAATGATTGGCATCGTCGTTTAAGTTAGGCTTTAGTAGTAAAAGAATATGGAAGCAATGATTTTCATCCACATTCTTTTGTTCTCACTTCATTTCCCTCCATTTTGGTTTAGGAGGTTCCCTCATATTTCTCATGGTTTTGTTGTTGTTTTGTAAGTGTTGGATGTTTCTTCCATTCCTGATTGTCTTTATTTGATGTGCTTTGGTTTCTTTAGGTATGAGTGAAATTTGAACCTAAGATGTCATTCCTTTTTTGCTACACTAAAATTTGTTATGTGTGATTGTCTTTAAGCTACCGTATTCTTTTTTATTTTAATTTAAAGTTATTTTCTGGCTGTAGCTAGCAGTGTTCTTCATAAATCTTAGTTTGTTTCCCCCCTTAGCAATGCTTGGTCTTTTAAATTTTTTTCAGTCCATTGAACTTTGAAGACGCTTCTTGTAAACCTAAACCTTGACTCTGGATAGTATTTTTGTGTGGAGGTGAGATGCAACACTATTATGGACATGCTTTTACCTTATCCACCAACAGTTATTTTTCTGCCTGGCATCCTAAGTAGCAAGAAAAACATGGGTGTGTTGTTTACATGTTATTCATGAGCCATTTGTGATTATAATATATATTTGCTTGAGTTATTTATTTTTATTTATTGTTTTATATAATGTGAATGACTTGCCTTAAAAGCATACCTTCCTTCCCTAGTGTTATTATTACTCTTCACTCCCTCTACATGCTTCAAAAGTTAATATAGAATTCACTTTTAACTTTTGAGTTTTATCTATCAATTTTATTATCCCAAATTCTTTTTTATGAGGATTCAAGTAGCATATAAATTTTATATATATATATATATATATATATATAAGTACAACTCTAGTTTTGTTTAACATTCAATAAAATGATTGTACTTTATAATTTGCGTGTATCTTTTCACTTTATAATGTCAGTCAAACAATTTAATTGAAATCTTTCTATTTGTAATTCATTATGAGAATGACTTCCACGAAGTAAACATTTGGCAATTGTAAATATAATGTCAAATTTGCTTAAGTTGATATTTTGATAATTTTGAAAATAATATCAATAATTAATAGAAAATGTTAAATCATAAAATTATTTGTAATAATACCAAAATGAAAAACAAAACTAATTAATACATTATTTTAAATAAATTTAGAATAAAAATATATTAGATATAAAAACTTCAATTGATGTTTAACTTTTGATTCAATAGGATTAATATTAATCAAATAGCATGAAGATGGAATTTACGAATTAGAAAAATAGTTTTGTTTTTAAATGTCATTCTATACTAATATAGAATGATAGAGACTTTTTAAAAGATATCATGGTCTTATATGACATGATTCTATAATTTCTAGACTACGGGCTATGGAACTTTGCCGCACACTTGTTCAAATATTAAAAAGCACAAACATTGAGGGATGGTCAGTAAGTTTCTGGTCCATTATCATAGTTTCAATTTGTTTTATTTATTTATTTTATATTTCTATTCTTTAGTATTGGCTCTGAAATGATTAACCAATATTTAAGTACTCATGTTTTATTGAAGTTGCTTTATTTTCATTGAATCAATCTTTAATTGCTATAAGAGGCTATAAACAAATTCGTCTATCTTGATTTTACAAAAATAGAAAAGGAAATAAATTTGATATGAATTGCACTAATAGGAGGCTCGAGGATGGCAGTGAGAGGGATGAGTGAATGGTAGAGAAAGGGATGTATGAGAAACAAGGATAAATCGGAGCACTCTCTGCCACTGCATGATAAAACAGACACGAGTAAGAAAAACCGAGGAGGGGAGGCTGAGGGGAAGAGAAAGAGAGCAATGGAGAGAGAGCAGTAATGGAGGGAGAGCTTGAGAAGACTAAGCTGAAGCCAAGAAGGAGAGAAGACTTAGAGAGAACTAAAGCTCCATGTTCCTGGCTCCAAAAAACGAGCCCCTGTAATGTAGATGAGAGCTGAGAGTAATCAGGCAAGAAAAAAGGCCGAAGAAGAAAGTTTCGAAGGAGGCAGTCGGAGAGCTCAAACAGGGAGAGAAAGAAAGTAGATGAAAACCAAGAGGTGAAAAGACCGAGAGGTTGCATGCATGGGCCCCTGTTTTTTATGTTAAAAACAGAGTGTAACGGGCATACGAGGAACTTGGACAGAGAAAAGCATGCTGTGTGTGGTGAACCTGAAAAATGAAAGAGGTGACGAGGAAGAAGGCAGAACTAAGGACTCGAAGGATTGTCTCCTCGTGCATCCTTGGGTAGCAGTTCAAAACAAAAGAGAGAAGCTGTAAGTGCCGAAAGAAGCAGGAAGAGATGGGGAAGCATCTTACTCTGCCATCGTGCTTTGGAACAGGGATGAACAGAGACCGAAGAAGAAGTAAGAGGCGCGTGAGCAGCAAGTGAGTGGGTGGAGCTCGGGAAAATAGAGCTGTGAAAGAAAAGAGTAATAGAGGAACTTCAGAAAAAAGATTGAAGCTGAAGAGAAAGAAGGAGAGCGCGCTATGTGTGTGGTGAAACTGGGCAAGAAGGGGCAAAGCTCATGCAGCACAGATGAGAGCTTGAGAGTGAAGCCAACTGAAAAAAAAACAAAAGAAGGCTACAAGGAAGAACGTAGAATGAAAAATCAAGGAGGAAGAACTGAGACTAAATGGCATTTAAGAGGAACAACCCAGCTCTATTCCACGGCGCTGAACAGGGCTGAACAGAGGAATTGAGAGGTAATCTTCATGCTACTGCAAAAGTCTCCCTTCTTCTCTATCATGAACTTTGACTTTTTGGTCTTGTCATAGCATAGTCTCCCTTCATTTTTGTCATGAACTTATTTCCCGCAGCAGCAAGTTTATTCTTCTTTCCCATGGATGCTTCGTGTATGTGGCAGCTTATCTTTCCTTTTTCTGTCAAAGTTTGACTCGCATGGTAGCATGTTGTTGCTTCTTTGTGTTGCTGCATTTAATTGGCTTTAAATTTGACCTGTGTTGCTGTATTAAAGGTTGTTTCCTTTTATGTCATAGATCTTATACTTTCTTTAGGTATGTTGTTACAATAAGATCATGATCTGAGATGAGGTTTGATGTTGTGGCCTCTTGTTAAATGGTTTCCAGTAGCTTAAAGGGGTCTCGTGTTTCTTCAAACTCTATCAAATATAATATATGGTGTTTCCAAACCATGTTCATATGGTTCTGATCTCCCCTTGCATACGTGTTCTTCATCAATTTTAACGGGGAATCTTGCTTAATTTCTAAATGAAAGGTCTTAGTTTTGGGTGATTGAGTGTGTGGTGGACATGCTCTCTTTGCTACTGTTCCCTGCTTAAATAAAAGAAGGTGCTTCATTAGCTTAACTTGCTTGTTCGACTTTTTTCTTTTTTTAATAATTTTGATTGGCTTTGACGTGGGGTGCATATATGGTTTAGACTTGGCACATTGATAATATCACTAGGTTAGTGTTATTTATTTATTTTTATGTTATGGAGTAATATGACATGTGGAAGCAAATTCTTTATTGGATGGGATCAATGTTTGATCTTTTTTTTTTTTTTAGCAAGTCTTGCTTTTAAAGTTTGTCTTATGCCTATTACGGAATAAAGAGATTGAAAGAGGAAATTGTTATAGAGATAGTTTTTTTCTTTGAATGATTAGCTTAACGTAAAATTTCAAAGTTAACATATTATTTTTACAAAAATATAAAAGAAAAGATCATAAAATAAAAAAAATAAATAAAAATCCTAAAAACCCCATTTCATTGTAATTTCATGTCACTTTCAAAATTTAAATAAAAATCCCTTTCCTGAAAATTCAAAAGTTAAAAAGAGAAAAATGAAGGAAGTAAGTTCATGAGATTACATTGATTTTGTGAATTAAAACATACTAACCAAATTTTAAATTTGTTTTGTTTATGAAAACTAATTTAATTTGGTCAATCTTGTTCTTTTCTTAAAAATAAAAAAAAAAACCTAAGGAATCCCAAATAATTTCTTTGAGTTATCACATTAGAATGTTAATCTTTTCAATCCCTCAAGAATTAACTAGTGGAGGCCATGTGAGATTCTAAATCCCTTCAAATCTTGAAGGTTTAGGTTAATATTTGTTTTCAAAAAATACCAAGATGAAGTAAATCCAAAATAAAAAAAATTATTTTTCCTATTATTTGTAATTAAAAATCCCAAAAATACTTTTTCACAGTAATCTCATATTTAAAATTAAAATGAAATCCAAAAATCTAAAAGAAATTTTAAAAAGAGAAAAATGAAAAGAATAAAAAAGTATTATTAAATCAATTTCATAAATTAAAATACACTAACTAAATTCAAGCTCGTTTGGTTTATAACAAATAGATTAATTTTAACCATCTTGCTCAGTTCACAAAAAATAAAAGTCACCAATCAAAAGACACACATATCTACTTTAATTACGTAGACTTTGACTTTTATCGTAGGGTACGTAAGCCTTAAATTTTGATCCTAAGTCATATCTATATTTATAAATATTTTATTTTCTTAATTTCTTTACTATTTTTCTTTTTTCTTTTTACGTGTGATTGATAAGAGTAATCGAAATTTGAATTAAAGCCATATAATTTTTAAATAATTAATTTTAAATAATCATTCTTATAATGATTGTTGTGGGGTGCTTACCATATTTTCTCACGCATAATCGATTCTGGAACTTTATTGTTAGTTCACAAACTATCTTATTATTTAAATTAATTTTTTTAAAATTTACCCTTTAAAAATTTTGATAACAATTCATAAATTTTTATTTTTATTTTTTAAATAAAAATTAAAATTATTCACTTTTTCACGTCTTGCGATTGGGTGTGAAAGAATGCAGCGTTACTATTGGCGAAATAAATAAGCAACATAGTTGGCAATTGTGATGTGAGTTGAAAAGAAAGAGAATTGATTGAAGGAAGCCAAACTGTATGAGAGAATGACTCGTTGAAGGTATAGTAGTCAGTTGACGTGGCAGCATCTATTTGGATAAGCGTTTGTAAGAATCTGAATCACGTTTGCAGATCTAGAATTACGTTTGCTTCAATTTCAAATGATTTGGTTATGCGTTCAAACTTATCATAATTAAAAAATTTCTATAAAAATATTTTTAATTAATATTTATTATTTTAAAAAATTAATATAATATAATATCTTATTATAAAAATAATAATACTTGTTATTTTTGAAAAAACATAATTGTCATGATAGATTTGATTTAAAAATTATGAATAAAAACTTAAATAAAAATATTCAATTAAAATAAACACTCAAATATTTTTTATGACTCAAATTGATGTCTTATTTTTTTAAAACTTAACCCCATAATTACATCAATTCAAATATTTTCTAACGCATGTTTAAATACCAAAATCACGTTTGATGGGAAGCATAAATTTTAAGCTTTTATGTTCGCATTAAAATCGTCACACGTCATTTCTACCCTTCACTTCTTCCAATTTCTTGTTTTTGGCAGTACCAGTTTCTGCAAAAGTTGTGCTCAATACCATATTTTTGGAAAAAATAGTCGTTTTCGTGTTCAGTAAAAAATTGCCACATGTACGTTGAATGCACTGTATCCTAAGTAAAAATTGAAAAAGGCAAAGACAAAAGTGTCACATCATTGTAGCAATTTTTTTTTTGTTTTTCACTAATGCCCAATTGTACGAGAATATATATTGTAATATTTGAAATTTTTTTTTTGTTAAATTGATTTTAAGGAATGTGATTAAATAATAAGAATAAATTGAATAAGGTAACATAAAATTCTTATCTTTTTTTTACCAATAATTACACATTCTAAAGTAATTCAAAAAATAATATTCAAATAATTCATTTTTTCAAAAATTCTGTTCATACCAAAGTTTTTAAATATGAATTACAATAACATAAATTTATTTTTAGTTAAAATCAATTTTAAAATTTAAATTGACTAAAATTTATTTTTATTTCTTATATATCGTTCTAATTTTATCAGATGTCCCTCAAGGGACCAAAATGGTTTTTATCCGAGGCTTATATAAACTAGAGATATTCAACTATTTGGCCAAGCTAGGCTTTTAGACAACTCGTAGTTTGGCTTGGTTTTAATTTCACACTAATATTTTTGGCTCAATTTTGGACTCAACTCGGTGTAAATTTAGTTGTAACTATGTCAAATTGGGTCAAGCTGATGTTATTAGGTCAAGCTTTATATTTAACAAATATGATAATCTATACTAATAAAAATAACTTTTATCTAACAAAAATTAAATTAGTAGTTATTTTTTAAAAAATGACCAATTAAAAATAATAAAAATTTCAAAAAAATTATATAAAGTCAAGTCAAATTAGGTTTAACCCTTATTTGAAACTTAGCTCAACATGAGACTTGACCTACACGTGGGATGAATATGGTCTAGCCTAACTCAATTTGGCCCATATATGACTAAATTGGGTCTATTCATCGAGCCGTTCACCTTTAATCCAAAAAAAATAAAAAATATGGTTGGATTGTATAAGTTTATATAATATGATTTACTTTTATCATGTGTTTGGTACACATAATAAATTATATAACCTTATTCAGTCAACTTTAGTCAACTATATTTAACACAGTTGAGTACCATATTACTAATAAGACCTCTTTCGGCTTAATTATGTCTGATTATATTAATAAGATATTTTGATTTTATATTTCTCAATTTACTTTGATAGAAATTTTTTTTTTCAGTTTAGTCACTCACATTTATACATTTTTCTATTTGATCTCTCACAAATAAAATTGTTATCAATATTATCCTAAAAATATAAATACTAACTCATACAAATTTTTCAATTTAATCCCTAATATATAAGATATTTTCAATGTGATCCTTCATAGAATTGTCTCTTAATTCAGTTCCACATATATATATATATATATATATTCTCCATTTGATCCGTCACTAATAAAATTGTTATTAATAATATCATAAAAATAAATAAATTTAATAATTACAAACTCATAAAACTTTGTCTCAATTTGGTACTTTAATTATATGATATTCTGCAATTTCATCCCTTATAGAATTGTTTTCTTAATTTAGTCATTTACATATGTACATTTCTTTATTTGATTATTCACAAATAAAATTATTATTAATAATCATAAAAATTTAATTTAATAAATACAAACTTATAAAATTTTTTCTCAATTTGGTCTCTCACATATAAGATATTTTTGAATTTGATCTCATATAGAATTATCTTCTCAATTTACTTCCTCTCATATATACATTTTTTGATTTGATCCCATACAAAAAAAAATTGTTATCAAATATCCTAAAAAAGTACGTTTATGTAAAATATATGAACTTGTAGAATTTTTTTTTCCAATTTGGTCCTTTGTAGATATAATATTTTTCAAATTATTTCCTTATAGAATTATCATCTCAATTCAACCCCTCACAAAATTGTCTTCTTAATTCAATTCCTCACATATGGACAATTTTCTATTTGATCCTCACAAATAAAATTGTTTTCTCTATTTGATCTTCACAAATAAAATTGTTATCAGTAATATCCTCCAAAAATAAGTTAAATTAAACAATATGAAAGACATTATTGATAATAGTTTTATTTATGGGAAACCAAATCAAGTAATATCTATGTGTAACGGACTAGATTGAGAAATATCATATCTTTGATGGACCAAATTGAAAAGGAAATTTTATATAGGATCAAATTGAAAAATTCTCTATATGTGAGGGACCAAATGAGGTTTTACTCACTTATTCTTTATTTCAAATTTAATATTTCCCATTTTACCTATGCATTAATATATTACGATTAGTATGAATTGTATAAGTGAGAAAAAAAATCAAATTTTTTTTTTAAGTATTTTGTTATATCTAATTTTACTGAAGTTAAAAATATTTTTTATAATAATTAATTTTTATCCTATTTAATATTAAATAATTTGTTATTAAATATATAATTATATTATTTTATGTAATATAATATTTTTATACCAAATATTGTATAATAATAAATTCTTATCGAATTTTATACGATATGCCATATGGCCTAAATGTGCATTAAACTAGGGTAAAACTCTTTTATAGTATATGGTTTAAAAATTAAAAAAATTAATTTATTAAAAAAAACAACAGTGAGGTAAATTACTTTCATTTATTCTGACAAAAAAAAAAATACTTTCATTTATTACGTAAAATAAATTCCCTGGGTTCCCCACAACAAACACGGCGGAACCCGTTAGCTACTTCCAGGGGGTGAAATCGAAGTTGCCCTTTGAGTTTACAGATACAGAGAGAACGAAGAAAGAGTGATGCAGGGAGCCGCAGCCGACGGAGAGGCGGTGGACTTCGAGCCGGAGGACGATGACTTAATGGACGAAGATGGCGGCGCCGACGCTGACGCCTCCGCCTCTCCCCATGCTCCTCCTCTCCCCAAGCTCAAATCTGCCATCACTGGCGGCGCATCTTCCTCGCTCAACGGCCCTAAGAAAACCAAAGGCCGCGGCTTCCGTCAGGAAACCGATGCTGACCGTAACACCCGTCTTTCCGGATCCGATTTTGACTCTCTCACCACTGAGGGTGGGCCTGGTCCTCAACGATGTGAGTTTCTCCTTCCTTTTGATTCTTCTCCAGTGGTGGATATTCAGGTATAGTTGGGCCTTTGTATGAATCCCTTGGTGGTTTGTGTGTTTTGTTTTTGTGACTTTCTGTACATTCATGTTGGGTTAGGGTTTAGGTTTCAAATTTGGTTTTGCTTTGAGCCTTCAAATGGTTAGGTGGTGTGCTTTTTAGGGATTTCCTTTCCAGAGTTAAGAATAGAGAGAACTGGGGCGAGAAAGAAGTTACTGCACAATGTGAAACTGGCAATGCTTGTCTCCGCTTGCCAACCATGCGTAGCATTTTATAAACCTGGGTGATAAAATGTATTTATTATCTTGATATGTCGTCAATACACTTGAATTTTAGGAGTGAAACAGTATTTTAGGCATGAGCTTTTATGAAATAAATGTGTGGAATTTATTTTTCCTTCTATAACTTATGGAAGCCTATTCATGGCCAAGATAGAGCGTCTTTGTTCTGTCTCTTCTGTGTAGAATAGTATCCTTTGCTACTGATGTTCTATCTCAGCATCCTTGACCCTTACCAGGATGGTTTATCCTACCCTTGTGTTTCCTTGCAATATCAAGTTCGTTGCACATGTCATTTTTGCTGAACCTGTGGGGTTCAGATGACTGAATGAGCATAGAAATAAAGGACTTAACTGCCTCACTTAGTATACCACACAACGGCTCCTCCAATTTGAGGATGACCAATGTCTTTAGTTTGGTTCTTCAATTTTATGACAGACGGAGTAAGAATGGGGGGACAAAGGATCTCATAACATCATTTATACGCAATAGAAATGATAATTCCTCCTTATCTTTATTTCCTCATTCCCATTCTCGGCTATCTTTTGTCATACACTCTTAGCCTCTTGGGTTCAAATGATGGAAAGTGTTTAAGCCATGATAGTATATTAGAAACCAGAGTAGTGAACCAAGTCTAGCCCCCACATATCTCATACCTATGTTATATTCTTGTCTGCTTTACCTTGGTGAACCCCTATGAAAGCCCATATGGTCAAGTCTTAAACTTTAATTTGGACAGATGTAGTAATGAGATTACCCCTATTTACCTAAGAAGCATTGGTACGAGTACAAGTATTAGATACGACATGTCACTGTGTAAGATACGACATTTTTTAAAATGTTTAGTGTATAAGTACAGGAACAAATTAACACCTTAAAATGAGTGGAAGTTTCTTTATAACATCATTTAACACTAAAGCATAACTGGTTCAGATCAGATCAAAGAATATTGTTTAATCCTACTTCATCCTCATTCTGCAAACAGATTCAGATCAAAGAAGAAATTGGAACTTAAAGCATGTTTTTTTGTACCTTCAGAAATATTTCACTTTTCGAACAGATTCAGATCCATAGAACCTGAAAAGCTACCTGGTAACGCACAGATGGTGCAGGGAGGTTTGAAACACTTTGGCAAAGAAGAAGCTACATGTTCTAGGCTTTCAAATGAAGAAGCTACCTGCACCAGAACCAAGGTCTTCCAGCCTCCTGAAACATTCTGTTCTAGGGCTTTCAGAGGAAAATTAAATTTTTTATAGGATAGAAAAACATTTTAGTGTGTTTTGGAGATGTTTTGAAATGCACTGGTCCATTTCAAAACATCTCTGAGCGTATGTAACTAAAAAAATTTTTGTGGATATGCGTTCAGGCATATAATACACATAACTCTATAGGATAGATACATGTTTGATACGAATATGGCTTCATTTTTGACATTTCTGTCCAGCATAGCTATTTACTATTTGCAGTTTTGCATAACCTCATCAAGTTCTGTCTTCTCATATGTACATCATATGTGGTACTGTAGTTCAGGTTTTGGAACTGATGTTCATCTTTCTTGCAATGTCTGGATGCCACTTCTATTTCTAATTATTTGTTTTGTCTTTTATTTCTTTGTGGCTTTCTTGAGTGTATGTCAGTTTTGAACAGGCTTTTTTATTAGTTACTAGGACACGGTAGGACTAGGGAGAGAAAGCCATTATGGCGGTATGCTGTCTAAGCTGCTTTATGATACTTTACTGTGGTAAATGCTTGCTTTTTATGAACTCTTCTCAGTTTGTGGGTTTATACTGGTAACCTCTTGTGCTTAGCTGATGATTTAAAGGCAATCTTCATGTTGAGAGATTGAAGTGCTTTATTGTATTGATGAGCCTATTATTAATCTGTTATAAAAAGAAAGGGCAAAGAATCTTAAAAATGCATAAACGATCACACTTGTAGTAGGCTCTTTGTTCTAGTGCACCATGAACCAAATACACATCCATTTGCATTTAGTTTAATGCTTATTTACCTGGTAATCTATTTGTTAAAGTTCTTAAATTATGCTGGTGTTCGTGGTTTTTATAGATCATTCTGTGTTATATATATTCTGCTTCTAATATTGTTTTATGGTCTCAATTTCTTGTGGGATCATCGTATGCAGCCATTGAAGGTTGGATTATTTTGGTCACGGGTGTGCATGAGGAAGCACAAGAGGATGATCTGCAAAATGCATTTGGAGAATACGGAGAGATTAAGAATCTGCATTTGAATCTTGACCGTCGCACTGGTTTTGTCAAAGTAAGTGGTGAATGTTTCTTATTTGTCTACTTTTATAGTATGTTCTTGTTTAAATCTTGAATGTTTACTCTGAAAGTGATGTATTAGACTTTGCCTCTGGTTATTATTATTAAAAATGGAATTAGAAGCTAGGAAGTGGAAATAATGGTTTTGAGGCTAACTGATCCATGTGTTTGGTAGTCACAAATAACATGGTCAAAAGAATTTTTTTTTTAATATTTTATTTTTACATGCAGTATATTTGAACAATTATTGCGATGATTATTGAAGGGTTTGAGGGAAGAAAGATACAAGGGAATATTGTAGTTTAGGTCCTTTTCATGTATATTACGATAGAAATATTGCTCCCTATGTTTTAGTCTCCAAGATGCAATATCGTTTCAAACTTTATTTTGGTGTTGTATTCTTTTTCTGTTGAGCTTTATTCTTCTGTTTATTTATATCCCTTTTTTTTCTCTCTTTTAAGTCTAGTTCTATTATTATTATTATTATTATTATTATCTTCATTATTTGTTTTACATTGTTTTACTGTTTCGAAGAGAATGCATTTGTGTTTAACAAGAGTTTCTGCCAACTATGGTTGTATAATATACAGTTTTAATTGACATCGAAATTCGTTAGATGAACAGAAAATTGACTAATTCTTTTTTGTGTAGTTTGAATCATCTCCTTTCTCTTAGCAACATTTAAGTATTATACATTAAAATTTTGATTGCCGCACTGTTATTAACATTTAAGTATTCTGATTTTAGGGTTATGCATTGATTGAATATGAGCATGCTGAGGAAGCACGAAATGCAATAGAGAATTTGAATGGATCTGAACTTCTTACTCAAACAATTTATGTTGACTGGGCTTTCAGCAGTGGACCTATTAATGGGTCAATCAGAAGAAAAAATGCTAGGTATGTATGCTAAATTTCTTTAATAGTTGATGATATATATTTGACAGTTTATTGTGCTGTTTGTCATTATATGGGGTTTAATAATTTTATACGATTTGGTAATTGCAGACCAACCCGTGAAAGACGCTCAAGGAGTCCTCGGAGGAGATACTGACATGGTGTGCAGAGATTGGACGATTGTGTGGACCTTAACGAGCAAATTTGTTTATTTTTGGTAAACTCGTGACAGATTTCCTGATACCTGTTCTCGTAAGTTCATGTATTCCTTGGTTGTTACGGATTTGTCTTTAAAGCGTCCTTTATTGGATTGCTTCAACTCATCTCAATCGATGGTGAATGGTGTGTAACATACTAGTATTACAATGTAGTGATGTGTTTTGGCTATGTTTATGATCATTATCATTGTTGTTTGTTGTTGTCATTATTATTATTATTATTATTATGCAATGATGTTATGTTGAGGCCTGATGAACTTTAGTACCAATTTTGAAGTGATAATTATGCTTGTGTTATACTCTAGGCCCTAGGGGCATGTATTTTCTGTGATGGGTTTCCTCTTGCATTTAAGCATAATGGTGCCACTGGGCGATGACGGAGAACATTTCTACGTAATCTAACATGATGTCTCAAGAATTCACAATTAGGCCAGTTTCTCTAACGGAAGTTTGACTTTTTATGTTTGGTCTTTAGTGTGTAAAGTATCTGATAATTAATATTTATTAGTATATTTATTTTTTAAACCATTTTTATTGTGTCACTTATTTTTTATTTGGTCTATAACGTTTAATAATTTAGTCTTCATTCATTAGAATTAGATTTGTTCATAATTTTAAAAGACTAGATTGTAATTTTAGAAGTCGAATTAGCCTGATAGATTCAGTCTAATAAAAAAAAAGTTTGATTAAAAAGGTTTATTTTGTGAAAGAGATCTTGTTTGAGCTTTTCGGTCCAAATTTAAGAATTCTAAATTAATATTTTTAATATAAATGTATTATTTAATGAAAAACTTAATTTGGTTATTAACAAAAGAATGTCATGTAAAATTTAAGATTTTAAAAATAAAAATTTTAGTTTAAAGATGTAAAATATAAGTTTATTTTTAATTCAAGGTTTATATGAATTAATTTTGCTTCATAATTATATGATATTAAAACAGTATATAATTAATTATATTAACAAAATTTGATAAAATACTTATAATTTTACCTGTAGAAGCTAAATTAAAATATAAAATATTTACAAATTATAATGATTTAATTACAAATTTTAAACTATAGAAACTAAATTAAACATGAATTGAAATTATAGGAACCAAAAATATAATTTTCATTTTTTTAAGTTACGTAAATTTACAAAGTTATTGTGAAATATAAACAACAGTGGCCTTATCAAGGCTATGACCAACAATTGCGTCCTCAACTCCTTATCACTTGTTTTCTTTAGCTGTTGGCATGTAGGTTGGCAGTATAATACACTATTTTCCTTTAAATATTGAAATAATTTAAATTTAAAGAATCAATTTGAAATAATAAATAAAATTGAAGGATTATAAAATTATTTTAACCTAGTAATAATTATAAAGCAATATAATAAAATACTGATGATGTATCAATGTGGTATGTTGGATATTATTTTATTTTTCTACAGGCCTGATACTTTTTTTCCAAAATATCAAACATACTATATTTATATTTTTAGTTAAAAAAATATAATTTTATAATATAAAATTTAAAATCATTTTGAGAACTTAAAAAACAATCTTTTTCTCAAAGATTCTGTTTAATGATTTTAAAAAACATAATAAAAAATAACATAGAAAAATTTTAAAATCTTTGAATTAAGAAAATTTAATATCGGGAATTTTTAGGATAATTTTAAACTTTAAGAGTCGTTATAATAAATACTATAAATTTATAATATAATTTTTCTTTCTTAATTTGAATATTGCCAAAAAATAATAATTATAATGCAGATGCATTTTGTTGCTTAATTTAGCTTGTGGTTCCAAAATAGTTAGTCAATTTTATATCTTTGATATATGTTATTGCAAATTCTCTTTCATGATGTAATAACTCATTAATTAAAAAATATATCATATCATAACCTTAAAATGGAGGGACGGATCGCAATTTTTATGCTTAGAAATATTGTACCAATTTTAGCTACATATTTAAGTAGTTAAAGGAAAATGGTTCATTATACCTTCTTATAGCCAAAGAAAAAGTGATAAGATGCTGGCCGTACTGTTGGTTAATTACAATAATTTTGTAAATATACATAACTTAAAAGAAAAAAGAAAAAATATATTTTTGGTCCCTATAATTTCAATTTATGATCAATTTAATTCTATAATTTAAAATTCGTAATTAAATCCTTATGCTTTACAAATATTTTATATTTAATTTCAACAGTTATAATTATGCAAGTATTTTATAAAATTTTATCAATTTTATTTATCTTAGTACTTTGAATATGTATGCTGTTCACACTTGACAATGTTATGCTTTCATATCACACTCAGCTGTTTCACCTCTAGACATTGATCTTTTGTCGGCTATTCTTCTAACTCACTTGTTACTTTTGCTACCTGAAGCCATAAATATTTATTTCCTGGTAACTCAATAAATTTGTAATGGTTGGCCAAGGTTTACAAAGTATAACTTATACATTAGATGAACGTTATGAAAACAGTTTCCACTTTCAATTTTAATAGTTTAAAAAAGGAGAAGAGTTGTTTTGCCACTAATTCTATAAATGCATCATCTACACAATTTGCTTTTGCGAAAAAGCCAAACACATTTCCTCCTCCTAGGCATTGCCATCCAAGAGAAACAATGGTCGTTATGAAGTACATGGTTGCCATGATGATGCTACTTCTCGCTGTGGGTGCCTCTTGTGTCGCCCCTAAAATCATATCAAATAGTGGACCCATGAGCACAAATGGTGTAAGACCATCCTTTACAAAACCACCAGATGAAGCTTCTAAATTTTACGAATATCTAATTAGTTGTTCACGAAAGTTTAAAAGAAATTGTGGATTTCTTACATTATCCTCTATAGTTTATCACAATGCAACTCTCACTCAGGAGTGTTGTCAAAACATTGTCGACAATGTGGGAAAAACTTGCTATGACAACTTGATCGTGCCCATTCTAGAAACACCTGCATTTAAAGTGAACATTTCCCAAATCATTGGAAGCAATAATGAAGTATGGAAGCGATGTACATCTATAGCAATGAGCACACCACCTTCTTATTAGCATATTCATTCCCATGGAGTCTACAATAATATATATATACATATATATATATATATATATATTTTAAAATAAAAGACAGTGTAACATTCTGAAAATTTTGTCTACAGCACTAACAACAGAGATGGTGTACAAAAATTGGGGAGGAGGGTTCATGAAAGAGAAGTTATTTCAGATTATTGTTCACAAGAATAACATTGTTCATTTAGCTAAGATGTTTATGGATTTCATTGATTTTACTATTAAAGCTAATTGTTACATTTTTTTTTTTCTACAACACAAATTTCATCTCAAATAAGACAAAAAAGATATTTTCCACATGTGGACCATATTATATTGGGAACCATGAATGTCCCAAATCAAACAATAGAAGAGTGAAGCTAAAATAAGCATGTAGTTAGGAATCCCCTTGATTTATTAGAATGTCCATTTTTATGGAGACTCTTCCAAATGCTGTTAATCCTTTTGTCTATGCTAACAATATATAACATATAACTATATCTAATAAGTGGTATTACATTGTAAAACCAGTGGACTTAAAGTTCTTTTGTTGCAATACGTGCGCATCCAAAGCATTTTTTGTCTTATTTTATGGTTTCCCAAGTTAATGTTTAGCTTTGTTTCGTTAATATTTTAGCACAAGTTCTTCTAACTGCGTTATATATCCAAGTTGTCATGTGAGTTTCAAGCTTTATTTTGCATATCAACATGACAAATTTTTATATTAGTTATATAAAGCTTGTAGAATCTAGGCCATAAAATAAATTACTTAATAAGTTGAAGACGAAATTTTATGTGCCTAGGCTTAGGTAAAATACATGAGGAAGAAGATGGGTAAAGAATAAAGTTTAAAATAATTAAAAGTAAAACAAATGGGGAATTATCAGTGGCCTAAATACAAATGAAGTAGACGTCAAACTTGAGGATTAGGATGGCTTAGCTAGTCTAAAATGCACCCACGCATCACAATGGTTACACAAGAATTTTACACATTTTTTGGAATGGTGCCATGTGTCCCTACCAAAAAAAGAAAATTACAGTAATGCCCTCAAATTTTTTTCCTCTCTTGTATGCTTCTCCCTTCAATTTGTACGTTGTGTTTGGAGTGAAGCCTAATACTTGTCCTTCATGTGTTTGGGTAGGAGTCTATTTATTTGGTTCCATTGACCTTCCAGTCAAATTATGGCATGATTTAGCCGGAGGCTTCTTTGATTCTGACGCCAACTTCCTTCTCTATTCTTCAACATTAACGTTTGGAAAGGGGAGGCTATGAGGCATGATTTGGTGAAGATTACTTCAAAATTGAGTTATACCGTTCTCCTCAATATATTTTCGATCATTCTCCCCTTATATCACGAGTATAACTGCTGGTTTTTGGTCTTCAATTTTGGCAAATCTTCCATGGTTGTGTGTTAGGGTTCAAAAGGGGCCAAATTCAAAATTTTTGAAGTGCTGGACATTAATAAACATCATGGAGTAGAGGAATTTTGTCATTGGGAGTTTAGTCTTTGAGGTAACATTAGATATGGTGAAAATTTCACTTCTTTCAACCCAATTGTTCAAGAAGGAATTTAAGGGTGAGAAAAGTTGTGCTAGGGGAGTGTTAGAACAAGGTTTAATAATAATTTAAGATGAGAAATTCAACTTGTACATGAAATAGATTTATATATTTATATGAAGAGTACATCTTAGAGTGGTGGGAATGTAATTGCAAATATAATGTGGTGATAGAATGTAAATTGTAAGGAAAATGATTAGTGGGTTGGTGTCTGAATGTCACTGTAATAAGAATAAAAACTAAATACACAGATTCAGTACAAATAGAAATTTGAATATATTATGATGAAACTAACCATATGACAAAGGAAGAAAAAAAAAGAAATTATAACTTATATATAGCAGAAAGATTGTAGTGCGATACAAACTACACTGTTTTAAAAATTAGAGTGAAAGAATAGGTAAATGACTTCCAATTGAGTTGAAAATTGAAATAAAACATCATAACATGCCAAAATGTGATATGGAAAGTTTAGGATTTTTTTTAATCCATTTGATAGGGAAAATAAAATGAAATTCGTGGCTATACAACCTAGAACTCAAAACAGGGTAGTCTTGGAAAACTCTGTCATCATATGCCAAAAAGAAGGAATTTCTACTTGAAATTTGCATTAGGTTAAGAACATGTTTGAGAAGCTATATGTCAAAATTTACTCAATCTTGAATTGATTTGCTAGGCGATAGAATGTCTAAACAATGATGAATTAGAATTCTAGAAGGAAATGGGGCAACAGAGAAAGTTAACTAGAAATAGTATTTAAGGATTTGTTATTTTCCTAAAGATTTTAGTGTGATAAATTGACATCTAAATCTACTAGCATGCTGAATTTCATATCCTTTTGAGTGCATTTAAGTACGTATGTACATATTTAATTTGTTCATAGGCAGGTTAGAGTATTAGGAAAATCAAGTGTGAAATGTATAAGCACGCTAGCACACTTAGAAGTCTTATAGGAACTATATGTTAGTTGACTGATACTTGCTTTTGTACATCTAGTTACTGTTAATTGATATTGATTAGATTGTTGGGTGTACTGAGGAAGACTTAAGATTGGGATATAAATACATATGGAATGACTTAATGAAAGATTAAGTTTAGAGCGTGATAGTGTAAGTATTATGAAAGGTTAAAGTCAAGCATTAAAATTGGTTAAAAAAATTAATAATGAATGATAAATAAAAAAATAATAATACTCAAAATTGAATACTTATATGCTATAAGAATTAAGAAAAATGACATTAGTGTTCTTGTAGTTGAATGACACTATTAGAAAATTTTAGAAAATGTTTCTTTCATGTGAAATACCAAAACAAGGAATTTAGGAAACCATGTTTAAGCCGCACAACAGTAATTAAGGAAACAAATTTTAAAATGAAATAAAATGTCACAACCCTAATAATAAGGATGTGACTGGCACAAGGAAAGAGGTAACCCTTATCTTCGTAAGCCTATCAGACACCTTAAAGATGACAAATATAAGTTTGAACGTACAGGATTACCATAAGATAGAACTACAATAGAATACATTCAAATGTGTACATACGTATATTTTGAGAACCAAAATGTATTAGGCCAATAAATGTAAGTCCAAATGAGTTTAACAAAATAATAATAAGTCCATGATAGTTAAGAGAAACTTACAAGCTAAATACTTGGTTAAATTCATATATCCCAATATGCATATTTTGATAACAATTAGTAGAATATAAACATTTTTATCATACATATGAGATTCCTATAAATAAATAAATATATATATATATATATATATATCTAGTTTTGATTGTCTATAACATTAGAGCCTATTAGATATAATATGAGCAAGTATGTCTCATATAAAAGATGATTCAAGTATAAAGTATTACATGTTAATGATTAATCAATTAAGCACATGTTAATATTATATGTCTAACTCATTTGTTACATATTTGTCATCATCAAAACTTATAACATTGAACCTTAGGATTAACAGTAGCTAATGGCAATAGGCATTAGCTATAGTGCACTACGATCTATATTCTCATTGTAGAAATTTTGGGAGGTCCATATTTCAAGAAGGACTATACCAAAATTTCAATACAAAAATGAAACTAATTCTTTTGATATATATAAATACATGTATCAAGAGCTTAGAAATCACAAGAAACAAAATACTAGAATGTGATCTTTAACTTATTTTATTATCTTTGAGAGAGAAACAAACATCATTGAGCTATCTCTATCATTTCAGTTCGTAGAGCTTCATTTTGTATATATACTCATTAAGAGAGTCTCTTGAGCAATATCATTCTTCTACAATCTTTATCAGACATGGGTGCTGTATCCGTTGGTAGAGAAAAACAAGAGTGTGGAATCTCTTAGAGTGATTTTCTCTTAAGAATTGAGGTGTTCTTTGGTTCTAGAGTGAGAAACAACTCTAGGTTAAGTTGGATGATGTAGAGGCTCACAAGTGCTTGATTAGACTTGTAGAATTAGTGGAGAAATTTTCAAGAGGTTGCTTGGGGATTGGATGTAAGCTTGGATTAGAGTCAAACCAGGATAAAATTTGGAGTTTGCTTTCTCTATCCTTTGTTGAGCAAGGTTGGCACCTAAGAAGGGGTGAATTAGGTGTTATAAAAATTTTACTGAAAAACTCCCTTTTAAATCAGAGGAAAAACAATCAAATCAAACTTCAAATAATGAATACAAAGTGTAAGAAGAGTAAGGGAGAAGAGTAGACGTAGAGATTTATCCTAATTCAGCTTCTACCCAAGCTCACGTCTAGTCCTTAAGTAACTTCTTAGGATTTTTCACTATCTCAGTCAATAAATACAACAACCTAGAAAAACCTCTCCTTAATCCCAAGCTCTCACAGCTTGACTCGTTCAAAGAACCTCCTTGAATACTCTCAAGGATATACTCACCCTCAACCTAAGCTCTCTTTTAGCTTGACTCCCTTAAGAAACCTCTTTGAGCTTCTATCTCACAAGAAAGAAAGAGATATAGATAATGAACTCTTTGAAATAGAGTATATGATACAATGAAACATTAATATGATAAAGAATTGATAAGATGATAAAAACTAATGATATAATCACTCTTGAATGTTTCTCTTATTGATTCAAAGTTCATAGGTCGAGTTTATATAGATTGAGGTCTAATAGATCTGTTAAGAGTGAGTGTGAAGTAAGAGATTTTAAAATATATCCATTATGGCTTGTCTGTTATTGATCAGTCGACTACTCACTATTGATCAGTCGACTATTCTTGCTTTCCCTTTCAAAATTTTAAATTTTGGATCTCAATAGTTAACTACTCACCCTTGGATAGTTGACTGGTCACTCACAGAGAGTTCCCAGTTGATGGTTTTAAGGTTGGTAGCAGACTAGTGCTTGATCTAGGTGTGGCCAATCAACTGCAAGCTAGTGGCTAGTCGATTGGTGACTCATAGAGAGCTCTAAGTTGATCAAGGCTCGAGCTGGCAACAGGTTAGGGCTTCTCAGAAGGTGACCAGTTGATTGTTGGCTAGTGGCCAATCGACTATTCACTCATAGAGAACTTCTAATCGATTAAAACTCAAGCTGGCAGTAGACTGGGGCCTCTCAGAAGGTGACCAGTTGACTGCTGGCTAGTGGCCAATTAATTGCTCACTAATTGACTATTCACTCATAGAGAACTTCCAATCGATTAGAACTCAAGCTGGCAGTAAACTGAGGCCTCTCAGAAGGTGACCAGTTGACTGCTGGCTAGTGGCCAATTAATTGCTCACTCACAAAAAGCTCCCATTTAATTGGGTGAGGCCTAACAGCTGGTTGGCAAGGGGGCCAGTCAACTGCTAGCTTGTGGGTAGTTATTGGGGACTTCTAGAGTTCCCTAAATTGGCTTTTTTCTTAACCTTTAAGACCAAGAATCAAGTTTACATTCATTTTACATAATTCTTATAAGCCCAATATCACTTTAAAAGGTTCTTAAGATATAATAATACATTTAAAAAAATCTAAAACCTAAGTAATACATAGAAAAACTTTTCTTCTTGTGTTTGTTATCATCAAAACCTTAGTCTTCAACAAATAGGTTAAACACCCTTATACTCTTGTATTTTAAATTGTCATATTTATACTTTAGTTTTTGTTGTTGATATTTCACTTGAAGTATTGTGATCTCTTGTTGGACATATTCTTTTACATTTACTTAAAGTAATCTCATTATTAAGAAAACAACATATTGTTGAATGCTTTATTATTGGGAAAGAAATTTATTATCTTCATAGTCTAAGCATCTGCATTAAATCTCCTTTGATTGATATAATTGTAGTTTTGCTTTATACACTTCCAAATATCTTTCATAACAAGTCTTTTGCAAAGCAATTTCAAAAAGAAATGAAATTATTATAAACACCTAATTCACCCCTTCTTAGATGTTGGTTGCCTTGTTCTAACAACTACAGGGTCCTTTTTTAGATGAATTTCCCTATGAAGTTCTTTAACATATGTAAATCTATAACCAAAAATTCATAACTTTAAAAATCCAGAATTAACTTATTCTAAGAAATAGATACAAGTAAATGTAAATTCCAAAAATTTTCATTAAATAATTCTATCCCTGTGGAATTATTCTTTCAAATATTTACATTAATAAGAGGAAAAAAGCAATACCAATAGGAAAAAATGCAAAAATTTCAACAGTTGAGGAAAAGAAGATGAAATATAGCGTATATATTAATTTAAGTAGCATTTTATATGAGAATTTGGCTTGTTTAAGTGGCTAAGCCTTACCTATGCAAGTAAGGGAACCCAAGTTCAAGCCTTAGTAAGTGCAAGTATAATATTTTTATCTCTTTTTTAAAGGTGCCATTTGTCCCCCTAAGCAAAATGATAGTTATCACCCTCATCTTTACTTTTCCTCACACTAGCTTCTCCTCTCATTTGAGCGTCTTCTTTTGTATGCATATAGTGAAATTCTTCATCATCTTTCTTTAATTTGTGGCTTTGTTTGTTACTCCACCATCACCTCTCCTGACCTCGACCACCACTAAATTTCACGTGCTTCAGGCGAAATCTCTTCAAACCTCTTAAGATCTTTAGTTCTATAGTGAATTTCAAACAACTCTCCTTTATGTTTAGCTTATAATTTCGAGTTATTTATTCAGAAATTGGAACTCCCACCTTAGCTGTCAGAAAATAGCATGAATTGTACTTGGGAGCCTAAATTTGCACAATTCAAGTGAGATTTCTTCAAATCTTGTTAGAGATTTCCATTAGAACCTCATTTCAAGTAGTTCTCCACTAAATTAAGTGTTTAATTTCTAGATTATAATTTAGAAATTGAAATTTCCCCTTTAGGCACGATGAACACAATAGTAATTGAAAATTCGAATTAGAGCTCAATTTAAAGGAGTTTTTGTGAAATTTCCTTGGGGGTTTTTTTTTTATTATGTTAAATAAGTATCAAACAATTCTCAACATGTCAATTTGATGTTTGAATCACTCAATCAAAAACCCTTCTTCCTTGTAGGGAGTTGAAGTGTATAGGGGTATATGAAGAATTTTTTATCCTCCAGCTTTATTGGAACTTAAGAAAAGGAATTTACATTTTCCAATTGTTGCCATTTAGAGAAGTAAGTCATTTTGAGAATTTTTCTCAAGCTTACATTGTGAAGATTTGCTAATAGAATTATCCTAAGTTAAGATGCTCTTTAGTATGAGACATTAAAAGTGTATCGTTTGTTTTTAGGGTCATAGCAGTTGCATTTTACCCAATTGGTAAGATAGTGAGTTGTGTGTGCTTTGGCTAGGTGAGCAGATAATCGTAATTGTACAAGATTTCTATTTTACATTACCTATTTTGGAAAATATTATTTCTTGATCTCCCTTGTGCTTTGGGTTAGGCTTATGAAGTTTTAAATATCATTTGCATATTTTGAAACTACGATATTTATGGATTTATGGATTTTATGATTTTGCATTTTTGATTTCTCTGATTTTGAATTTTCTTAGTTAATATGATTCTAAACTTTTAAAATCTCTGTTTTGCAATTTGAAGAATTCTAGTTTTATATATGAAATACTTTAATTCTTTAATTATAAAGATATATGATTTTGTATACTTGTACTGAGATTTTGAGATTTGGATACTTTTATATGTCTCTATATAAAAGTTTGATTATAAAATTTTGAACTTTGACTTTTGATTATGGGTTTATATTTGCTAAAGAAATTTTTAGGAATACATCCAAATCAAGACCCTGTTGCTAACGATATGACATGCTTGGGCATGATGCCACTATTACGATACTCTATCCAAGGTCTAAGGTTGTTATTCTAAATATTCCTAGCTTGAAGCTTGTGATTGATATATGCTCTGTTTTGATTATACTAGCCTTAAGCTAGTTTTATTTTCTAGATATATAATGAATTTGTAGGATGTTTCCAAGCATTCTGGTGGATTTGGAATTCCCTTATGTTACAAATGTATTGATTTATTTTCATTTATAACTGGTTCTATAATTTTATTGTTGAGGTCTTTATGAAGGATTAATATGTGTTCCGCATTTTGCACAATTTGTATTAACTATGAAAGGTGTTTGGTTTCAAGATAACACTTGATTTTTCCAAAACTCTACCTTGGCTAGTCTGTCCCTTCCTTTGTATGATTAGTATTATTTGCTCACTAAGTTTTACTCACTCCATGTTATCTAACATTTTTCATATCACAACGCTGATATAGAATACCCCCTTTTGGAGTAAGAGCAAGTAGGTGTTTCTTTTTTTGGTGAGCTTTGCAGCAGCAAGTGCAAGAGCTTCTGTTTGAAGTAAATTTGTAATAGAATTAGTAGCTCCTTTGTATACAGGCAGTTGGTCTTTTTGTTATTGATATATTGCTTATGGGCTGTTGTATACGTATATATATTGGAGAATGAAGCTCTCCATCTTATTGTTTGTTAGATTTTCCATTTTAGAAATTTTGAGAGCTCCATATTTCAGGGGAGGCTTCCTAAATTTCTACACGGGAGTAAATTGATTCTTCTGGTGTGTGTGTCTATATATATATATATATATATATATATATATGGATGTATTTTGTCTTAGTTTTATCTTATAAAGATTTTGCATACTCAATTGAATTTTGTCTTCTTGAGGTGTTTGTTAGGCTTATGAGGGCAAGGGTTACCTCGCTCTTTTTGTCGATCACATCCACTTGGTTGGGGTAATGACAAATATGGATATCAAAATTAGAGTACATTATATATATACAAATTAGAGTGCTTCACAATCATAGAATCAATTTATTTCATGAATATAAAACTAGAATATTTCAAAGTACAGAACATGGAAGTTTTGAATCATTATAACTTAAAAAACTCTTTGTCAGTGGAATTCAAAAGTGCTAAGTCACAATAGTCCATAAGTCTAGAAATTTCAAGCTTTTAAAGTATATGGATGATATTTATAAACTCCAGGGGCCTATCCTACAACATAAGGAAGTTTGATAAAATATTTTTGAAAAGAGATAGCATAAAATAAAAAACTGTATAATGAGCATTATGAACTTACCTGGGAAAAACACATACAAGTCACTTCCTTTGCCATTGGATAGAGCATGATTTTTATGGCCCTAAAACCAAAAGATACATCTTTAATAAGAAGCATCTTAACTCAAGTAAATTCTAATCGCAATTCCCACATTAGATTAATTACAAGTGAATTGGCATTCACAATTATTTCCATACTTTTTTTTTCCTTTCTTTAAGGTTACCATTCCTCTTAATGATTTTAATTGCCATAGCAAGCACATATATGCATATACTCTTAGAAAATGATTTGGGAACCCAAATGGTCCATAAGTTTAAAGTTTTTATTCTTTCACCAATAACTAACACCAATATTTTGCACTAAAAGCATTCCAAGGTTTTGGTAATGTCCTTGTGCCCATAAGTTCAGATAATTTCATCAATTGAGAATTTAATTTCCTATAAGTCCAAAAATGTGGTCATACATATACTCTAAGTTACGACTTTAAAACTTGCTAGTTTCACCATCTTCATTACCCATTAATGGAATTATCTCTTAACATAAGATATTGAAGTTCCTAACGTATAAATGACATTAAACACACATACTAATCATCATCATTTATGTAAATACTTATAAAATTTAGATATGGCTAAAATAGGTCAATTAACACTATGCCAAGCTCTTAAGTTGCCAATCCAATGGCTTAAAAGTTATATCAATCATAACTAAAGTAATTATTCAAAAATAATAGTCACTTCCATTGAACTTCCCTTCATCAAGTCTCTTCTTATAACAAAAGAACTTAATTCTTTGGCTAGAGGTCCAATGATGTTGAAGGAATAAGAAATCTTCAATTACACCACTTTACACACTTTAACTCCCTTCCAAGAGAAAGGGCTTTTTAATTCAATAATCAAATCATTAAATTGACATATGATAAATGTTAGAATCTAACTTAAGACCAAAACCCCTAAAGAAATTTCCTAAAATTACTCCTAATCAAGCTTCAATGTGAGTTTTTTTAATCACTATTCATGTTCTTCACCTAAAAAGGGAGTTTTTAAATTCTAGAGCCAAATCAGCAAATTGAAAGCTAAAATTAAGGAATAACTAATTGAAATTCACTTACAAAGGAAAGCCCCAACGAAATCTAGTGTAAAACTCAGCAATTCATGTGAATTTTGACTTCCAACCACTGCCACATGAGTTCAAACAACTAACAAGCGAACTTCAAATTCTAAACACATAACTTGAAACTAACCTTTGAAATTATGAGCGAAAGGGTCAAAATACATTTTTGAAAAGAAGCCACATCAAAATTTGAAGAAATACTTACTCATTAGATAAGTTCACCAATTGAAAGTTTAATTACCTTTAAGTCAAAAAAGTAGTCACATATATGCTTAAAGTTTATGACTTTAAAACTTGCTAGTTTCACCATTTTCACTACTCATTAATGGAATTATCTCTTAATATAAGATATTGAAGTTCTTAACTTATAAACGACAAAAAACACACTTATCAATCATCATCATTTATGTAAATAATTATAAGATCTAACATGCCTAAAATAGGTTAATTAATCCATTTTATCAAGCTATTAAATTGCCAATCTCATCCAATGGCTTAAAAATTATATAAATCATAACCAAAGTAATTATTCAATAATAATAATAATCACTTCCATTGAACTTCCCATCATCAAGTCTCCTCTTACAACAATAGAACTTAAGATAACATTGAGAAAAGTTCTTTAATTAAGTTACTACTCAAAACAAAAATTCCAATCAACCTTAATCCGTCTGCTTGAGGTCCAATGATGCTAGAGGAATAAGAAATCATCAAGTTACACTACTCTACGCACTTCAACTCCTTACCATGAGAAAGGGATTTTTAATTCAGTGATCAAATCATCAAAATGCCATATAGGAAATGTTATAATCATATTTAGGGCAAAAAACCCTAAAACAAATTTCTTAAAACTATTCCTAATCAAGCTTTAATTTGCATTTTCTAATCACTATTCTTGTTCTTCGCTTGAAAAGGTGCTTTTCAAAGTTTAGAGCTAAATCTACAAATTGGAACCTAAATTGAAGGGAGAATTGATTGAAATTCACTTATAAAGGAAAGCACAAATGAAATCCGGCGTAAAAGTCAGCAATTTGTGCTAATTTCAACTTCCAACCATTGCCTATGCATGTTCAAACAGCTAACAAGGGAACTTCAAATTCTAAACACATAACTTAAAACTAAACTTTGAAATTATGAGAGAAAGGGTGAAAATGCATGCTTGAACAGTAAGCCCATCAAATTTTCAAGAAAGACTTACAAATTAAGCTGAAAGTTAGTGAAAACTTATGAACAGTCCAATGTGAATGCTAATGCTCAAATTTCTAGCAACCCTTACATTTTCACTAGCTAGAAGAGGCTGAGAATACATCTTAGAAGAGAGGAGAATGATGTAGTAGTCCAATGGAGCTGCAACGCGAAAGAAAATGCATAAGAACTTCAAGCTTCAGTTAACAAATAGTTAACACGAAGAAGGAAGGAGAGAAATGGGAAAAGAGAAGAAAAAAAAAGAGGGTTTTTTTGTCATGTCTTGTAGGGGACACATGGCATTATCAGAAAAAGAAAAATTGAAAATGTTTGCCTTGTTCTTAGTGAGATTCAAACTCAAGCCCTCTTAGTTTGCAAGGGTAGGGCTTAGCTACTTGTGCTAGTCTAATTCTTGTGTTAAATCCTCCACTTCTAAATTTTATTTTCCCTAAATCATTTACATTTTTGCATTTGCCCCAAACACATTGTCATCTTTTCTTATATTAATGCAATTATTTATAAAAGAAATTTTCCACAAAGAAAAAATATTAAATATAAATTCCGTGAATATTACATAAAAAGCATATAGGTATTTGTTGACATATATATATATTGCTATAATAAGTCATGTTTTGCACTATTACAAGATTTGAGCTTTGCTCAAATAATAAACTTCACAATTTTAGGACCAAATTTTTTCTCTAGTGATTTGTAATACCCAAGAAATCTATATGCTAAATAAGTTATTTAGGTGGGAAATTTTTTTTTATATAATTTTATAAGTTAAAAGAAATTTAAGTAAGTATACATTTAAATAAATAAGGAACATTAAAAGAGGAAATTTAAGAATTATCAAATATGAAATTTGATGGTATTATATCTGACTTAGAAACTAGTATAAGTACCTAAGCCTTATCCTATACATTTCTAACACCTATAATTGAATCTTATAGGGTGTAAATCAAGTATTTTCAAAATTTTGATATGATAGTGCAAGCAATTCTACATGAAATTACCTAGCTACCCCTAACTATATCATTTTCACCATCAAATATCTTTTTCCATCGCATTACTTCTTCCTTGCATGTCCCTGGAGCTCTTAGCATAACATCTCCTACCATTCTCCACCGTTTGCGTCTATCCTCAAGTTGTCTGTTTGGCATTCGACTAGCTAGAATCCATGTAAGCATGACTTGCTTATAAAAATCGCATCTTTCACTGAAATTAGCCTAGTTTGCAAAGTTTATCTCTAAAATTCTTGAGGGCTCTATTTTTAATAGGTATTTTAGTTCTCTCTCTCTCTCTCTCTCTCTCTCTCTCTCTCTCTCTCTCTCATATTTCCACCAATTAATTTCATTCAAATAGCTTAAAATCGAAAAAACCCAAATTTGGTACTATTCATGTGTAAAAAGTTTGAATTTGAGCTCAATTTGGTGTAAACTCACTAACTTGAGTTAGGGTTTCATATTCTTGGTAAATTTTGGACCTTTCTCCCCTAGTATTAATGGCCAATTTCAAGTTTTGGTAATATAATTAAAAAACCTCAATTTGGCTATATGTGTTCACACTTGTAGGATGATGAAATTCATAGTTTTTGGACTCCTTTAACATCATTAAGTATCTAGGGGGGCTTATGGCTATTGGAAATTTTTGTTTTGAATTATAAGTTGAACTACTTAATTTTCTTGAATTTTCCATAAATGTAAAGGAAGGAAATATGAATAGGAAACCTTATGGGACTTGAATTAGTGGCCTTAGATGATAATATTAGTTTATTGAGTAGTTTTAGAACTTGGTTGGTTGATCTTTAATGCCACATTGATAATATTGATAAATTCTTGAATATGGTGTAAGGGTATAACAAAGCATACTAGTGAAGATTCAAGGCATTAAGCATTATTAAATGTTATAAAGAAATTTGGACTAAGAGTGTAATTTCTCAAGTTACTGTAGAATAAGAATTGCAAGTGGAGTTGGAGATTATTTTGTTTGGAAATACGAGAGTTTAACATTGAGGCTTATGTTATGCTTCATAAGCAAATGAATAGCTAAATAAATATATTGATAGAATGCAATAGATTATTCTTGGATAATAGAGGCTAAAACCATGTTGCTTGATATTATAGATAATTAAAACTTATTGTGATTAAGGAAATTGTAGAAAGAGTTAGAAGTTGGTGTACCCCTCCCAGGTGAGTAGATACTACTGCTATGCTTGTTTTCTGTATTTAAAATCTTTTTATGAGAATTTGTATGCTTTAGTGGCTTAGGAACATACCTTTTTAAACATGCTAATTTCTTTTTGAGAATTTTATTGCATGTGATGGGATCTTTGGAGCATTTGTTATAAAGTCGCTTTTGTACTTGATTTACTTCTATATGATAACTTAGCTACCATATAGTTTTCAGAAAAATCTAAATGGATTGTTTATTGCATGGCAAAGGGAGAATATCTTATTTTCAATTATTGTAAGACTTTCTGGATATTTGGTGAATTACTGAGTGGATATTTGAAAATGGTTTACACTATTATAACAAGGAAAAAAGTTTGATTGGGAATATATTATACATAGGACCTTGTAGCTAATGACAGTAGGCATTAGCCATAGTGCATTGTAATAATCGTGGAAATCCCTATTTAATATTTTATTCTAGTGAGAAATTATTTTTGTAAATATTTACATTATTAGGATAAAAGAAAGCATAGGATTTGGGGAGAGAATGTAAATTTAAATAATTGGAGGAAACTTTAGGAGAAAAAATTCAGAAGCTTTATGTATTAATTGAATGAATATGAAACTTGAGAATAAGGCTAGCACAAGTCGTTAATCCTTACCCATAAAAACTGGAGGGCTCAAGTTTGAGTCCTTCTATGTGCATTCAAGCAATAATCCATTTTTTTTCTTTACTTATGCCATATGTCCTTGTGAAATTACGCTTATACCCTTAAAATTTTCCTACCATGCATGAATATCTTCTTCCATCATGTGATAACACATATGAACATTGTAGCCAAATTTTTGTGCTCTGTCTCACTGTTCTAATTCAGAGAGGGTGCAACTCTACTACTCCACTATCTCTGACATTTCTTAGCTGTTGCCAGCTAATGGAGATGCGATAAACCCTAGAAATTTTAGTGAGCATCATGGTTGTTGCTAGCCCTAAACTCAGTGCAAAACTCGTCCAATTTGGTGAGTTTACTCTAAATGTTATGAGAGATTTGCTTCATGAGGGTATTTTGTCCTACTTTCTCTCAAGTTAAGCTTCCATTTTCATGATTTTGTAGCTGAAATCAAATATTCCCTTCCAGCTATGCGAAGAACATGAATATTGTTAGAAAATTCGAAATTTGGACAATTTGGGTAAGATTCATACAAATTTCTTTGGTGTTTCACTTGATCTATGTATTTCATTCCTTTCTCCCTTTGATTCAACATTCAATTTTGTGGTTTTGCTTAAGAAATCAAAAGCCCTCTTGTGCGTGTATAGTAACATGAGTAGTTACCCAAATTCAAAATTCAAAATTGGGGAATTTGGAGTTGTTTCATCAAATTTCTTTAAGGGTTTTGATCCTAAGTAAGATTCTAACATTTCCCATATGTTAATTTGATGCTTTGGTCACTGATATAGAATCCCTCTTTCAAGGTAAGGAGTTAAAGTGTGTAGAGTGGTGAAATTGAAGATTTCTTGTTCCTCTATCATTATTGGACATCAAGAAGAGGAACTAAAGTTCTTGGTAATTGTCATTTACAGTGGTATATCACTTTGAGAATTTTCTTTAATTTATCTTAAATCCCATTATTGTAGGAGGAATCTTGACGAAAGAAAATTCAATGGAAGTGGCTATTGTTATTGAATAATTGGTTTAGTCATGATTGTTATAACTTTTAAGCCATTGGATGATATTGAACAACTCAAAAGCTAAGTGGAATGGATAGATTAGACTATTTGGGCATATTCAATTTTCAGAGTTCTATATAAATAATAATAATTTTGTGAAGTGTATTTAACACTATTTATAAGCAGATAAGCTTTAATGTTTTTATGTTAGAAAAAAAATAATTCTGTTAATAAGAACTGAAAGTGGAGAAATTAGCAAGTTAAGAAAGTCGAAGAATGGACTATGGATGGATGGATGGATGGATGCATGTATTTATTTAATGGATTTAAAGGCAATTAATTTTACTATTGGTGAAAATTACTTGGATTCAAAGATATAAGGACTTTACCAAAATGATGGGCACTTTCCTAAGTGTATGTGCATGCATACATTAGCCATGGCAATCAAAGTCTGTAAAGGAATGTTGGTGACCTTAAAGGAAAAAGATAAGTGGGATGGAAACTAATTGATAACGATAATGTAATTGTTAATTACTTAATTCTGGGGATTTGGCATTTGGACGTTATTCAAACTGAGATTATTCATGAGCCATTAAGGTTATACTTCATGTTTTTTTAATTATAAAGGTTGCACTGTGTTCAGTGGATAGTAGAGGAGACAATAAGGGAGTGAGTTTATGTGCTTTTGCCAGGAGAGTGGATAATGCTAGTTATGTAAATTCTTATTTTACACTAATTATATTTGAAAAATATTGTCATTTGAACTTCCTTATGATTTAGGGCAGATGTCTTGAGATTTGTAAACCTTATATGTATTTTCTGAATGTTTAAAAGTTCTAGATTGATGAATTAAGTTGATTCTACATGATGAATTCCAATGATTATGAGTTTCAAAATTATAATGATTCTAGACTTTTGGGATTTCTCTATTCCATACTTTGAAATGTTTTGATTTCACATTCATCATGTATTGTGATTCATTAAAGATGAACTGTTTTGAATGTGTAATTATAAATTACTCTAATTATGAGGTTTTGAACTACTCATATTCTGCTTTTCTAGAGATCTTGAAATCTTTGAATTTCAACAAAGTTTTATATGTATTTGGAAATACCAAGTAATTGATAAATTTTTGAACTTTTCTGAAATATGCAGATTCTATGATTTTGAAGTACTTTGATTATGTATTATGAAGAACTCTGATTTTGTATTTATGATGTACTTTGATTTTGAAATTTTGAATTACTTTATTTTGAAATTTTGAATTACTCTGACTCTATGCTCTGAATAAATTAGATTCTTGATTTTTGAACAAACTTTAATTTTGAGCTTTGGATTTGTTTGATGATGTATTCATGTATGTAAAAAGATATCTTTTTGGGGAATCCATCCTAAACAGGTGCCTGTAGCTAACAATAGTAGACGTTAGCTAAAGTGCACTACAATATGGTATTTGATATGATTAAGGCGTCATGCCATATTCTAATGTTCTATCTGAGGTAAAATGTCATAATTTTCAATATGCCAAGCCATATTGCTCGATATCTGACATCTGATTTGTTATGTTAAACTAGCCTAGAGCTAGCTTTTGATTTTGATGGTTTTGTTGGAGGTTCCTTACTAATTTGATGAGTTTGATACCCTTATGGTAAATGAAATTTGATTTTGATTTTAGGAATTCAGTTTACCCATATGATTGGCAATTATGTGAAGATTAGAGAAATTTTCTTTCCATACAAGTTATTTTATTAATTGACGTTTTTCAAATTCAAAGAAATATAGAGGATTTGTGAAAACTTTACCATACTTCTCTATCCTTTCTTTTGTGTAATTAGTATTATTTGCTCAATGAGTTTTCACTCACCCTTCATTTTTTAACATTTTCTTTTCATATGGTAGCACTATTTTGGAGCCTTACCTATGAACAAAGGGCTTAACGAGTGTATCTTTGTGTGAGCTTTACATTGTTTGCAAAGGCAAGTCCTTCTTTGTTGTAAAGTCAGTATTGTGATCTAATGGCTCCCATGTATATAGGAAAATGATCTTATTTTGTTATTATGGATGATAGTTGTATGCTACTAACATTATTGAGAGTAGAGCTCTCCATTATGTTGTATATTAGGTTTTCTTGTTATAGACATTTCGAGAAGGTCCAAATTTTAAGGGTGACCCTCTTGAAATGTCTACAAGGGAATGAAATTAATTCTTTAGTAGGTGTGAGTATATTTTGTCTTGGTTTTAGCTTTTGATATTTATGTTTGCTCATACTATAATTGAATTTTTTAAGGTGTCTGATAGGCTTACAAGGTAAGATTTAGATCGTTCCACACTTTAATCACATGCTCATTCATGAGGCCATAACAAAGCATGAACTGTATTACTATATTGAGACACTTTGCTAATTCATTAATTGTGCCAATTCACTGACAATTTATGAGTCATCTTAGTCACCACTGATTATTGTACTACATTGTCATTGCTAGTTATAACTGGCATCTGATTACTAATTTATTGTTAGTTTTGTGGGATGTTTTTTCCTTTATATCTTTTAAAATCATGTTTTAAAAGTTTATTAGTTATTCTCATTTAGCGAGCACTGTGAATTGCCATAAAAGTTTTAACTATATGTGGTGTGATATATATTTCACCGATTTTATGAGTAGTTTCATATGGTTGATTTAAAATGACAACTATTTGTGAAAAACTCCAACAGCTTTGTCCGTTCCCTTTCTAACATAATTAGTAGTATTTACTCACTAAGTGTTATCGCTCATTCCTATCTTCTCTATGTTTTTTAGATAGTTATGCTGATTCCAAATATTCATCGGCAGCATAGAATTGTGTCTATTGACCCATTGGTGAGCCGTACATTGTCTATAATGGTGTAATTTATTTCTTCTTGTTGTTAAACATTGTGAAATTTGTAATCTAGTAGCTCCACTTACCATAGACTGGGAATTAATGTTTGCATGGAATCTTTGGGATTGTTTAGTTATATTATTTTGTGATAGTGGTGCTTTCCTGCCTTCTGATTTACAGGTATTAGTTGTGGAAATTTTGGTAAGCCTATATTTCAAGGGAAACTTTGCCAAAATTTTTACACGAAAGCCATATAGAGACTATATCATTCATAGTAATTGCATGAAGTGGTGGTTTGATATCATATAGTAACGACCCTGATTTGAAACTTTGCCATTAAATTGATTAGGTTGTTTGACTTATTTCGGTTCACAAAGACGAGGTTTACTTCATCTTCCTTGCTGATCACATTTCCTTATGTAGGGGTGTGACACAATTAATGATAGGGAGTATGTTAGGATTAAGGTTTTCAAGTTTGGATATATTGAAGTTGTATCACTTGGCATTATAGGGTCATTGAAATCCCTTGCAGCCTAGTAAGCTAGTGTAAGAGAATAATTAAGGATTCATAGTGAAATTTGTCCATAAGAGTAGAGATCACTACTTACGCTTGTTTTCACTTCCATCTCATTTCTTGATTATAAACAGGAATTAACTATTAACTTTTTGCCTGTGGGGACAAGCATCTTGTTTGTACTATTTTCTGTGCATGAAATATCAAGTTGAAGTAATTTGAATATTTGGATGGTTTGCTCATTTACAAATTGTTTTGAACTTTGAAACTATTTGAATATTTCACTTTTTCTAGATAAAGAGTTCTAAAAGACATTGCTATGATCGATGGTTCTAATTAGGAAAGTGCTACGATTTTAACGTTTCTTTATATTTTAAAAATTTGTTATTCTTTTCAGTAATAGTGTGTTATAATGGATACTGGAATGAAAAGTTTGGTGCTATTATAAGTTATTATTTATTTTTGAAAAAGAAGGGAGATACAAAATCATCTTGATTTTTAATGTATAACTATGAAAATAAATTTTTGGAAAGTAATCTAGCATAGAACTATATAGCAAACAATAGTAAATGTTAGCCTTATTGCATCATTAATTGAAACCTTGCTAGCAGGGGTGTCGCTAGCCTTGTGTGACAACCACCACGCATGTATCTGTATTGATTTTCACAAGCCATGAGCTATGTGTCTATCATTACTGATTATTGTGAGCAATGTGCTATTGTGGTTATTTGCCCTTTGCAAGCTATGTGCTTTGCATCTCAATTATTGATTACTGTGAGCAATGTGCTATACATACTATGGTTATTTGCCTTATGTGAGTTGTTTGCTCTGTAATTGTGATTATTGATTACTATGAGCTACATGCTATACAAACTATGGTTATTTGCCTTTCGTGAGTTGTGTACTTAGCATTAGTACTCTATTCTGGTTCTGACTAAATGCTTTTACTTTGCTTTATTGAATTATTATCATTCACTTATATGATTCATCGATGGCAATTTGATCGTGTCTTAATTTCATGATTTTCAATGGTTGATGACTTTATTTAAATTATGAACAATCAATATTAATTAACATTCTCTACCGATTGTATGATAAATTTTCTATTTGCAAAAAAATCTTGAGCTCTTGGCTTGTCCCATCGCCGCATAGGCAATATAATCTACTTGCAAAATGCCTTTGCTCATTTCTCTTAACATTTGTACATTTTACAAGTTTGAGGACTGGTTCTAGCTTATGCTTGAGGTGTGAGTAAGTTGTTGTGCATCGATCATACCTTGCATTGATTCATGGGCAATGCTGTATTTTCTAATGTGTAATAAATTTCTGTAAACTAGGATTGCTCCATAGTACTATAGGCAAGGACCCTCTTTTATATAGAGACTCTGTCCAAATTTCTATAAAATCATAATGATGTAATTTTATTAATATTATTAAAGAAAATTACTTGTTGCCCTTGTTTCAAACATTTTCTAGCTTATAAGATTAGAAGGACAAATAGAATGTTCAGGCTTGCAAAAATTGAATCTTTTTTTTTTTTTTTTTCTGTATTTCTTGCCTATCACACTTTAGGTTTTGGGCTGTGACAAGATACATTCTAAATAAAGGTAACTTATGTTTATGGCTAGGGTTGAAAAATATTTGGTCATTAGCAAAATTTTGTTAGTTTCCTAACCTGTGTGATGTAAAACTGCCTTTGTTGGAAGAGTAGTGCCAAACTATTTTGCAACAAGATCTCGTTGTACTATAGCAATCATATCATTAGGGCTTCAAACTTTGTTCAATATCTAAAGGTATGCATCATTTGAATATTAGGGGAATAATTACTATTTGAAATCATGTAAAATGTAATGTAAACAAAGATTAGCTCAAAATAAACGTGTTAAGCGTTGCTAAAATGGCTTGAAGAAGGTGACTATATACTTATTAGATCCTAGTCTTATGCATCTACCTTTTTAGATATGTTTAAGTAAATTGTGTAAACCAAAAGCTATTGATTCTCAGTCAGTGCTCAGAACAAGTATTAGATTGGATGATTTTGTTTAAGGAATACAATTGTAAAATGAGTTACCAAAAAATTCTCTCTTATTGCATAATATGAGTGAGAAAAACAATATAACATATTTCACAGTATTCATAAGTGTTACTACTATCAATGATGTAAATATTTGGATAATAACATGCAAATAATATTATTGAGATGGATAAGAAAATAAAATCTAATTCATTAAAATGTTTTGGATGTACAAGACTTTGTTCGGTGAGTTTTAAGCATTATTTGGCATATCAAATTTTCAAAAATGGATTCCTTTTAAATTAACATGAAAGATGTCAGTGGTTAGGCCATGAATTGCATAAATGAATTTTTAATTGAGGAATAGATTTGTAAAATGGCTTGAAGAAGGCAATCACATACACTTATTAGATTTTGGTCATATGCATCTACCTATTTGGATATGTTTAAGTAAATTGTCTAAACCAAAAGTTATTGATTTCTAGTTAATGCTTAGAATAATTATTAAATTGGATAATTTTTATTTGAGTAAAACAACTATAAAATGAGCTACCAAAAACTTATCCCTTACTACATAATGTGTGTATGACAAATAATAAGTCACATATTTCACAGTATCCATAAGTGTTACTACCATCAATCACGTAAATATATTGATAACATGTAAATAGTATCCCTGAAGAGAATAAGAAAATAAAAGCTGATTCAATAAAATGTTCCAAATATAGAAGATGTTATCGGGAGAGTTTTGAGCCTTACATGGCACATTAAATTTTCAAAATTGGATTCCTCTCAAATTAACATAAGAGCATGGTCAGACCATAAACTACATAAATGAATTTTTAAGGGTTCTTTGAACCCTTGAAATTTAAATATTATTTATGGAAGTTTAACACAACAGAATTTTTATTCCAATGTTTGTAAGTATGACATCATAAGTTCTAGATATCCATTTCCTTTTTCCAAGAGTTGCACCACATTTGCATTATGAAATAGTAGGAAGATGAATCATATAGTACATAGGATAAGAGCTTTTGAATCAATGATTCTTGTCTATGCATTGTCTAAGCATTTTTAAGGAATCCCCGCTCTCACATCACATCCTATAAACCAAAGTATTTCAAGGATCCAAAAATTTATAGGGAATATGCTAAATTACAATTGATTTAGTTCAAGGAAAAAAATTTAAATTCCATAAGGATAAATTTCTTTCATTTCAAGCTATTCTTCTAACTCTTTTTTGTAAATTATATGACCTATGATGCATCTTCTTCGTTTTCCATTATGTTTGAAAGCATATGCCGACACATATAGTTACAATCAACCTGTTAGAACAAATTCAAAGCATTAAATAATGAGTTTCTAAAATAAAACTTTCTATAACATTGGAAATGATAAAACATGATATCTTAATAAATTTGTAATGGTGGGCCAAGGTTTACAGAGTATAACTTATACATAAAAAGAACATTAAAAAATGGTTATTATAACAATTTCAATAGTTTCAAAAAGTTAAAGAATGTTTTTGCCACAATTTTAATAGTTAGGATTTATTAGATTTTTCTTGCCTATCCATTTTATTAGTTTACTATGTTATCAAATAATATGCAACATATACTAATGAACACCCATTGCGAAATCACCTGATAAAGAGTTGAACAATATTTACCTGGTGTACACATGGTTAATGGAGCTCTTCAAGAAGATAGGGAAGAACTTCAACTTGTAAGACCTTGACTTGATTAAGAGAAGAAAAGAGACTGAGAGTGATTTTTTGGAATTTTCTTGATTAGTCTTAGAAGACTAATTATGATCTTATTTATAGACACTTTATTAATACAATTAGGCCTTGAATTAAGCCCAATAATCTCTCCTCCTATTAGTAATCCAATGGGATAATTACTAACTAAGTCTGGGCTGCAAGTTAAGGTCTTTATCCATCGGGTTGGTGGATAATTTGACCTATTATTGATTACCTACTATTAACATGGACCTAATCCATCCTTGATTTTGTATGATTATATTAATTGCCCACTTAAGTAACCCAAAAAAAATTATATGTATTGATCTAATAATAAATTAATGTTAATCCATCATTTATTCTAATAATCTCCCACTTGGATAACATCAATTAACCATTAAATCAGTTTAAAGACAATAGAATCAAGTAATTAATACTCATACAAGTACACAAATGTGTATTTATTCTAAACCATACAATATTATGAAATGAACCTTCACAAAAAATCACTGGATCTGATAGGGAAACAAGTAATATTATAACCACCATAATAAGTTTTAATATTTGAATAGGATGAAATATAAATATTATAATTAACATATTACAATGCATAAGTCCCTTCCTTTTAGGACTCAACTTATACTTCCACTAAACCAAGGCTATATCAAAACTCTCAACAACACTCATATGAGTCACATGAGATTTGAAGACTTTCATAGGCAAGCCTTTAGTTAATGGATCTGCCAACATGTATTCACCAAGAATGTGAACCAAACAAGTCTAAAATTCAATAATCTTTTCTCTAACAAACAGGAACTTCACATCAAAATGCTTAGTAGGGCTGGAGTTCTTGTAACTCTAAAAAAAACTAATAGCAGAGGAACTATCGCAATATATGGTCAAAGAATGTGATATAGAGTCAATAAAATGCACGCCTGATATCAAATTCCTTAACCATATGACCTGACGAGTGGCCTTATAATAAGTAATATATTATGCTTCCATAGTTAAGGTAGCTGTCACTGATTATTTATAGCTCTTCCACAAAACAACCCCTTTAGACATCATAAAGATGTATCCAGAAGTGGGTTTACGATCATCCATACAAGATGCATAGTTTGAATTAGAATAACCCACTATCTTAAATGGTTTAGACTTCTTGAAAGTAAGCATATAATGTTTTGTACCTTAAAGGCACCTTAGAACTTTCTTGGTAGCCTACCAATGTTCTTGTCTAGGGTTGCTCAAGAATCTGCCAAGCACGTTAAAAGCGAATACAATATCGAGTCATGTGCACACTTGAGCATACATTAAGCTACCAATAACTAATGCATATGGAATCTTGTCCATTGCAATCTTCTTATCATCATTTTTGGGATCTGATGATTTAGATAACTTTTCACCTTTCTATACAGGTGTAGCATTAGGAACGCAAGAGTGCATATTGAATTTCAACACTTGATCTATATATGTCATATGAGACAAACTAATAATGCCATGTGATCAATCTCGGTGAATCTATATTCTCAAAACAAAAGAGGCTTCACTTAAATCCTTCATATCAAAGTGGCAGGACAGAACTTGTTTTGTCTCATTCAATAAACACACTGAGTTACTTACTAATAAGATGTCATCAATATATAATATGAGAATCACAAAGCTATTTCCATTAAACTTCTGATAGATGCATTGATAAGAAACATTCTTTGCGAAGCTTATTGAGGTGATGATCTTATCAAACTTTAAGTACTACTGTCTTGAGGCTTGTTTAAGCCCACATATGGACCTTTTCAATTTACACACCAAGTGTTCTTTCCTTCTCTCAAGAAATCCATTAGGCTATTTCATATAGACATCTTCAAGTAAATCAACATTCAAGAATGTTGTTTTGACATCCATTTAGTGAAGTTCAAGATCCAATAGTGCGACAAGAATATTACAACTTTAAAGGCACCTTTAGTTGATACCGATGAAAAGGTTTTATTATAATCCATGCTTGAAGGTATCTTTAGTTGATATCAATGAAAAGGTTTTATTAGGCTCCATGCCCTCCTTTTGAATATAACCTTTATCTACCAGTCTTGCTTTAAATCTTTTAACTTCACCATTAGCTCCCTTCTTAGTCTTGAAGACCCATTTCTAACTAACATATTTGCATCCATTCGGTAATTCACTCTATTCCCATACATGATTACGATACATAGAGGTCATCTTATCATTCATGGCTTCCAATCACTTAGATGAATAGGAACCCGACACAGCTTCATCATAAGTAATTGATTCCCTCCTCAACAGTATCTGACTCGTATTCTTACAGATATACTATAAAATCATCTAGTATGGCATGTCTGCAAGTCCTCTATGATCATCTTAATTCAACCATCGGTTCCTACATACCAACTATAGGTGGTCCCATAATAGGATTTATTAGATTCTAAATAAGAATATTATCTCTAATAACTTGTTTAGCTGGTGAAGATGACAGGGCTAGTATGGGTAATATAGTGTCTTCATTATGCAAATCAATAGCCCTGGGAGCATTACTCCCACTAGTCAAGTCATCCTCAAAATAAAATGTTCGATATGATTCAATAACTCTGATAGTATGAGTAGGGCAATAAAATCTGCATCCTCTGGATCTAGAATAGTATCCAATAAAAAATTTGCTAACAATCTTATAATTAAGTTTCTCAAGTTGAGGATTATAGGGTCTCACCTTTGCTCTGTAACCCCACACCCTAATATGCCTCTGACTAGGCTTCTTGCTAGTGAAGAGTTCATATGGGGTCCTTTTAATTGACTTGCTTGGAACTTGATTTAGGATGTAAGTTACCGTCTTAAGAGCATCAACCATAGAAATTCTGGTAAGGAGGAATGACTTATCATACTCTTGACCATATCCATCAAGGTACGACTATGCCTTTCAGCAACTTCATTTTGTTGTGGAGTGTCAAACATGGTATACTGAACTTTAATTACATGCTCTTTTTAGGAATTGGGCAAAAAGTCCCAGATATCTGCCCGTTTCTGTATACCTCTAGTAGTACTCACCTCCTCTATAAGATCTCACACATTTAATTGTTTTCCTATATTTTAACTTAATAGCAACTTTAAAAGTGTTAAAAGCATCCAATGATCCAGATTTTTCATGTAACAGGTTAACCCAGCCAAATCTAGAATGGTCATCTATGAATCTGATAAAGTATTTGTAATCACCTATAGCAGTTGGAGTGATTGGTCCACTAATATCTATGTGGATCAATTCCAAAATACCCTCACTTCTCTTTGCCCTATTTTTTCTTGCTATTGCGAAAGTTTTCCCTTAATACAATCAAGGCAGGAATCAAAATCAGAGAAATTTAAGTTGTGTAAAATCCCATCTTTAATCATCCTTTCCAATTTTTCTCTTGAATTATGACCTAAGCGTCGATGCCATAACATGGAAGAATCTTTATCAATCCTTCAACAGTTTTGTCCAGTGACAGTACTGATAGACATTATAATGGAAGCGGTGGAATTAGCATTTGCATTTAGGTAGTACAAATGACCGAACCCTCATCGGTAGGGTGTCAAAAGAAAATACCGGATGCAAGAATGCACTATAGTGGTGCGATCCAGGTCGTGTTCACTTCAATGAGCCTAATTTATTCCTAAGTAATTTGAATGCAAGATACGTGCAGAAATAGGGGAAAATCAGGGGTTTGCCTTTTTCTTTTGGAATTGGGTAGAGTGCAATTTATCTATAATTGTTTTTTTGAGATTTTTGATATGAGATGTGAGTTAACAAAATGTTTAAATGAATGAGTGGAATTATAAAACAAATGATGATGAAATGCCTATTGGAGATTTGATTTGGCTTTCCTAGCTTCTTAAAAGATAAATAGGAGTTTCTTTTGGTGGTTTGAAATACCATTCAAACACTAAGTAAGTTAATTTGTTTATGAAACCTTTAAACCCAAAGGCTCATAACAATATTAACTACCCTTCTTAATGTACAAATGAGAGATCAACGTAAAGATATTAGAATAACTTGACTAACTTAACCAAGTAATTACCAACCTACCACAATCAATCATAAGATATCTTGGATTATACTAAACCTGATAATTCTATAATCAAGTGTAACAATAATCCTTTCAAAACAAACATCAACATATAAATCCCAAAATCCAATCTAACATACAAAATTTTATAGCAAAGTAATTCAACCTATCAATGTAACCAAGATAATTTAACTAAAACACAATGATCATAAGAAGGAAATGATGGAAAAGATTAAGAAAACACCCTAATTGATGCTCTAAGCTCAAGCCTCTTCAATTCTCCTCTGGGCAAGTGATGTTAAGCTGCTCATGGTAGAAAGGAAAGCTTCACCATGCTCTAAAACACCAAGAACACCCATGGAAGTGCAGAAAGATGATGGAAAGATGAAGAAAATGAAGAAATGAGTGAATGTGGATGAGTTCTCTGCCTCTCCTTCACTTAATAGATGCCTCCATTCTGTAAAAATCCTAGTATTTAACAGAAGGCGAGTTAGATCGGATCTTGCAATTGGATTCAAATATGAAATAATAATAATGCAAGTTAAGTATAGTTTGTTGCGATGAACTACACAGAGACAAGATATGTATTAAAAGAGACTTCATTTTCGACGTAGTGAACAACACAACAAGCACATTTCAAGTCTTTTATGTAATTTTTTGATTTTATGGTCCTGATTGCAATTTCTTCCAACTAATCTTTGAATTTGGCCTGTAATGCAAGAATTCGAATATTGTAATATCTCCAAGTTAATTAATTTAAGTCAAATTAGTGGAAGAATTACAATTTTACACTAAAAAGCACATTTTGCATGAAGTTGCCTCTAATCCCAATATACCACAAAATATTATCCAAACATGCATTTAAGCTCAATAAACCTCATAAAATGTCATGAAATGATATTGAATAACATGGTAAAAATGGGTATGATCAACAAACCATCCATCAAATTTGCAAAACCAACAATAACAAAATTAAAGTAAATGTCAATTCTTCTATTTCTCTACCAAAAGGAATATCCTTCTTTGTTTAATACAGAAATAGAAATCGAGTTCCTCCTAGAGGAGGGTACATAGACAATGTTTCTTAAAACTAAATGGTGTCTCGAATATAAGTTCAAAACTACAATTCCAAGGCATTCTACTGCAGCTAAACTTCCTTTCACTCCTAAAATAGCTTGCTTTCCATAATTTGGGCTCCTCTTGTCTTTGAACCCTTGTAAGGAATTAGACATATGAACTGTGGCTCTAGAATCCAACCACCAAGATCCTGTAGGGTATTAAAAACATTGGACTCAAAACAAATTAGAGCTTGTGGGACAATATTAAAATGAATACCTTCTATTTCATGCTTATTCTTCAATTTGAGGCAATTAGAGGTCTTGTGCCCAAACTTCTTACAATAGTGGCACTCACCCTTAAATAGCTTCTTATTTTGATCCTTATTATTCTTATACTTTGTTGGTCCAAAGTGTTTCTTACCATTACCCTTATTTGATGCTTCTTTCCTTTATGTTTCTCATTTTTACCTTTACTTGACGAATCATGAGATATGAAGTTTGTTGACTGGCTACGTGAATTTAATTTCTTCAATGATTCCTCCTCTTGAGTCACTATAAATATCATTTGATTAATGGTCTATTCAGTTTCCTGAGAGTTATATGTGGTCCTAAGGACTCCATATTTGGCATAAAGAGACTACAGCACTTGGTAAACCAACTAGCTCTCTCCCAAATCCACATTCAGTGATTTTAACTTGTTGAAGTAGTTTGTAGTTTCATCATGTGTTCACATACGCCAGACACCCCCCATCATATTGGGTGTTATCCAGTAGAGAGAGGTAATAGGCTTTTTGAGTCTTATCAATTTTATTAAATTATTTGCTTACAACCTTGAGATATTCTACTACAGTGTCCTTGTCAGGAATTCTCTATTGGATAGTCTTCTTAATAGTGTATTTGATGACTATCAAACATATTTTGTTTGATTCATGCCATTGTTTGTGATAGGCTTTGTCAGCAGTATTAGATTCATCAGTAACATCTGTTGGTTTCGATTCTTATGGCCATGTATTCCTTAGATATTGTTAGGTACATATCCAAGGACTCAATCTAGTCATCAAAGTTGGTCCCATTAAATGTTTTTTCACTGGCAGTTATTGGAACATAGAAGTTGGTGGAACATAATAGGAAACATTAATTATGTCCCAGAAACATAATTACAAAACAAAGTTTCATTTACAAGATTCAGCTTATACAACTATATAACAAAAGGTTCATTATAATATTGCCTAAATTTCCCAAATTATAATAAACCAAGAAAACTCATATGTACCACAATTTTAACTATGAAAGGAAATGTTATAAAATGCACTCATAATTTCCATATCGATAGGCTACAAGCAATCATGAATGGATAAAAAGAAAATGCTGCTAACAAATCATAAATGAATCAAATTCACTAATTATATCAGTAATGTCACAACGATAGGGTATGCTCATTGCCTAATATAATATATAAATGTACATTCTTTTATTAACTAGTTTTGATATTCAAGGTTATCTGCAATAATCACCAAAAAGTGTCTTTAAAAGGGGGGAAAAAAGACAAATTGCAATTGTAATCAAAATTTATTTATAAACACAAACCATCGTGATTGGGCCCATAATAGGTGAGCACATAATCAGGTCTATTACATATTTCAATGTACTTATACTTTAAGGCACTTCCAAAATTTGTAATATCATTTTACAATACAAATAAATTAGTTTTAATTCACCCGACAATTATTAGGGAGAGTGATTGAGGTATTTGGTTCCTTAACTATGTATATTCATCATACAAATTTTTCTTGGGTCAAAATCAGTCGATTACATAGCATTTTGAAAACCTAAGTTTTCAAGAAATTTTGAAACTCCTATTTCTAGGGCTTAAAAAATTTTAGAAAAATCACAGGAAAAATGGGAAAGGGAGAGCGGAGTCAAACTGTGGAGTTTTAGGGTTCAATTGACTAGTGCACAAGGCTCATGCGTTGTCATGCACTGGAGCCGTGTGTGGGATTCGTTCCCCATTTAGCTACAATGTGTCTTCAACCTCTGGCTGGTCTGTTCGATTCGCCAAATGACCTAGTACCCGACCCAACAAATTTATGCATTTCTTCCCATGTTTTTGGCATCAAATGCTTCCTATTTTCATGATCTATCATTTCCCTAAGGTTATTTGGCCAAGTCTGTGTTATTTTGTGAAGAAATTTTGTTCAAAAATACAAAGTTTTCTTGATCTTGGGCTCTAATGGCTTCTTATCATATTTAATAGGTTCCTAGCTTACTAAAGCTTCTTAAAATGGACAGACATGCACGAAATCTTAAACCAAAAAGAAGTTTCGTATCTAATGGCTCAAGAAGATTGTTCTTGGTGGGTTTATTGGTGTTTTGATGGTTCATTTATCAGAGAAACCTTGAAAGAAAGCATCTAGTGTTAATTGTAACCAATAAAAAATTATTTCATTGTAAGATTAGATTTCCATCTTAGGTGAATTCGTGCAATGATATATTACCGATATGAAAATTGTTATCAGGTAGGAAATCATATATGATGAAGCCAAATTTATAGAAATATGCAGATATGGATGATTAATTCTTAACCTAATAGCTTTGATACCAATTGTTATAAAATAATACGTAGCATATAATTGCAACTTTAATGAATACCCTATTGTAAAATCACTTAATAAAGAGTTGAAGAATATTTACCTGATGTACACATGGTTAATGGAGCTCTTCAAGAAGAAGATAAGGAAGAACTTCAACTTGCAAGACCTTAACTTGATTAAGAGAAGAAGAGAGACTGAGAGTAATTTTTAGAATTTGCTTGATTAGTCTTAGAAGACTAATTAAGATTTTATTTATAGACACTTCAATAATACAATTAGGCCTTAAATTAAGCCCAATAATCTTTCCTCCTATTAGTAATCTAATGGGATAATTATTAACTAAGTCTTGGTTGCAAGTTAAGGTCTTTACCCACCGGGCTAGTGGATTACTGATTATTCACTATTAACATGGGCCCAATCCATCCTTGATTTAGTCTAATTATATTAATTGCCCAATTAAGTAAAAAAAAAATTATATGTATTGATCCTGTGAACACCCCATCCTAAAATGAGATAAAAATAAAAATTAATGATTAAGTAATTAATCAATTAGTTAATTCATTAAGCAAATGTAAAATAAGTGTCAAAAGAGAAAAGTAAATCTAAATAGGAAAAAACAAATAAAGATCAAAATATGAAAAACGAAATAAATAAAAAAAAATCAATCAAAGATAAGGAAAAACATAAATATATATATATATATATATATATTGTGAGAAAAAGTAAAAGCGTGGGTCTAGAAAAAAAGCAAACTAAAAGGTGCAAAGGATGTTATAGCTCTAGGCATAGCCTCCCCAAGTTTGCAGATTACACCATTTAGGAAAACACTTTATTGCATTGGACGAAAGGGGATAAAGACAAGCAGAGAGAGTGGTAAGAGATGGAGAGGAGGAGACAGCATGTGGTTGGGAGCTCAAAATCAAGGAGGGGATTTTCAAGGCCACCTCTGCTCTCCTGGTCTCTGGAGAAAGATGAAAAAGGCCCATGTTCTAAATGTTTGAAAACAGAGAGAGCATTTTGGAGAAGGGGGCAAAAAAGGGAAATTATCAAGGAGGCAACTACTATCTTTCTCACAAGGAGCAAACCCAGAACCCATAGGAAACCCACCAAGCATGCTATTGCCAACCAGAATAAATGGCCACAAAAACAAAGAAGCAACCCTCTTGAGCAGTGGTTGAAGGCCTCTTGACTTGTAAAAATGCCCAAAACCAGTACAATACACCCCTCCTTTCCTCTGTATCTCTCTGAGCCTTGCTTGCTCTCTCCTTCAAGAAAAAAAATATTTGTAATTTCCTTTTGGAAATCAAGAAATAGCCATGCTTGAAGCTCCCAAGCACTTTATAGACTACAACCTTGTAGAGAATAACAAGAGAATGTTTTGGTTCATCGAGGATGTCACCTCTAATGTCGATGAAGTCTAGAAGAAGGCCCTCGCTGAAATCCTATCTTGTAATGCCAACATGGAGTACTTGTAGAGATATGGCCTCAATGGCCTCATCAACTGCGACACTTTCAAGAAGTTCCTCCCTATCATCTCCTACAAGGATCACAAACCCAACCTGAAACTTATAGATTTTATCCAATCCGAGTGTAGCAAGAGGTCGTGGCAGGGGATTATAACCAGTGAGTGTTACTTTGGTGCCAACCTTAAACCCCTTTGCAAACCTAGCAAAGTCTCCTACGTTCCTATACCCACCATGTGCTACTTCGAGTTCCTTTTTGTAAATCAAAGTAATGGGACTCTCAACAAGAATGAACAGCAAGAATACGAGCTCGTTGTCACAACTTATGCTGGGCTTTATAGGTACAGAGTAGGGGACATTTCGAGGGTGTTGGGGTTCAAGAATGACGTGCCATAATTCAACTTCATATGTTGGAAAAACATGGTATTGAGCATTGATTCCAACAAAACAGACGAGGGGGAGCTTTTGAATGCGATGAAGAACGTGGTGACATCGACAATGCCGCAGAACTAGTGAACATGAGAATGGACTTGATTTCAAAGCTGCGAGCCACGAGCACACCTAAAAGACGAGGTTGAGAAGATGAAGAAGGATATCTACTCATTTCGTGAGCGTAGAAGGTACGTGGTTAAATGGAAAGGAAGAGAGAGAGAGAGTAGAGAGAGAAAGAGTGTATGCGGCACCACTGAAGAGAGAGAGAGAAGTAGTGAGAGAAAAGGAGGACTGCCGGAGAGAGAGTCCACCGACAGTGAAGGGCGAAGGCTGAGAAGAAGCAAGGTGAGTTGCATGCACACGCTGTTCTTTCTCTCCACATCCAAATTGCATTTACTGTTCATGCATAGTGTCTTGTGTGTTTTTTTTTGGATGGGTTGGTCTTTGGTTATTATTTATTGTTACTTCATTTATTCATTTTCTTTTTGTTATATCTTGGTACCATAAGTAAGGTTTTAAGAAAATCTTCATGTGGGAATATTGTTCTCCTCGAGAGCTTGGGATCATGTGAAATTTTAATCTCCTTAGATTTCGAAATTTAGTACATATTTGTTTTAAAAAGAATAATAATGCAAAAACAAATACTTTAATTAAATATTTGCTTTAACTAAATATTTTCCATTATTTACGAAATCATCGTGTGGGAATATTATTCTTCTCGAGTGCTCGGGGTCGTGTGAGATTTTAATCTCCATATACCTTGAAAATTAGTACATACTTATTTTAAAATAATAATAATGATAAATAAATAAATAATAATAATGCAAAGACGAATATTTTAATTGAATTATTTACAAAATAAATAAGTCAAGGTTTTATAAAATTTAATTAATTAAAATGCCATGTGAGACTTGGGTCTTTGTAGGTTTTGGAGAAATTGATCCTATTAAAAATAAGACTAAAAGAATTATGATTTCAAAATCCTTAAAAAATGTAAAAATAAAGTCCCGAGAATTTTCAAATGTTTTGTTCCATATTTTGGGTTTTTGTGTGAGATCGCTCGTCTCCTCAGGCACCCAAACGTTAATTAGTAGAGACCGTGTGAGACTTTGAGTCTCCTCAGGTTTCAAAAATTAACATTTAAAATATTGGGAAGAGTTAATTAAAAAAAATAGGGAGGTTTGTCCCACTTATTATGTAACTAAAAATCTTAAGAATATTTTTCTGTTTTAGTTTTGCTTTAAGTATCAAAATAAATTCAATTTTCAAAAAATAAAAATAAATACAAAAATACATAAATTCAAAATCTAAAATGGTTTTATTTTCATCCTAATTTTAACGATAAATTCTAATTTTTAAAATCCAAAAAATAAATAAATTCAAAAATTCAAAAATATTCTTTTCATTATAATTACATTTCAATTCCAAAAAATATAAACTTTAAAAAATCCTTAAAATCCTATCTCATAATCATTTCATTTAAATTTCAAAATAAAGATTAAAATTCCAAAAAATAAACGAAAAAATTAAAAAGAGAGAAAATGAAGAGATCAAGAGAGTGAGATTAATCATGTTGTCGTAAATTAAAACATACAAACTAAATCTCAATTCTGTTTTGTTTATGAAAATCTGTTTAATTTAAACTTTCTTGTTCTCATCACAAAATTTACAAACCATCAATCAACAGATACGTCATTTTGGTCGAACTAAGTGGACTTCGATCCCTATCACAAGGTACGTAGGCCTTAGGCTTTCACCCTAGGTTAAGTTCACCGTTTGTAAATATCTATCCGTTCACTTCCATTATTGTCGTTTTTTGTCTTCTCTGTTTGACAGACATGCATATCAATAAAGGGTAATCGAGATAAATTTAAGGTCATATTCCATTTCAGCTAACTAGTTTAAGGTAACCGTTCTTATGGGTGGGTGTTGTGGGGTGCCTAACACCTTCCTCACACTCAAATAGACTCTCGAACCCATTTCGGGTTTTGTAAACCATGTTGCCTTTTTCTTTTTGTTTTAAATTGGTTTTCCAAAGTTTTCCATTAAAAATTTTGGTGGCAAATCCAAATAAATTGATTTTCAATATTCATTTTGGGAATCAATTTTAAACACTCTCTTTTTATTTCTCCTCGCTGAAAGGTCGGTTACGACAGATCTGATAAGAAATTAATGTCAATCCATCATTTATTCTAACAATATATATATATATATATATATATATATGAAAACTATGAAGGTTATTTCAAGTGTGGCATTTCACCAAGATAATTGGCATATATAATGTATTATCTTTTCTTTCTGGCTTTCTTTTTTCACTTAGAAATGTTTGTCATGATCGACAAGCAACATCTTTAAAGGCTTGTTTAATTGTTAGAATGATTGGGAATGAGATTGAGTCTTGAGGGAATGGAAACTCATGACCTACGTAGTATGTCTATTATGAAATTAAAAAAGAAATAGGAATGAAAAGAAAAAAGATCTTAATGACTATAATATTCTTATTGAAAAAAAATTAAATCATTAATTATTATCTTTAAATTTTTTGAAAATTTATTTTATTTTCCTCTCCTTCTCCACCATCTTCTTCCTTCTTTCTTAATCTCTCTCTTCTCTCAATGCATTATGATGGGGCATTGTCTTCAAACGATAGGATAATGTCAACGTACTCATTTCTTCCCTTTAGTGCTTGATCCATTGATGGAGGGAAGAGAGAAAAGTTTGAAGATGGAGGGAAGAGAGAGCAATAGGATGGAGGGAGGGAGGGAGGCGATGGGGAATCAAAGAGGAGAGAGAGTCTTTAGGCATTTTTGTAATTTCATTACTTTTGAGAGGGCTTCATAGTAAATTGGTTTTCATTCCTAAGAAACATGGTTCATTTCTTCACAAGTGTGGGAATCCTTATCCCTACATTTGTGGGTTTGGGCTTTCACAAGGAATTGAGAATGAGGTTATCCAAACATCATTTTAAAACAATAGTTTATTTGTTTCTACGTTGCACGGACTTTAGAGAAAAATAGGTTGTTTTACTATATGTCAATACATCATAAATCAATTGTATTTGTAAGTGTTAGCAAAAAATTGAATTAAATAATATATTGTGATATGAAGAAAATATAATAAATTAGAGAAAGTTCACAAAATTAATTATGTGAGATTGATAAGAGAAAAATGACAATAATAGATTCATTGAGAGGGTACCATCATAAACTATTCAACTATATATTGTTTTTTCTTATTTTGTTTTCAGACCATGTTAAATTATATTTATAATTTTTATTAGAATATGTAAGATACAATTAATAAATTAATTTATTATTTTATTGGTTAATTCTAAAAAATGTTCAAACTTTAAAGAATTCTCAATTTAAGAAGCGATTAATCAATTTATTAATTTTTTTTCATTCAATCCAAAGAATTATCAAACTTCGAAGAATAATTCATTAATTTTCTTGTTCACTCCAAAAAATTCTCAAACTTAAAAAAATTCTTGATTTAAGATATGGTTAATTAATTAATTACTTATTATTTTTCTTGTTGATTATGAAAAGTTTAAGTAAATTAATTATTTTATTATTTTTTTTGTTAATAAAAAAAAATTTACACATTTCAAAGAATCGTTTATACATGTATAAGAAAGATAAAAAATTATCACATGAGGAGTTGAGAATTCGATTATCGAAACATTTTCATCAGTCAAACGAAACTTCCATATTAAAATGAGTCTATTTTATTTATATATAATAAATTTTCATTCTAATTCCGATTTGAATCAATTTGTTTTAAATAGTAAAATTTCAAACACTAAAATGTAGTTTACCATAGGAAATCACAACACACTTCTCAAAAAACATAGTAAGAGAAGAAATTAGACAAGATAACCTACTTCTCAATCCATTTCATTTTACTGGTTATAATGACATATTTTATCATAATGCTTTTATAGTCACAATTAACAACTTGAATGTTAAACTCCAAAAATATAAAAATTAATATTGTGGCCATGACAAGTACATGTTACATCATCTGCAATATTTAGAGCTTCCAAGTAATACATGAAAAAGAAAGCCATAACTTGTAAATAAACAGGTTACAACTTGTAAAAAACAAATTAGTAGCTCACAAATTTGTAGAATTCTTGCTACAAATAAGGGTTGCTTCTACACATAACTTCTATCTAGCTCCTAATAATAATAATAAGAACATTGCAACAACTACGCAAACACTAGGTATAAAACCTGTTTAAGTTGGGAAATTGGCATGCTATATTAAGACATTGAAATTATCATTTTTGTTATAGCATTTATATTGGCCAAAAAAGGAGAAATTTAGAATAATTTTGTTGTTGCACTAAGAATGCATTTCCATAGCTCCAATGGTTTACATTCCTAGATCAAAACTATTTATTAGGACTGAACCTAGTAAAGCCCTATACCTCCACTCATTATACACCCTCGTCAATAAAACAAAATTAACACACTTGACAAAAGATTGGTAAAAATATAATGCCAAAGATTAAATTAAAAATTATTTACTCTAAAGACTTCATTTATAAAGTTTTCCATTATAAAAAATAAATTTTAAAAATTTGCTAACTAATGCCTTAATAAGCATTTATTACACCAACTGACACCAATAATTATTATTATTTCACTAATTTTTATGACATCTAATTAATAGTTTTTTAGTTTTGTTTTTAAGACAATATTACTTTTAATTTTTATAAAAGGCATAATCAATTCATTTTATATTAAAAATTTATAATTAATCTCTAACAGTTTTTGTATTTGCATAAATCTAACTAGTATCTCTACACTATTCTTAATTTTTTTTAAAAATAATTTTTTATTTTAAAACTAATCTTTTTAAATGAAATTTCATGAGATATTAAAGAGTAATATAGAAATATTATTTAGAAGTATAAATGCATACAAATTCATTAGAAATTAATTTGACATTTTTTAAGATGCCTTTTAAAAAATAAAGGGTAATATTATTATAAAAACAAAATTAAAAATTATTAATTGAATGCCATAAAAAATAATAATAATTGTTATTAGTGTTAGTGAATGCTATAAATACTATTAAGAGCACTAGGCAGCAAATTCCAATTAAAAATTAAGTAAAACATTATAAGGACTAAAAGTATAATTTTAGGAAAAAGATTTTGAAAACGGGCCTATAATTTACTCAAAATTCAGCCTCGCTGATACTGAATGCGTCGACCCTCACTCTTGACTCTCCCACTCCGGCCTACTCTTCGTCGGCCGACGAACAGACAACGACCAGGCGGGGACAGCCACCACTTTAGCAGCCATCGTGGCAGCGTCGCTCCAGTACGCATAGCCACCATTCATCTTTTCTGATTTCTCAAATCGATTTGAGCATTTGGCACAGGTTTTTCTCTCTCTCCATTTCCTGCCTTTTCATGATAATTCTTTTTGTATTGGACTATTACTAATAGCGTAAATTCATCGCAATGGGTTCATTTTGGTCCTTTGAGGAGTTTTCAGCTTTTGATCTATTCTGTTTTTAGATGCTTTTTTTTTTTTTTGGTCATCCTCTGTTATAGATTATAGCATTCACTCTACAGCATTTCAAGTTAAAATCCTTTATGCTATATGGTATTCAATTACAAAGAATGAAAACTGAAATAGCGACGTATCACATTTTCGGGGCTGTTTTTTTTTTTTTTTTTTTTTAATTTATGAACTTGGGCAGGGCAAGTATAATTTCAGCAGACCGAGAAGCTGGCTGTGAAATCTGTAGTATGTGTAAATCACGGGGCTATCTTTTCTGTGTAGTGTGCGATTTAGCAAGCATTTTGCTAACCTAAATTTGGTGGTCTTTAGATAAGCGAGACATATTAATCTGTTTCTAATTAAACAATATTGCAGAAACTATCACGTTGTTCTTCTCGCAACAAGGACAGTGCATTTGGCATTATGGACTCTCTAGTTACTAATACTCTTTATAGTGGTTTTACAAACAGAATGATTTGAGTAAAAAGAAAATGAAGTTTGCATTAAATCCAGAAGCCTAGAAGGCACTGGTAGGAGAAATTTTTTTGTAATCACTAGTAGATTTTGATAAGGATGTGAATTGATGAGTTTATCTTACTTAAGGCTCTCCTGCTATAAAATGCATATGGGTGAGATTCAAATATCTGGGTCAAAGATATGTAGCACATACTGAAAGAAATTCATTGTGACATACTGACATGCGACATAGAAAAGGAGATCAAGCTCCTGTGTGTGACTTATTTTACAAACCTGTAATTACTGTGTTGAGGGTGATAATCATGCCGTATAAAATGAGAAATTTTTTGACCATTTTGTTATCTCTAGATCAGTTTTTGTAATAATGGCTTTTAAGTTGAAGGTTACTTATGTTGTATTTTTTCTGAATTTGGTCTAACACTTGAATGTGGATTTATTTTATCTTGTTTTATTGAAGCATAAGTTTATTATGTTGTTACTTTGACATACTTCAGATAAATAATTAATAGTTATGCTATTTTTGTTAGATTTGCTCTCTTTGACTTGCTTGTTTCTTATTCATTTGATTTGTTTTATTTCTTGTTGTTTATGGCATTATGTGTTGCCTGATGCCACATGCAAATTAGCAATAAGATTTATATACAATTTATGTTGAAGTAAAACATGTTATTAGTGCATATTTGTTAAAATTAAGGGTTCTACTTAATTAAATTTATAAATACAGAGTCAGAAACAATCTCTTGCCCACAGGCTGGCCTTGGCATGGGTTGAGAAAATGCAGCCCACTTATTAAACTGCCCAACCCAGCCTGGTTTTGGCCAGACCATTTTGACAGTGCTACCTATTGTAGCTCTTGAGGTTGAAGAATCCTCCCCATAGTAACTTGTAGTGAAATAGTGTCACTCACCCCAGCAAAAAAATTGAAAAGAAAAAAATCTTTGCCAATAAAAGGAGTGTTTAAAGCATCCCTTTAGTATTTCCTTTTCTGAACAGACTGATTTAAATGAATATCTGGACTGCAATTTTTTCAACTTGTCTCAAAATGTCAGATTGTCAACGTATTTATTTCAGTTTAGTTCTGGGACCTGAACCCTTGACCTTATTTGGTGACAATTAATTGTAAATTTAAGGAAGGAACCTATTGTTCTCTATTTTTCACTATTAAGGTGAAAATTGAGTTCAATTATTTATAGGGAGATGGTGACTAGTAGGGGTGAACAATGACTTGGTAGGCTTGGTCATATCAGGTTGGGCCAAAATGAAAAAATTTGCAATTTTTACCTAGCTGATTTAAATAACTAGGATGGGTCCTGGGTATTGCGCGAACCTGGCCCATATTCATCTGTAATGGCTAGAACTTAGTCAAACAGTCCTAGTGAGAGACACCTTATAATTTACATGAATAGAAAGTAAAATAAAATAAATAACAACTATTACCCTATCCTAACAAAATATGAATAGATCTGACTAACCAAAACTACTATTGTGAGCAATAAAACATAATTAAATGTAGATAAACTAATCATAACAGATAAAGGATAAGAGACCTAATCCTAATAAGAAAAGGATAAGACACTGAAAGAGACCACATATTTTAGTACTCATGTTTAATCAAATTGTGATACAAATCATGAATTAGAAAGCATATTTTTGAATTGCGAATCATATAACGTATCAAATTTTAAGATTCAGTAACTAAGTAAAAAATAAATTGAAATATAAACTATGACATACATGTCTTTATAACATGTATAAACTACTCAAGATAAGTTATAGGGAAGCTTATTTGCTATGTGACTTGTAAGTAGTTAATTCTCAAAATAATTTCAAATAATATCTTCTTTGCCTTTTTTAATAAAAAGTATAAATGATACTTAACAACAACACAATACTATCTTGCCAATTCATTGATTTTTCACATTTTTTAATTGCAAAGTGACATCATTCTACCATATTGGCTTGAATCGCATGATTCCTAGCTGATTCAGCCATTAATTCATATTGTTGGCATTATGACTTGTTGCGAATTGTAAGATTTGTGAATCGTACAATTCAGAACTATTTCCAATTCTACCATCGATTCATATCGTTGGCTTTGTGACTCATTACAAATTGTAAGATTATAAGATTCTGATTACTATTCCAACACTCCCTCTCAAGTAGGGGAGTAAATACCAAGCATACCTGGCTTGGAAGATAACTCTCCAAATTAAATTCTTAAGATTCCCTTGGTAAGGACATTACTTGAAGATGATTAGGGATATAGTTCATATAAACAATGTTTGACTCCAACTTCTCTTTGATGAAATGATGATCTATATCTACATGTTTATTCTTGTCATGATGAATAGGATTCTTAGCTATGCTGGTAGTGGCCATATTATCCAGACCTTATTAAGACCTCCAATAGGGTTTTAAGGCCCATTTTAGAGTTAGCATCCATAAGGTTATTATAGGCTTGCAACCAAGCATCCATATCTCTTCAAGTAAGTCTAAGGTGCACTTACTCTGGGAGACAATGATGCCTTTCCTCGATATTCCTAAATCCATGCCTAAGAGTACTTGAGCTACCCAAAGTCTTTGATTTCAAATTCTCGAGCTAAGGCTAATTTCAATCTCCTTATTTCTTCTAAGTAATCATGTGTAACAACTCATCAACCTAAAACAATTAATACAAGAAGTTTTCCATCAGGTGAGAACCTAACAGTGTATGATGATCTGCTTGTCCCTGAAAGTACCCATAACCCTTTGCAGCTTTGGTGAACCTGTCAAACTAGGCATGTGGTGACTGCTTTAGTCCATAAAGTGACTTGTGGAGTCTGCACACTTTGTTGCCGTTACTTTTGTCCTTAAATTCTGAAGTAAAGTCCATGTACACTTCTTCCTCCAAATCATTGTTCAAGAATGCATTTTTGACATTAAGTTGATATAGAAGCTATTCAAGATTGGTTGCTAACGATAACAAGACTTTAATTGTATTAAATTGCCAAAGGGGCGAAGCTTTCTTGGAAATTCAATTCCATATGTGTAAATCCCTTTGCCACCCACCAAGCATTGTAGCAATTAGTGCTCTTGTCTGCATTGTGTTTTATTGTGAATATCCATTTGCAGCCTACTAGTTTCTTCCCTTCAGGGAGATCAGTTAATTCCCAGGTGTTATTCTTTTCAAGGGCATTCATCTCATCATGAATGGTTTTCTTGCACTCACGGCTTAGCATAGCGTCACTTATATTGCTGTGAATCTGTTCCTGTGAAATAATAGCCACAAAAGCTTGATAACAAGGAGATAAGTTATTTTAAAAAATATAATTATTCAACAGATGCTGAGTGCATGATCGTATTTTTCTTAGTGCAATAAGCCTCTCTGGGTCATCTTGGGAGACCAAGCTTGGACTTGGATGGGAAATAAGCTCAAGAGGAGTGTTAGGACCTATCTCATTATTCCTCTTTCTCCTTAAGTAAACCAAGAGCTCATTTGGGTTTGTATTGTTATTTTTGAGGATGTGAGGTTTAGGTACTTGGGATTGGGTTCATGTTCAACATTGGTTAATGGTAATGGCTGAGGTGTTGTAGGTGAAGGTGATGGTATAAATGTGGTCTTGGGTTGAGGTGAAGGAGAAGGTATGGTCTCGGGTAGGAGGTGTGGGTTGTGATGGTATTAGCTCACGCCACATGGCCTTAAGTGTGCCCAAGTGGCTTGGGTTTCCAATGAGGTGGTTTGCTGTATAAATTCTAGCAAGTATCCCTGGTGTGATTAGGCTTATTACAATGATCACACCAAAGCTTACTGCCTCTTCTCGATTTGGACTCTACTCCAGTGTTTTGGCTACCACAGGCAATCATGGCCACTGGTTTAGTATTAATTTGTGAAGGTAATACCTCTTGGGTTATCGTCTCTTTGCTTTTATGAATGGCCAAACCATGGCCGAATTTCATTCTTAGTTGGGTTCCAGTCTTCTCAGCTTTGATACCATTTCAATTTAGGGTTGGAACTTATTGTTCTCTATTTTTCTGTATTAAGGTTAAACTGAGTACACATGTTTATAGGGAGAGTGGATAAAACTTAGTCAAACAGCCACAATAGGAGACAGCTTCTAATTTTCATGGATAGAAAGTAATATAAATTAAATAACAACAATTTCCAAATCCTAATGAAAAAGGGATAGCTCCAATTGATCAAAACTTCTATTATGAGCAATAAAACATAATTTGAATATAGACAAACTAATCCTAATAGCAAAATAATATGACACCTGATTGTAATGGGAAAAGGATGAGACACCTAATATTGATTGAGAATGCTGTGTGCTGTGTTTTAGTATCAATAATTTTCTGTATTCTGGAACTTCTATAATAGCATTGCAAACAAAATGATTTTAGTTAAAAGAAAATGACGTAAGAATTAAATCCAGATAATTGTATATATTGACTTCCACAACATGAAAAAAATAAAAAATAAAAAAATAAATTACTCCCTTTTTGGATGGGAAAGCTGTCTCCTTGCTTCCTAGCATGAAGAGATAGCTGTATGGAAACAAACTAGAAGCCTGAAGAAACTAGCCGGAGATTTTGAAAAGCATGTGCATTGTTGAGTTTGTCTTAATACTCTACATTAGGAGTGAAATTTGAAACCAGAGAGAATAAAGCTACTGTGTGCGACTCCTTAATTTTACAGGCCTGTAAGTATTTTGTTGATGGTGTTGATCGTGCTGTATTTAATTGAAAGAAGTGTTTTTAACCATTGTATCAGCTCTTGATCAGTTTTTTAATTAAAGGAATTTACTTCCGTTGAGTTCAACGACCTTACTTCTTGATCTTGTTTGATAATGATTAATATTAATTGAGGATGCCATGTGCTATGTTTTTGTATCAATAATTTTCAGGATTGACTTACACTGACCTCCTGAAGACTTTTAGTTATACCCGAGCCCTCTTTATTTTCAAATTATACAAAGACCTCTTTTATAATTGTAATGTCTCTAATAGGTTATGCTATTGCATGGCGCGTAGGCATAGAATACACGGACCTGAAAGGGGTTCTTTGTATAAAAACTAGAGGGATTGCATGCATAAAGTTTAACTAACCCTTAGGGGAAACTACTTTAATTTTTTCTGTTTTTTTATTCATCCTGGAGTCTTAGTCAGATGAAAAATATGTAGTTTTGGTTACGAAATATGAAGTGTTCTTTTATAAATGACTTGCTGCTCCTTTTCTTTACGTTTGTCTTCGCCTTTAATTTGCTTCCTCTTGACATTGTATAATTCTTTGTTCTCTAGGTAATTAGGTGATAAATTTGTGTGACTCAAATGGAAGCCAAGTTTTTTCGTTTTCTTAAGATTGTGGGTGTTGGATACAAAGCCAGAACCGAAGCTCAAGGACGTCTCTTGTATCTCAAATTGGGATACAGTCATGAGGTTGAACTGACAGCACCACCTGCCGTTCGGGTTTTCTGTTTCAAAAACAATGTAGTTTGCTGCACTGGAATCGATAAGCAAAGGGTCCACCAGTTTGCTGCTACTGTGCGTAGTTGTAAGCCACCCGAAGTCTACAAAGGCAAGGGTATAATGTACGTTGATGAAGCTATCAAGAAGAAGCAGGGAAAGAAGTCTAAATGATTAAATGCATGCTAGCATGTTTCAAGGCAATACAGGCTTGGATATATAATGGCCTAGCCTGCAAGGACTGGTCCCTGCAAGTAAGAACACCATTTTTGCTTGCTTTGGAATTGGATACCATATTGGTTTTGCCATTTTTCAAGCGGCATTGATCATCATCATCAAGGGACTTTCTTTAAACATATTACTTCATTTCTGTTAGCATAGCTTGACTTTGATCCATGCTTTATGCTTTTGGGGGAAAACCTGTTCTGGACCCCGGTAGAGAGGCACACTTATCAATCTCGTCCACCACAAATCATTTATTTCAAAGACTAGACTTTCGATATTTCTTATCAGGATCTTTAATAAAAATGTGATATTTGAAGAAAACTTTAGGAAGATCCATTAGCACGTTGCTGACTAGGAGTGAACGATCATGGTTTTGGTGGCTAACATGATCCATCAGCAGAAAGCTGTGCTGTAATTAGGATGGATTTAGGAAAAATTATACTTTTGGTTTTTATAGTTTGACTTAAATTTTTATTTGGTTCCCATAATTTAAAATTTTATAATTGAGTTGTGAAAGTTCAAATTGTTTTTAATTCAGTTTCTTCATTATATTTTTATCAATATTTTGTCATGTATGTGAGTTAAAACTTGAATATTAAAACTTGAATAAAACAGTAGGGACTGAAAGTATAATTTTCCCATGGATTTACTTGATTACGAGGTCCACTTAGCGTGCTGCCTCCTTAATTGCAAGTTTCCATCGGCCAATCATGAATATTTATTATAGTTCCATCTCTCAGAATAATATGAATAATCAGTATAAACTACCTTAACATGAAATTTGTTATAATCTTGCAATTTATTTTTGCTTGTCTCTGATCGCAAATTAGGTAAGCACACCGGTTTCGTTTTCTGCAAAGAGTCTTGTGAAAATATTATAATTCGTTTTCTTGTTTGATGATTACTTTATCAGAGTTTTAGGCAGATAGCAGTAATTCCTTGTAATTTCTCTTTTTAGGTTAAATAAAAATTTCTTGTTTGTTTATGAACTTGAAAAGCTCAAGAATGCAAACTTACTTCTTGTCAAAAATGATAAGTGAATCGTGAGTCGTTTTGAGAAGAGTCTGTTTCAGTCCGATTTATTTTGAGAAAAGGGAAGAAATCTTTTTTATGAGTGATATATATTTTTGGTTTTTTATTTTTTTAAAAAATATTATTTTAGTCATTTACTCATTAAAATACTCAAAATAGTCATTTATTTATCGAAAATGTCACATTTAGTCTGTTATTTTTTAAAATAATATTAGATTTAGTCATTTAAATTTAGAATTTAAGTTATGGTAGAGACTAAACTTGGTATTTTTTTTAAAAAATATGAGAGACCAAATGTGATATTTTTCAATAAGTAAAAAACTATAATATCAATTTTATAATAAGTGAAAAACTAAAAAAATACTTTTCTCTATTTTTTTGACACCTTTTTACACTAAAGCAAATCAATATCTAGGAAAATCTTTGGTCAATTGATATTAACATGCCGACTTAATAATGAAAATGTTGAAACATATGGGTTGTTTATGATGGGCTGACTTACAACATAGCAGCCTAATTTTAGTAACTCAATTCAAGTTAATTAATTAATTAATATTTTTTATTTTATATACACTTTTTAAAAAAGGATCAGTTTTGTGGTTTACCATGTTTAAAAAAACAAAAATGAACATATAAGTAACATACATAATGTAGGTTGAAAATTTATTTTTGAGAGAGAAGAGAAAAAAGAGCCTTACATAAAAAAGAGAAAAACTTCTACTTCGTTATTCTCGCTACTATAAATACTATATTTAGTCACAAAAATTTGTCACTAATTTCGATATGTTTAACAGAGTAAGGAAATAGAAAGAAGATAACATGTTTAAAGGGCCTTTCTAGAATATAAAATAATATCAAAAATTAAAATCAACAACAGTCAATCGTCCTTTCAGCAGTATTTCCTACACTTTCATGGTTGTCTCAGCATCCAGATTAGGGTAAATTTGACAGTTCCATAATTAATAAAACTTATCTTTCGGTAAATTTTGAAAATCAAAATTAATAATTTTTTAAGAAATTTGATTTTACGATTACAAACATTTTAAAAACTTATCCAACGAATGAGAATTATTTAACTGCAGCTACAGTTAATTGAGGATTCATTTCCGTTTCCTTCAACATTTAATTTGTAATATTGGAATTCTCATTTATTTCTCAAACTTCTCATAAAGATAATAATGTTTGGTTGAATGGAATGACTTATGAAAAGTCATTTCCCTTCCCTTATACAGCCAAAATCTTTCCTTCAATAGATTGATGGAATGACACATAATCTATTGAATGAGACATATATTTACCATTTTGTCCACTCCACATTTTTTTATTGAATTTAAATGTCTAAAAATTTAATATTTTAATTTTTTCCCCCATATCATTGGTAATTCAAATAATGTTTTTTTGCAATAAAAATTGAATATTTTACTATATTTCCATTATTGTTCAATTAATAAATTAGAAATTGATATTTAAACATTTTAATACTTAAAAATACTTTGAACAAAAAAAATTAGAACAAGATTAATAATTACTTTAATATTTTTGAACCAAAAGTATTCTGATTATTTGTACAGTTTTCTTTTGCATTTCTATATTTTTTCCATCAAACTATATGGATGGAATGATATTTTCATTCCACTGCATGTGATGCCAAGCATAATTATAGTTTCGGAATGTCATTCCATCAACCTTCATTCCCATAAAAGTCTTTTCTGTATATCAAATGTAACCTCATCTCCAACCTAACTTAACTTGTAGGTGTACTAAACATTTTAATTTTTCCTTTTCTTTCTCTTTTCTTTTCTCATTTCCTTTTCTCATTTCCTTTTCTTACCTCAATACCAAACATGACTGTATTTAATAGAAAGAGTCACATACATTGTGTGAAACTAAAACCATCATATATTTAACATATATAATGCCACAAACAAAAAGCACCACAATTGCAGCACTATATTTGTCCTGAAACTTGAAGAACATATTCATTCCAATCTCAATGGACAATTAATTACATAGACTTTAATTAATGCAGTAGCTATTTCTTGAAACTAACTTCATCAAGCCCAAATTGAAGTGACTCAGCTTTAAAGTTTACAGATTCTTAAGCCAAAGTATCAAACAGCTTAACACAGAATTGACCAACTTCTTGGCAAATATTGAAATCACTGATAATTAGAGTAAACTAGAATGAATTGGCTCTAAAGTCAGAATATCTGAAGAAATAGGGTATTCTAGAAGGGCCCTTTAACATCTTTAAAAATTGGAAAAATCTTTGGTAGAAAAAAGTGAAAATTATACTTTGTCCCTATAGTTTCAGTCAATTTTAATCTAGTTCCTATAGTTTAAAAATTTATAATTAAGTCCTTCTAGTTTACAAATATTCAAGTTTAGTCCCCAGTATTCAAACTATGTAAGTAATTTATTAAATTTTTATTAGTGTAACTAATTGTTGTATTAATACTCTGTATATATTTGATTTGTGTTAATAATGGAAGTAAAAGTAGATAATAAAACAAAATTAACTAACATGTGTGGCAAAGTATTGACAAAAATACAGTAATGGGCACTCATTTGTAGATTACTTAGATTATGAGAGCCTAGTTTAAATTTTAAAGTATAAGGACCAAATTAAAAATTAAGTGAAATTAAAATGACAAAAAATATGATTTTTGGGAAAAAAAAAAAGAATAAATGAACCGAAAATTATGAAGTTGGAATGCTTCATAAAATAAATGGGATATACATAGGACTAAACATTTTTTTTCACTTATAGAACTAGACTTTCATGCAGTTATTTATATCTTTACTTAAGAAAATAATACAGTTATTTGCAACAACTATACAATATTATAATATAATTAAAAACTAAATATTTGTCATGTTTTAATTGGATGACATATAATAAAAATATAAACAACAGTATATAAGTTTCTTTTTTCATATACATTCCAACACTTCTGGTTTTTGAATAAGTCAAAATAGAATGCTTCTTACTTTAGAACAACTCAAAGTTGTTTATTAATGAAGGAAACATAAAAGGAAATTAAATCAAATGAATTTAGGTTGTTTACTAATTTATCCTTCGTAGTGGAAGTCGAATCTGATATGGATTGATATTATTGATTGTGTGAGATACTCATGTTTTATTAGAGATATCTTAGGGTTTTCACAACTTAAATTATCTCACTCAATTACAGTACTATGACAGGTGTTTAATTAAACGTATATGAGTGCTTCTTTAGACTGATAGGATTGATTAGTTTTATTTAACGTATATCACGCTTACCTATTTATAAAGGGCTAGCTCAAGTTTAGTGGTAATTCCTTAAATTACCATTCTATCTTTATTGAATGAGCACCCTTTATAGGTGTATTTTTTAATAATATCCAACAATTAAGCATTAACCTATAATAATATGAAATTTAGATTCAAAATATGCGCTTTTTAGTATTGATACCAATCCTCTACTTCATTTAGATCTTAAATCTTAGCCTTTATATATGAAGGCAAAAGGATTTAGATTCTCTTCTTTTGAAAATCTAAATTTATTGTATTTTAAAATATCAGAGTCATTAAGTTTTCATTTAATAGTTCAAATTTTAAGAAATGTTAAATATTTTGTAATTAAAAAAAATCTAAATTATTAAATTTTCATCTAATGATCTATATTTTATAAAATTTGCTTACATTTCAATTTTCAATTTCACTAAATCCATTTCTAAAGGGAGAAAGAATAAAAGAGAAGATTAAAGCTAGCTTACATCCTAAATAAGAGGTCATCACAAGATGCATTACCCTCTTAGATGAATAGTGTTCTGAAAGATATATCAAGGGTGACTTCAGTATGTGCTCTCTAAAAAATTAATAAATTAGTCTCAGTAGGTATCGATGCAGTGTTTAGCAAAAATCCAATTCAAGCTAATTAATATTTATTTTATTTTATATGAATTGGAAAAAGATAGGATTACAATATTGAATAAAGGAAAAATAAAACAATACATAATTAAATTACGTTGAAAACTCTTTCGTATTTTAATGGTTAGGTACAAATTTTATTTCCAAATCTTTATGTTAGCATATATGATTTATTGATGAACATCTTAATATTTTTATCTTTCATTTTAAATTGTTTCTTTTGTCATAATTACCAAAATCTATATTTAATGGCCCTACTTTAACTTTAGTACTTTTGAGATATTATTATTCGTTGAACAAATTTAGGATTTCATATTGATGTCAAGGAACCAGCTCCAAACGATTAGAGATTTGTAAAGCTTGGTGAGCCTAACATTTGATTGCAATGTATTTTTTCTTTGTATTTTGTTATTTAAGAATACTATAAATTGTAAATTGTTGATTAATTCTAAATGTAGCTCCACATCGACCACAGGCAAGATCTTCACTTCATAGTAGTCAAATGGATTTGAGAGTAAAGTTCTCTAATTGTATTATTGTTGAGCTAACATGTACCTAAGGAACTTGATTTATAGAGTAAAGGCCAGGAAATCTTCAATTGATATTTCTTAGGAAATGAACATTGCACTAGAAACATGTGTAACAATCTTTTCCTTTATTAACCAAATCAAAATGGAAAATTCATCAACCAGAACATTGCTATATGACGCACTTTCAATCCTAAGAAAGAGTAGCACCAAGTAAAACTTGTTAAATCATAAATCAACTCTACAAGCTATAAACAAAGTGCATTCAAGAAAACAAACTGTAAGCATGTAGCATTGCTATTTACAGCACATTCAATCCTTACACAAAAATTTACAAAGTAAAAATGTTGAACCAAAAACCAATTCTACTTTTTATCCTAAGACTATAACTTTCCAAGTAAAGATATTGAAAAACTAGTTGGTGGTTTCAATTTATCAATGGGGAATGAAGTTGCAACAATTGCCAATAGAGGATAAAGTTGCAACGGTATGTTGCAGGATGAAGCTTATGATGCTTTGATGTAAGATGAAGCTAGTCAAGAGGAGGTGCCACTTGTGCACACAATGAAAATATCTAAGGGCAAATATTTTTATTCCCACTCTTGAGGCTTCATTTCATCAGCAACAAGTGGAATCCCAATTTGCACTCTTGTGGGAGTTGGCTTAAAAATTGGGTAGTCCTATTTCCCCTGGCCAACCAAACATGATTATCTCTTTTTCTCTGTCTTTTCCATTCCATCCTCTCTTTCTTTCTAGCCTACCTTACCAATGTACTTGGTAAAGGAATTTGGGGGATATTGTGGTATGCCAAGTGATTTTGGGTTTTTAGAAAAATAACCAATCTAGAAGGTTTAGCTTGAAAATATAAATTATAAAGTGCTTTGAGTTATTGGGTAAAGTAAGTGGGGTTAAAATAAAAGTATTACTTTTTAAAATTTTGCTAAGCCTTTTTTTTTTTGGACCATTTGTTCCACACTTATCAAAATATGCCACATCATTGGTACAAGGCATATCTTTCTTTGTGCCATGTTGTAGTTGCATTGCATCACCAAAATCTATGGATGCATAGTATTAAACAAGGCAATTGACACCCAAGAAGTGGTAAAATATGTGTTTATAAAAATTTCTATTATTGTCAAAATTGCTTTGCAAAATACATGTTGTGAACACTACCAAGAAGAGTATAGAATAAAATAACAATTATATTAATCAAGGAAAACTTTATATTAATGCTTGGTGTATGAAGATAACAAGTTTGATTTTCAAAAACAAAGCATTTAACAATATATAATTAAACTTGATTCAAAAGCTTGTTTTCGAGTAATCTAAAATAACCATTCAATTTCTTTAACAATTGGATTACTTGACATAGACATTGAAGAATGTATCTATCATAAAAAAAAAAAAAAAACAATACTCCATCTAAAATGTCAAAATAAAAATAAAGTATCAACTAAGCAACCTAAATATATAAAGATTATAGGAAAAGAGAAATGATCAAACTCTAAGATTTGCCCTTGTTTAACTCCAATGCAAGACTACATCCATTTCCTAAGCTTTTACTTCAGATTTCTCCATTAATGTCATAAGTTTAATTGGGCACTTGTGAGCCTTTATAGCATCTAACTCAATTGAAAGTTGTTTCTCACTCTAAAACCAAAGAACACCTCTCTTCCTAGTTGAAAATCACTTTAAGAGTTTCCTCAATCTTTTTTTCTCTTACACAAATAAGGAAATTATCTAACGATGAAGGAAATAACAAGTACAAAAACTAATCAATGTCTTAGAACATAACAAATATGTAAACCACTTCATATCTTAAGACAATAAAAAGTCAAATATGAAATAAGGCCCATATAATATAGCTATTAAATTAGGCTCACATGCTAGATATAGTGAAACAAGGCCAATAGCCTCTTTAATGCTCATGAATGGCCTATAATTGTCTTCAAACAATGCCAATAAAAGTTTTTCTCCACCAATCGACCTATATAGCTTTGCAATGTAGAATTGAGTCTCTTAGCCCACAGCATTGTAATTGGCCTTACTGTAAGTGTAAAGTCATCAACCCTTCATAGTCTTGTTTGAGCCTATTGCTATGGTGATTCATGCATATACCAAAACTACATTACACTATTTACATAATTCTAACTTTTCAATACTTTCCTTAATGTAAGTTGATTTACACCAATAAAATGCTTTCCTTCTAGGAGTAACCATTGCCTAATGGATTAGAGTAATTTTGAGTATGTGTATTTTTATAGCATATATATATATATATATATATATTTGCTTTAGGAAAATTTCCAAACATTGAAAAAAATAAAAAGAAGTACCTTTTTTTAAAAAAAATAACTAGCCTTCTTTTACAAACAATTAATTTCAAACTAGCACATTTAACTTCTACCGAGGTTGAATAAATTTGAACTCCACTAAAAATAAGATTGCTTTTAGCTAAATGTTCACATGTCGCCACTAAAGGTCTCTAGCGGTGACATCTCCTTTGCCAAATAAGGTCCCATAAATTGCCACTAAAAGTATCCTTTTAGGGTGACGAAAGTGGCCACTATACACATTTAACAGCAACTTTTTTTGCCATTGAACATGCATGTATTACATTCTTTGGATAGGTCACCACTAAATAGAATTAGTGGCAACATGTAGTCATAACTAAATCTATTTAGTGGTGACTCTATTTGGTCACCACTAAAAATCTTTTTATGGCAATTTAAGTTGCTCTTAAAGGTTACTTTTTTAATATGATTTTATGATATTTAGGGTCAAAGAACAGGATTGAGTATATAACTTTTTTAATATGATTGAGTATTTAACATGTAATAATGCATATAAAACAAGCTAATTGCAACCCAAACAAGAAAAACAATATTTAAACACTAAATTGTAACATAGAAGCATTTGCAATTATACTTGTTACAACTAAAGATTCTCACATACATGAAAAACTATTTGAATCCCAAATATACCAACTAAATTTAGAAGTTAAGTTCTTCAATGACATTGAGACTAAAGTAAAGGTGTCATAGAATCAAGGTGAAAGTCAATTCCTCCTACATGTACAAACTAGACTTTTAACATTGTACAAGATAATTCCTACAATCTATTCAGTCAAAGACTTAACAACACATAAACATGACAAAGTTAATCACTTTCTTCATTAGAACCTGCTCCATTGCTTCATAGCTTATGTGTGACTTTATAATGATCATTGTCATTTCCTACAATAAGCAATTAATAACAAATTAAATGAAAGTGAAAGCTTTTAGAACAAAACATAAGATACACACAAAATATTTTGTAGAACATATGGCTTTCAAATCAACACATACATGTTTAGAAGCCTAATAAGAAATAAGCATATAAGATTATACATTTAACTTAGCTAAATAATTTTCTTGCAAGGTCATCAACTAGGTTTGATTATCTACATCACTTGAAAAGTTACTTGGAGGAGGTATATGTCCTTGGTAGAAAAAAATATCCTTCTTATTTCTACTGTTGGATAAAGAAAGAGATAATTGTATATTATACTTGTTACAAGGCCGATATTAAGGCAATTAGTTAAGCTCGAATCTCTGCCAACATTTGCTCAAACCTATTCACAAATGTTGGCACAATCTTCCTCTCATTACCTCTCCTTTTCAATTTGCATTTCCTTACACACTTGCTCAATTGTAAAAGACACCCTAAAGTCTATATTTGCTTGGTTTATGATTTTATTATTTTGTTCTTTCCATACCTTTTTCCACGCATTTGCCCTGACTATTTACCAAACACAGTAGCCAAGATCATGTCTCCAATCAATGGTGCTTGATTATCCTCTTATTGCTACTGAATAAGTAGACCATAAATTTATAACACATACATAAATTTCTTGTGAATGTGAATTTAACCACATTACATCTTTTTCTTTAGTTTGACAAGTGTGTTGTAACTTCTAAACTTGATCTGCTAGTGCCTTTTTTGTAGTAATAGGATTCCTTTGCAGTGTAATATATCCAAAAAAAAAAATATATATATATATATATATATACTTAATAACCTTTAGTACCAAATGATTTGACTTTGATTGTGCATAGAAAGAACAAAAGAAGAAGAAGAAGAGTACATGCTTACCACTAACTCCTCTAATTAAACTATATTAATAATTTTATCCAATAAAAACATAGAACATATGTTAGATTAACTTGTAAATAACCAAATACTTTGAACTTATCATATTCAAAGTAGTAACATAGCCACTCCCAGTCTTTATGGCTAACTTGCTCATGTCTAGCTACTTGCCTCTCCTTATTAGTCTCACACCTCATGTATAATTTGAGCAAGGTAGCTTTTGAAAGCCTAAAAAGTCATTGCATAGTACTAAGGCATAAAGCTTTCATTGTCATCTCTTGTCAATTATCCATGACTTTGAATTTATCCTGCACTTGATAAGCATGAGTGGTTACACTTATAAACATGACTAATATGCAGTAATAAAGTAAAAATAAGGTTTTTAAGGATTTAAGTGTTTACCTTAAATTTCAACCACATTGTCTCCCCATCCTTTGAGAAAATTTTACCCCACTCACCATCTCTAAATAAGACAGTAGTTCACACCACCCACCTACAATAGCTAACAAAGTTTGGAGTCCATTATCCAATTGCTCTATTAATGTCATTTGAAATATCAACTTTCATCATTGCACCATATCTAGTTTTCATGTCAATTAAAATGCTCTTATACCTCCCTTTAGTTTGAGGAAATAGCATTAGACACCTTCTAATTAGCTAAGAAGTTACACACTTTTAACTTTTCTTATGTAGACAATGTATAACATGTTGTTGGCAATAAAATTTTGTTCTTATGTTCTATTTGGTGCAGTTGTTGCCTGATTCCTAGATCTACCAATCATAGCGACTTTATAATGAATCATTTGTCTTTCCTACCAATTGCATCATCATTGACATGTTTTCAGACCATTTCTTTCTATGTGTATAACATCAAGGTTATGTTAGAGCATAAGTGTTTTCTAATATGACCATTGGAAAGTTACACCTTCGCTTCTAACCTTTACCAAACATCACATCCCCTACTGGTTTCAATTGTGAAAATGCTCCATCATCTGTTAAAGGAAAATGTGCTCTTGAATTTTCAACTTTCCCATTAAATGTCCTCTTATTCATATGCCATGGATGGTTAGTTGGTAGGAATTGACAATGGCCCATACAACCCAACTTGCTTCATAATAACACAAATGTGTGCCTTTGTGACAACAAGGACATGTAAGCTTTCCTTTGGTTAACTATCCTGATAGGTTCCTATATGCAAGAAAGTAATTAATTTTCTATAATATTGTTGCATGCATCTTGAAGTTAGAATATGAATGAGCATTAAACGTTTTTATCCCTTCTACCCTTAACTCATGTAACTCTTTAATCATTGGTTATAAATACATATCTATGTCATCACTTGGACACCTAGGGCCTCGAATTAGAAGTGTCATTATAAAATACGGATGCTTCATGCATGCCCATGGCAGCAAATTATATAGAACTTGCACAATTGGCCAAATGTTATAAGTAACATTTATATTCGCATAAGGCTAGAACCCGTCACTTGTAAACCCAACTGAACATTTGTAGAGTCATTAGAAAATTTACTATGTCGTTTGTCAAAGGATTTGCAAGCAATTGAGTTAGAGGTATCTCTCAACACACATCATCAATATGTCCCTCCTTGTGCCACCACATCTTTTTAACAGTACGACAAGCCATGTATAACCTTTGTAACTTGAGTTTTATCAGAAAATGCTAGAACACTTTACATATAACTTTCTTACCTCTATCACTATCTAACTTCCACCTTGACATCTTGCACTTAGGATAGGATTGTGCATTGGCATGGTCTCACCATTATAAGATGCAATCATTCCTTCATGCATCTATCCTCATGTAATCTAATTCTATATCCATAATAACCTTCTTCACTTGATAGTAAGAGTTAGGAACAAATGTAGCCTCAATTAGAATTTCTTTTAATCAAGTTACCAATGCATCCATTGATCTATTGCTCTAATGATTAAGACACTTTAAATAAAGTAGCTTGACTATAAAAGACAATTTTGACTCTTTGGTACAACCTGGATAAAGGTCAATTTAAGCATTTTTCTAGTAACTCAATAAATTTTTTAGCTTGTGTATTAGGCAGTTCGTTTTGTTTAGAACCATAATTTATGTCCTCTTGAATTCCCACATCTATACACATTGTGTACCACTTCAATAATGTCATCCTTTTCAACACCCTCCCCTGGCCATTATCCTCTTCCAATTCTTTGTTGTACTCATGAATAGGACTTTCAAGAAGGGTTGGAAGTTCTCTATATGAGTCCCACACTTTATAACTCTTACAAAAACCCTACTTGTATAGATCTTCTCAAACTTTACATCTTAACTTAAATGTTGTATTCATGCGACCTTTGCATATGCACCGAATCATATCAGTCATCTCTAGTCGACTAAATGCATATTGAAGAAAAATATCTACTTTTCATATATGTGCAGTATCAAACCTGTTCCAAATCTTTATTTAACTTTTATCTACCCCTAATTCCTACATATCACATAATTCATTCACAAGTAATATGCACAAACACTATATAAGTGGAATTGATAATTTGGACACAATTGTACAAAGTGATTCTCATAAGGCTATACAAGTGTAGGCACTAGAATTTAATAATAATAATTAAACGATTGTATAATTGTAAGTATATAACCTTGACATTTTAATAATTGTGTAATTGGAAAAAAGAAAAATAAAACTTGTTTATTAAATTTTGACGTGTAGATGTGGTTGGATTCGGAGAATAAAAGAATTACCAAATTTAGATATTTTGATATAGTGATAAGGACTAGTTGCCAAATTTAATGATGCCTTTGGTCCAAAAAATAACTTTCATGTATCCCGGAAGCTAAGGTCACTATTTGATAGTAAAAGTATAAAGAAAAATTTAAGTGTAACTTTTGCCTATTAAATAACAAATTTTGATAAATAATTTAACCTTATTTATACTAACAATATTGGTGTTGGAAAAAGCTTATAGATATCTCAACTAATGGAGTTAAAATTTTAAAAACACAAACAAATTATTTTAATATTCTACAAATCTTCTAAACTTCCTACTATTATATAATATTAATTTATGACTTCATTTACAAGTTAGTACATTATATTTAAAAGAACATGTACTTTTTTTTAACAAACCAATTATGCTTTTGAATTAATTTCATGACTGATGTTATGTGATTATTATCCATATCTAATAAGAAATTTAGGAAGATATCTTTTCTTTGCCAACAATTAGGATATCTTGTGATGGTATCTTAACATTCTTTACAAACTCTTGAGAAAAACAAAAGAAAAAAGGTGAAGAAGAGCAATGTCAGACTCTGCTTTTACTTCAAATAACTTCTATAGGCCATAATTTAATATTGTTTTGTTTCATCAGATTCATTATTTAATTATAAAAGCATATGACTATGTCCAAAAAATACATATAGCAATAAACTACATACAAAAATATTACCAAAATAATTTGAATAAAACCAAAATGCTAATTGACTTTGAGCTGCCTAATGAACAAATAGGAAAAAGGGAAAGCCACGAAGAATTTAGAGAATATCAAGAATTGCGTAAGTGAAGATTAGATGATAACGTTAACCAAAAATATAAACGAAATCAATAAATAACAAAAGAAGGAAAATAAAAATGCAAATACCCTTTCAATGTTGAAAATTGAAAAACACCTCCTTTGACTATCATTGGATTTAAATCATTCTATCCATTCATTGGAATTAAATCATTATATCCATTCTTGTATCATGGCGTGCAAGGAGTAGAAAATTGAAAAACACGTGGTTTGAAGTGGGAAAAGATGGAGTTGCTTTAAGATTGGGGACACCTGTCGAGTAAGCAAAACACTTCAAAGATTCAATGTAGGAATCGAACGTGGCGTCATGCAAAGGGTATGAAATATTTAAACCAAATCTATCAAACTGAACATAAATCACACGCTTACTTTTAATATAGACCAACCTACAAAATTATGAATTAATTAATTAATAATTAATTAGCTAAATCACTAAATCATTATTTATTTTTATTTCAATGATTTATTTTTCTTTTATTTTATTATTCAAGTTTTTTAATCAAATTATTTTTCCTTCATTACTTATATTATATATTTATTTATATTTATATGATATGTTTATTTAATATTATTATTACTATTGTTATATATTTATTCAATATATAAATTTAAAATTGATCAAAATTTATATTTCAATTAAATAATATTTAAATATTCAATGTTACACTGAATTATTTATTTCATATATTTCCGTATTTTTTATTTATAGTTTATATATTTACTCCTATATCATCCATTGAATGACTAATTACTAAATTATTGATCAATTAATTATTAAGTTTCTATAGTACTAATTTAGTACTTATTATTACTTGTATTTTTTCTATTACTTCATCTTATTCAATATTTGTATATTCTACTATATAATTATTTATATTTTTATTACATTTTACTTTTAATTATTATATATATATTTTTATGTTTATTTATATTTTTTATTTCGAATTATATTATTCCTTTATTTCATAAATTGGACTATTCATTATACAATTATATATTAAATGATTAAATAATTAATTATTAATTACCTATATTTATAAATACTATTTATCCATTATTCAGGTTATATTAATTTTTTTTATTATTTTATGTGTCATAAAAATTTAATTTTTTTATTTAATTTAATAATTAAAATCAAATATTTAATTTGTATTCATTAAAATAAATAAAATAAAATATTTATTTTATTCATTATTGATATTATAAACTATATATTTGTTTATATTTATGTTACATATGTGTTTTTTATTATTATATTTTTATTAAATAGAATCATTTTTGTTACTTATATAATTGATATTTACATATTGAAATTTTCAATTGTGTTATTTATTTATTTATATTTTTATTTTGAATTCATAATATTCCTTTATTTCATGAAATGAATTATTAATTAAATAATTATATATCAACCGATTAATTAATAATTACTTATATCCCTAAATAATTATTTATTCATCATTTGAATTTGAACTTTATTTTATTATTTGATTTCATTTACTAATTTTGAAAATTATTTATTTAATTTAATAAGTCAAATCAAATATTAAATTTATTTTCATCAAGACATGTTAAATAATATTTAATAAAAATAATTATAAATAAAATATGTTTTTGTGGTAACCACAAGAAACACTTTGTGGTGACAAGCAAAAACCAATACTAGATTACTTATTGTGGCGCGAATATGTCAATGGGAATAGCGCTTTAGGAACCATATTTCATTGTTGTCATTAAATGTTCACTTTTTTAAAATTTTCTACTTATACCTTTCATTGCAACAAATGAAAAGTTGCCACTAAAACTCTTTTAGTGGTGAGATTTTTGTTACTACTAAATTGTTTTAGTGGTGACTTTTCAGTTTACGCCACAGAATGTCATTAATGGTGACAAATTTGTCACTATGATATACTATTAGCAGCAACAATTTAATGTCATTGCTAAAAGTACACTTTATAGATGACTTATTTAGATTGCCACTAAAGCTAATCTTTTTTGTAGTGAATAGAATACTCAATTGATTCCAAAATTAGTATTCTAATTTTTCACTTTATCATAGAGATGCAAGATAAGAGAGCATTGATGTTTTAAATTTCTTCAAAGAAAGGTTTTTTCAACTTCTTATATCACCTCCTCTTCCAAGTTTTGGTCCTTTTTGGTTTCAAAAATTCAAATTTTGTTGACGTGCAATTTAGTCCTCGTTCATTTCTTGTGCTTAAAGACTAAGGCAACAATTTTCTCAATTTCTAAGGCTATATTTGATAAATGGGAATGATTTTAGAGAAGGATTTTCATAGGAACAAGAATGAGAATTAAAACACAATAGAATAAGGTGACCCTAATTATGTTTAGTATAAGTGGAAATAACAAAAAAAAGTCATTCAGATTATGTTTGATAGGATGAAAAATAATGCACAAGCGAAGTGGAAAGTTGAACAAATAACTATAATAACCCTTGTACACAAAATATAAAAATATTTATTATTTTATTTTAATTTGTTGAAAATTTTTTAAAATATTCATAACAAAAATTAAAATGCTTTTTATTTTTAATATGTAGAAAAATATTTTCAAATATATGTTAATAGTTTTTATGAATAATTTTTAAATATTTAAAAATTATTCATAAAAACTATTAACATATTGTATAGTATTTTAATATATATTAACAATATTTCTTTCTAGATTTACACATTGTATAAAATTTCATATAATGCAAAGATAATATTGTAAAAATGTTATATATTCCCATTCCTTTTTCCCCATTCTATTGTAGCATGTTTGGTTAGAGGATGGAATGGGAATGGGATACCAAAATATTCTTACTTCCATGTTTGTTGAAGCTAACCATACTGGAGAGATAATTGACTCGGGAATCCACTTTACGTTATTTGAGGGATTGTTGTTTCCATAGATCTGCCTATAGAATCAGACGAGTTTCTATGGAATGAAACTTTTAGGACAAAAATGCCTCCATGTGCAGACAAAATATGCCAAAAATACCCAAAGCTTAAATGACATCTAATCACACAGCTAAACGTTGAAGACCACACTACTTATCATAGCTATACCTATGCTTGGAGTTGAGCAGGGAGGAGAGCCTTTGGTTAACTGCCATCGTGACCTTTTCCAACAACGGGAGGTTGAATTGAAGTCGGTGACTATTGCATCTATAGTGAGTAATTCTATTGCTGTTCATTTTTCAATGTCCTTACACGATCTACCATTTAAGAATGATTTGCCATAGGATTTTGATGTTGCTGCCAGACCTGAAATGTTTGAAGCCATTTTCATGATTAATGTTAAGTAATATTTCCATTTGAAGCATGTATGCAGTGGTGGTGTATATATCAATAAACTAATTTGTGTTCTTTTTCCACCTCCCAACAATGATTGTATTTTTAAAACATAGAGATGGCTTAAGCTTTTACTATAGAAGTAACAGTGGCATGATGCGACAATTTAAGAAATAACCATCAATGTGTTGGCATAGAAACATAAGGTATATGTTTATGATGTGGAGGGTTTCAAAGTCATAGGGTTGCAATTAACGAATATTTGACAGATCAATTTATGTATAGGATTTTAGGCTACTGAATCTCATTACTGGATGCATGAAAAATTTACTTGCCTTCTAAACAACATCCTTTTAGTTTCTTTTTTTTTTGGCTATTGTTTGCTGTCCTAGTGTAGACTTTGATTTGATCTTTGATTGCCATCATTTGTTCTCAAATCAATCTAACATCTTATAAATCCAACTTGAGCTCCTTAAAATTTTTATTTCTTTCCATCCTTTATGAGTTCAGGTATCTTAAAGTAGTTCTAAATCTATCCTTTGTTACTCTGCTTTACCTCATATTTTCTCTCTAGAGTACAAATGAAACTAGAATTTTGATTATTCCTATGATAGTATGGTTCCTATTCCAGTAGTGGCTTGATTTTGCATAGTAGTGCTACTTAGTTGGTGACATGTATTCAATACTCAATCCTCTTAAGGTAAGACATATGTGTATATATATATATATATATATATATATTTACATATGTATATATATATATATATATATTTACATACACACACACACACACATACATAAACACACATTGGAACATGAGTCTTCTTCATGGGTATATATCAATTCCTTTTTATTGCCTCATTGTTAATGTGTGAGATAAGTTTCAAAAAGGAAATTAAGTATAGATGCCTAAAATTTATCTTAGCTTATGATAGTTACTATTATTCATCATATATTGCTGAATTTGAAAATTCACTTTCGCTTGAATTTGGGAGTTGAAAGTATAGCAGTCTGAGTTAGACTTTGTTCCCATTTTATCCCTTATTTTATTGAGTGACCACATGTTTGTGGGGCCTTATTTGTTTAGCTTATCATGCTTTTATCTGGTCCTAAATATAACCATTTTTATTACTTTTTTTTTTTTATTACCAAGTATAGTTATTGCACAAAGTCATGCTTGAAAAAAGTGTTTGTTATTTAAGTTGGAAACATCATAATTATGTCATACTTAAAGTGTGTTTATTCTTGTGCTTGATATAATAAGTTGCATCTCAATCATAGTCTATGACTATGCATCTACTCTTCATTCACAAAAGTCATAATGTTGCCACTGTCATTATATTGCAAGTCTTTGATCATATAGCATATTGTTCAACTTTGTTCATAGTAATTTAAATTGCATATACTAATTGAACAAAAGCATTAAGAATTATACACGATTTGTCTCTATGTGTGTGTGTATATATATATACTACAAGATTTGTCTCTCATGGCTACAATGAAGAAAAGCAGCACTTAGCATTGTAGTAGAAAAGTTTGGTCATCAAGGACCAAGTTATTGATATCTTTATTGCCATGTTATTTGACTTAATGGGGTGGACACTATCTTGAAAGGTTTGATTGGGTGGGATTGCTGGGAAGAATAGAAGACTAGAGTTTCAAGCTCCTTGTCATATCAAATTTGGATTGTAATATATATACATGTATATAATATGGTCACAATAATTTAATATATATATATATATATATAGGAAACTTAATCCAAATATCCGCTTCACTTGTAGTTTGAAAAATCTAAAACATCATATTATTCTTGAAAAACTTTCTTCACAATTACTATTGCATTATTCAATCGAATTTTTGGTTCTCTACAATGTGAAACAAATTTACTTTTCTTTTTCATTTCTTTGATCTCTTATTTAAGGGATGAGTTACATTCCTTTGGGCTTTTGTTTGGTCACTCAAGTTTTTACTAGATATAAGTCTATTCTCAGCTCATCATATATAATATATATACATATAGATATACTTATACATATATATAACATTTATACATATATATATATATATATATATATATGTACACTCGATTAAGCTATGAACTGTATTAATATATGATTAATTCGTCTATAGGCTGGAAACCCAGAATTGCACAACTACTGGTTCAAAGAAATCTTATTAGATATGCATTCTTGGCATAACAATGCCACATATGGATTTGAATGTTTTCAATCAATAATAATGAAGGATTAATTCATTTATAATAAGATGAACTTGTGTGTTGTTGTTAAGAGCATCCACATGTGTTTTTTTTTTCTAGTTTCTATTATTATTTATATTTATATCTCAAAACCATATGATATATTATTGAGTGGCTGACATTACATTTTTCTATGTATTAGATTATTAAACTCAAAATCATTGTTTTACGCTTTATTTTTAATTTTATACAATAGATATCATCCTACCTTTTCCCTTTATGTTAATATTGCATATTAAATGAGTTTAGGAGTTCCATGTATATATCCTACTTGATTTGATGAATAATGTGTACAAAAAAATTGGAGGTAATTAAACGAGGACCCACAAGAGTTAGCATGAATATTCAAACAACTTGATTCCACATCAATTCATTTGCTTTTGTCATTTAAGGTGAACTTAAACGAGGTTGGTAACAATTGGGTGCTATTACATGAACACCAAATTCGAAAATAAATATCATTAAGGTAATATTATATATATATATATATATATATATATCTTGTTGGGTTTGATGTGCTTGTCATTGTATAGTTATAGACTGAATGAAAAGAAAGATTATGGTTAGTATAGTGATATGGTGGGTGAGTGTTGTGGTTGCCATACATAAGTTGTTTTTGGCCAAAGGGATTAGCATTGCTCTATGTCAAAATCGTCTTTGTAGTAGTTCTTATGCATTAGATTTCCAAAGTAAAATTATCTACCTTAGAAACCTAGTTTATAATAGTGACACCAATTGTTATAACTAACTTCAAAAGTATAGGGCAACCTTTGATCGTCTATATGCCATGCTTAACACAATAGGTGGGTTGAAACCAATAAAGCATATGCTTGTTCATGAGCAAGTAGCAATGTTTTTGCACATACTTGCTCATCATGTTAAAATTAGGGTCATCCAATTCCATTTTAGTAGATCAGGGGAAACGATCAATAGATATTTCAACATAGTTTTGAAAGCAGTGATGCTTTCAGAAAGGGAACTAATTAAAACTCCAACCTTAGTTTTAGAGGATTAAGCAGATGAGAGGTGGAAATGATTTAAGGTAATAAAATAGAAATTGCACTATTGTGTTTAATCTCAGATATCATTGACTACTTTCATTGATGATAATATGTTCTACAAAACTGCCTAGGTGCATCGGACTGGCAACACATAAAGATAAAATGGGCTCTTCAAGATAAACCACAGTTTCGTAATCGAAGAGAAGATGTGACCATTAACATCCTAAGTGTGTGCTCCCAAGATTCCCAATTCATATACGTCTTGTCTAGTTAGGAGGGCTCTCATGGGTTTAGCAAATTATCTAGTAATCACCCCAAGGATGGAGTTATTTGTTAACACTTTTTGTAGGCCCCCTAAATGAGTAAATAGTTGAGAATGAGCTATTTTTCATGTGTACCATGGTTTGTGTACAATGCACTATATTTTGTAATAGCCATGATTAATGCATGTGAATGGGGTAGTGTGATTTGGACCTCTTTTTGCAAGTGTATAGCTAATTGACATGCTTAATCACACTTTTATTGTAAGAGTTTGATGCAAGTGAAGTTTCGGCTTTGTTCCTTAGGTTTGATAATTCCTTTTCAGTGCAACCACTTAACATGCGTTAATTGTTTATTTTTAGTGCAACAAACACAACTGGCCATGTGATGTTGTGAGAGGTGGATTAATGTCCCCAAAGAAGATGTATGAATGGAAGATTAACGTCCTTAAAGAAAATGCATAAGTGGAGGATCAATGTCCTTAAAAAAGATGCATGAGTGGAAGATTAATTGTATTTGTTGTGGTCACTTTGATGATTGAATCTCTCGTTGTTCTATAATTGAAGTGGACAATGTAAATGACTGGACTCATTGTACTATACTTTGGTTATCAACACCATCATATATAAAATCATAAATGGCTATTTTTAAGTAGTGATGATGTTTGCACATGTTATATTTTTCTGGCAGATGGTAATCAAAATATTAAGTTACTATTGCACTTATCAGTGAGCTCTATACATGCACACTGTATTATAGTCCATGGTACCTTGGAAACTGATGTTGTAGTATTTGTTGTTCCAAATTTGTATTCATATTTGGACATAGATTTTCTTTAACATTTTTAATGCGATCAAGTAGTTATTAGTAATATAAGCTTTTTATGTACCAATGTAAATAATCCAAACATATAGATTATACTTGGGATTTTGGTGTTCAGTTCATGAGTCTCTTACATTATTATATGTACTTTTGTAAAGAAAAAAATAGGTGGTGTTGTCAAACCATATTATTCATATATTTGTACATACTATTTCTTCACGAACTTCTTAATAGCTACCATGGCTAGTTTTGAAACTACTAGTTGATATTATTCTGCCATTATGACGTGCTAAAGTAGGTATGAATTTGTCTTCATGCATGAGGTAGATGCTATGGAAAGGAATGCAAAAAAGTTCTTATATGAAAAAAATAAAAGGACTCATGTTTTGGTGCCACAAGTTTAGGTCACATTTATTCAGACAAATCACCAAACAGTGCTTAAAGACTTGAATGGTCATGCAGTCAACTTTGGGCGCATAGTTGCTGCCTACATTTTAAAATTATGTACTGTAAAAATCTAGGATCATGTCAAGGTCATTCCCAATATGTAATGCTAAGCGCTGTAATTTATAATAGCAAGTGGAAACTATTAAGAAAGGTAAAAAAAATGTTGGGCATGTATTTTATCCAGTTTAAAAGCAATTTTGTTATATTCAAATATTCAATTAAAAATGCAATTTTGTATTTTGTCATGTCATTGTTCTCAATCTACTTCCTATTTAGTTTTAGGCCAAAATGCAAAAAACTCCTTTTGATTATGGATGTGTTTTAATTTTTTCAATGAGGGTATTTTGGTCATTTTATTTTATTCTTTCTCCTTTTCCAGCATTTATTTGCTGACCAAACATTGCAAAGGTAATACTTATGCTTTTCTTTCTATGACTAACCAAACGTGCTAATGACTCTTTTTATTACACTTTATTTTCATTCTTATTCCTATTCTTTTCTAACAACCAAATGACTCATTGGCTCATGAGAGGAATGACATTCCTTGACTTTGTAGGTATTTTCATTTTCAAAGGAATTGACTTTCTATCATACCAAACCTAACATCTTATTTCTTTGTTTTTTTCTAGTGGCAAAGCTAAGACTTTAAGCCATTGGGAGTGAAGTTGACATAATTCCTTTCTATCTTATTTCAACTACTAATGAGATATAAGAAAATTTGAATTCATTTTTTAATTTTATGGTAAGTCTTTTAAATTAATCCAAGTTTATTGTTGTAGTAGATTATATTTTTGAGGTCTAGATGAAAATTTTTGCACTTATGTTAATTTTCTCTTCAGAAATTTGTTCATATCTTATTCAAAAATATATACTTCTATAGTATATTATTTAGATAAAATACCTCAATTTGAAATTACAAATTTACTTTGTTACATCTATATTAATAATATATAATAGAGTTGTAAAACAATCAATACTCTGACAAATTAACAACTTAGTGCCCAATTGACTTTCTAAATTTGAAATTGAGCTTAGAGATGGTTTAAATAAAATATAAACTCTAATTGGAAGTCTAAGTATCACTTTTTAGAAGCTCATATTCAAAAAATCTAACTTGGAATTCATCTATGGCTTCAAATTTAAGAGATGAGAAAAAATACAAATTTGAAAGCCAATAAAGAAGGAAAATAATGAAAATAGGAGAAACAAGAGAAGTGAGAGAGAAAAGAATAAGTAATGTAAGAAAAAATTATGATTTTAAATGAAATGAAAAACTCCTTATAATAAAGTTTTTCTTTTCTTTGTAGGAGTCATATATATAATATATGTATAGGATAATTGAGTTTAAATTAATACATAGATTTAATGAGTATAAAATTTTGAAATCGGATCATAACATTATAATTCAATATCATATTCTAAATGTTTTAAAATTTTGAGGGGGATCTTGACATTACCCCATTTTTTCACCATACCGAACATAGCTTATAAGTGGTCAAAATAGAGATGCTGCATTTCCATTCCTATTGTCTTTTGAATTGTCTTATAAAAGCAAGTTACAATAAATTTGGGTATGGAATGGTCAATTTTCTCGACCTATGTGGGCAAATAAATATGATACTGACCATGAAAGCACGTCTTCTGTAATTGACTATCAAATACAGAATAAAGGTGCTTTTAATATAAATTTTCTTTTTAAAACTCTTTCTCAAAATATGATGAGAAATAAAATTTTCTTTCTTTTCTCGTTATAAATTGACTGCATTCCATCTATCGCACACCGTGGACCTCTTTGTTAGTTATTCTTAGTGGGTAAGTAAATGTCTTCTTCCATCTAATTGTATTTAAAAATCATTTATGCTAAGGATAATAGTGTCATTTTCTAAATTAAGAGTGTTCAGTGATGTATATTCAAATTTTAAGGAAACAATTTAACTTTAACTATAAATTTAATTAATCTCACTCTTATATATATATATATATATATGTAAAGAATCTAGAAAGAAAACTCATTGGTTTATATTGATCCTAAGTCTTAGCTTAACTTATGGCTTCAATTACTCGTAGAGATGTCAATGTTGTGAGACAAGAAGCTGGGAGACTTTGTTTCCCTCATTTTTATCCTCATTCCTCATTGTGGTGGAAAGTTTTCTTCCTATTCCCATCTCTGCATAGATGCAAATCCTTATAAATATCCATGGGATCTAGAATTTTTTTTATTGAAAGGCAAAAGAAAAATTAAATAGAAAAAAATACTCAAACATACATTTCATCAACTTTACTTTAAATACATCCTTTTTACACCTCAAAATTGTAATACAACCTATCAATTATTGTAAATTATCAAAATTATAATGTACCTTATCAAAATTTGTGTAAAAACTATTAGATACCGGATATATTATTAAAAAGAACTAGAAAGAACTACAAAATAACAAAATTTAAGGCAACAATTAAACACTCAAACAACCAAATTATAAGAAGAGAAGAAAATGAAAGGGATTATGACCACAACTTAAAGGTATTTGGAAAATGACGCTTCACATTATATACCGTCCAAGTTACTGAGAAAAAGTGACTAAAAAGTAACAAGTGAAATTAACTTTTTGATTAATTTTTTTAATAATTAAAAGTACAAAAATTAATAATACATATACATAAAATTTTTACATATATTTATGTAAACTTGTTGAGGATAGGACCCTTGACATGAGAAGTATGATCATTGTCTCTATTCCTAATTTACTATTGGGCAGATTTTTCTTTTCATCTCATTTCTTTTCCTGTAGGTAAACAATGTTAAATATAAGTCTTTAAATAAGGCTATTCGCATTGAAATGCCCAAATTTGGAAACATTTTGATAGGGTCATCAAAACATACCTATTCTGTGTGTCAGTCCCATTTGATCCATTATAATGATAGATTGGATCAAAAGTATTTGATAAGAAAAAGAGCTAAAAGAATGAATTAACCTATTTAATCCGACAGATTAACCCAATCAATTAATTAGTTGACTTCTTTTTTTTTACGGCCCAACCTACTCCTTCTCAATGTAATCAAATTTTTTACTTTAGATCTAAAATGATGTCAATCCACTCCCAATCTCTTATCCTTATCCAAAAAAAAAAAGTTCCCTTGCCCACTTTGAACATTAAAATATTAAATTTAAAAAATAAAGAATTTGAGTAAATTAACGCTCTAAAGTCTCTTAGCCAACCTCGTTGTCATATTGCCTATGTTATAGCCCCAGCTCTATTAGAGTTAGTCTTTGCCACGGTAACATTTCTTTTCCGTTCATCTTCTTTCTCCTTCGATGTTTCATTCATTCGTCTCGCGCATTCCATTTGTTTGTCTCCAGTTCAACAAATATTGGTCGGTGATTTCATTTTTCTTTTCCATTCTTCTTCGCTCAGATGCCGTTATTTTGTCTTCTCATCTTCTTCGCATGCTATTCGGCTAGTATCTCCATTGTTTCAATCTGTTTCTCTCTCATCGTCTCCCTATTTTGTTTTATTATGCTCAGTTGTTCCTTCTATCTATTCATTTGGTTTATTCTCCATTTAGATCCCATCAATTCCTTCAATTTGTTTGTTTAATATATTCTCCATTGTTTAGATTCCACCATGCCGGTTCTACTTTGTTCAGTTCAAATATTTCTATAGAATAGATCAGAAACGTTGCATTTTGTTTATTTCTTCGAACTGAAATTAATTTTGAGAGTGATGTATATACATAAATAATTGGCAATCAATTAAATTTTTGGAATGAATAATTAGTAATTGAATTTTTTTGATATATATATTTTATTTTCTGTTGAAATAAATAGACTAATTGGTTTAATTCATACGATGGATAAGATACAGTATCCTAACCTATTTAACTTGGTGAATCTAAGAGTAATTCAAGTTTCTCTCACTTAATTCGAGAATTTAAATTTTAATAGAGGCTGATATTATAAAGTATGATATAATAATAAATAAATAAAAACTTGGTGAGTCTCACACAAATTGTCCTATTTAAACCTGGCCCAAGGACCCACTATGCGGAGCCTGTGAAGTCCAATGAGGGAATAACTTTTCGAAGGAAAAGAATTGATGTTTGTACTTTGTAAACTCATGAGTTTTGACGTACAAAATTCAAGCTGCATTTTCCGGTCTGACAAATGAAAAAGAGTAGCATTTTGCCTGGTTTCCCAGGCACACTCAGCTGAGAGCACGAAACCCTAGTGATTGGCAAGTTTTTGAGCTTTTCTGGGTCAAACAGAAACCCAGAATCCTTGTTATGCCGATCTCGTCACAGGGTCTCATGTAGAGGGCGTATCATGCCTACCAAACCCGCTAGACCTTACAGGGTTCCAATTTGTTGAAGGTGGAGCTCTCTCTGTTGCTCGCATTTACCAAATTTGAAATCTTTTATTGCATTTGGGGTTTTCTGGTTCTCTTGCGTGCCTTTTTTTTTTAATTTTTAATGTTTATATCTACAATGCGTGGCCATTTTTTGCTCTCTTTTCGGTCGTTTGGTACTCTTTTGTTTGTAACTCAGCAGTGTTTTCTTTTTCCTATGCATGTGCTAGTCTCTAGTTTTCTTACTTAATTTTGTCGGTTTTAGGTTATCACACTGTCCAGACCTGACTTGATTGAGTTGACTTGATATTAGGAATGGCATGCCTCTTATGGCATGAGGTGTTTCTTTGTCATGAATCATCCTTTTGGGCTTGATTGTAATTTGAGAGTCAAGAATGGAAAAGTCAATGTGTATCATGCATTTGAGGTTGCCAACGTTTCAACATGCTCAGCTCACTACTTACCAGAATCAAAAGCCAACAATTGAAACCCAGAACAGTGTAGCCTTATCAATGCTAATAAAAAGTATATTTGATTTCGACTTATAAACTATCATAGATGGGCTTTAATAATTGAAACAATCAACAATAATTAATGAGTCTGTAGTTTCAAACTAAAAACTTTGTAAAACAAGAGGAATTCTCTCTTTTTCCATGTTTAAATACTAATGAAGATTACCCATGCAAACTATAGCAAAGTCACATGTTTCTTTGAGAAATTTCACTTATTTATTTTATTTTATTTTTCCAGTTTTTGGTCAAACATAGGCAGGCCCATATGTAGAGGCATATTCTGATTTCTAAGGGATCAAGTATTGGATGACCTTTCATACTGTTATAGTGAAGCAGTTAAAATTTATAAAAGAATACCGAGCATGTCAAATGCTTGTCCTGGCTCTAAATGTGGAAAAGTTTTCTGGTTAATATTACACTTGATGGAAGTTATCTCCGAAGCAACAATCAGTATAGTATTAATTTTTGTCTTCAGGTACCATACTATTAAGCCTAGGAGGAACTGAAATGGATCACAGCTCAGATGAAGATTCCGACATTAGTGAATCTGAAATAAGTGAGTATGAAGATAAGTCTTATGAAGAACTTAAAAATGGAAGTCACAATGTGAAAATCTCAGATGAGAGTTTCATTTGTCCCTACTGCCCTCGAAAGAGAAAACGAGATTACTTTTACAATGAACTCCTTCAACATGCATCTGGAGTGGGTCAGAGCAGTTCACATAAGAGAAGTGCTAGAGATAAGGCTAATCATTTGGCTTTGGCAAAATATCTGGAAAAGGATCTTACGACTGTAGATGGTCCTTCCAAACCTGTAGATGGTCCGTCAAAACGCATAGATGAAGGTAATCCTCCTGCTAATCTGGATGAGCAGTTTGTGTGGCCTTGGATTGGAATTGTGGTTAATATTCCCACTAGGCGAACAGAAGATGGGCGTTCTGTTGGAGAAAGTGGTTCCAAGCTACGGGATGAGTACAGAGCCAAGGGTTTTAACCCTGTTAGAGTCAACCCTCTGTGGAATTTTCGGGGTCACTCTGGAACTGCCCTTGTGGAATTCAATAAAAACTGGCCAGGCTTAGATAATGCATTGGCATTTGAAAGATATTATGAATCAGGTCATCATGGGAAAAGGGAGTGGTATGCTAAAACTGAGCAGAAGTCTGGTCTTTATGCATGGGTTGCCCGTTCAGATGACTACAGGTTGAACAACATTATTGGGGAACATTTGCGGAAGATGGGTGATGTCAAAACCATACCTGAACTCATGGAAGAAGAAACACGAAGGCAGGATAAACTTGTGTCAAATTTGACTAACATTATTGAGGTCAAGAACAAGCACTTAAAGGAGATGGAAGTAAGATGTAGTGAGACTGCACTCCGCATGGACATTGCGATGGGAGAAACAGATAAGCTCATTCAATCTTATAACGAAGGTAATTTTTCATAAGTCGACCTGAGTTGATATTTATACACTTGGATTTAATGGTAGGATTTTTTATGGTTGCAGTTGTTGATATATAATGGGTACATGTTACTCAATCAATACCCCTGTGTAGAATAAGAATATTCAGCTTGAATAACCACAAAACATTTCTTATAATCAATTATTTATACATGATGCTGAGCTCATCTAATGACATTGTTTTTATGTGCAATGATTGCTATTATTTAGAGATAAAGAAAATACAATCAAGTGGAAGGGACCACTTTCAAAGGATCTTTAATGATCATCAAAGGCTCAAGCTACAACTAGAATCTCAGAAAGCTGAGCTAGACTTGCGGGGAAAAGAATTGGAAAAGCGTGAGGCCCACAATGAAAGTGAAACAAAAAGGTTGGCAGAAGAGATTGCGATGGTATGGCATTTATCTAATTGGTTCTGTGCTGCATCTCATTGACATGTTGTCTAGGGGGGACTTATTGACTGGAAAGTTTGGCATTATGTATTTTTGTTGTGTCTTTTGAATCCATTTAGAATAATTATGTTTATGAAGCTTGTAGAAGTCTCTTTTTAACCATGCTGGCTCTCATTGTCTTTCCAGAATGCAGTGAAAAATAGCTCCCTTCAGTTGGCTGCTCTGGAGCAAGAGAAAGCTGACGAAAATGTTTTAAAATTGGCCGAAGATCAGAAGGTCTTTTACCTGTTTTTAAGTATTGTAAATGACCAAAACTTTCTCTGTCAAGGTTATTGATGGTGTTTGACTTTCAATTTTATCTAGAGGCAAAAAGAACAACTACATGCTAAAATTATTCAACTTGAAAAACAACTGGATATGAAACAAAAGTTGGAACTGGAGATTCAACAACTAAAAGGAACATTAAGTGTTATGGAGCACATGAAAGATGATGGAGATTCAGAAGTTATGAACAAGGTGGATGCTTTGCTTAAAGATTTAAGAGATAAGGAGGAGTCATATGAACATTTAGATACAATGAACCAAATGCTTATTATTAAAGAGCGTAAAAGCAATGATGAGCTGCAGGAAGCTCGCAAAGAATTGATTGATGTAAGTATCTTGGGTTTATCTTTTGTTTTCAAATTTCTGATTCATTGAGTTAATCTTTGAGAGCTCTGCTCAATTAGATCCAGTTAAAGTGTCTTTCATATCTAAAATTTACTTTAACTAAGTTAATGATTTCCTTTTGCTAGAGTGTGATAACACTTGCCCATATAAATTGTTAGTATGAATTAATTAATTGCAGAAGACAGTAATTGATTGTTGAAACTGCTTTGGATCTCCCACAATGCCAAAAGAATGGGAGAATTATTATGTACGAAATCTTGGCAATCATGTATGTTCTTTAGGAAAAATAGAGTTCAGAAAGAGTACTTAGTGGTCAAACATACATTAACCTGATATTGGGAAAAACTTTCCCAAAGAAAATTACATATTTACACCTACGATATTACAAAATCACTTTTCTGCTTATTCATGCCCTCTTTCTTTTAAAACATTTTATGTTTTTGTTGACAAAAAAATAAATAAATTATTTTGTTTAATGTCTTTTAGTCATTGAGGGCTCAGCAAAAAGTTGAGGGTTTATTCAGTGCTTGTAACCATAGTCATATTCAGTGCTTACCTCTGTTATGTGACTTGTTAGCTTTATCTCGAGAAATCATTACTTTAATTGTGAAGCTTTCTAAGATATTTTACAGTCTGGCAAGATCTATTTATTAACAGCATTCTCTCTAACAGTGCATTAAAGAAATACCAACTCGTGCCCAAATTAGTGTAAAGAGAATGGGGGAACTTGATACTAGACCATTTCTTGAAGCTATGAAGAAAAAGTATAATGAGGATATGGCAGAAGAGAGAGCCTCGGAACTTTGTTCGTTGTGGGTAGAGTATCTCAAGGACAATGACTGGCATCCGTGGAAGATTACCACTATTGAAGGGAAACATCGGGTGTGCATTTCTTAAATCATAAATATAATATTTCCACTTGATATCATTGTTGTCAATGGCTGCATCCATGGGAGAATGGCCTGAGGGGCTTTCCACTTTAAAATCCTGATGGCAGTGCTATTTCATGTTTCATGTGCATTGGAAGTTCTGAAAATCATAGTTCAAAATGGTGTTATGTGCTATTTAAATTTTATGATTGATATGGTGACAAAGGGGCTTTCCGCTTTAAAATCCTCCTGGTGGTTGATATGCCATGTGCCATGTGCATGGGAGCTTTGAAAAATGGCAGTTCACCCTTTGGTGTCCGCCATGATGAAGATGGCTGCTAGAAGGAAATTTCTTTCCTTGCTTTCCTTTTTGTTCCTGCACTCTGCCACTAGGCTTCTTAGTTTCAGAGGAAAATGTAACTATTGAGTACCTTTGTGTCAAATTATTGTCAGTTGTAGGAAAAGAACTCCAGGATACTTATTCAATTATTCTTGATGCTCCCCAGAAAATGGCAAAGGAGCTTTCTGCTGTAATCTCTTGTGTAGTGCTATGCCATTTCCCTTGTGCATGTGGCTCTGAAAATTGCAGCTCACAGCTGTGGTGTCTTTCATGATGAACATGGCTGACAGAAGGCATTTTCTCTCCTTGATTTCAATTTTTCCTGCATCAGCCATTGGGCTTCTTAGTCTTAGTGGCAAATGTCTTATAAGTCCTTATGTGTCAAATTATATTTATAGGTTAACATGGAAACTTGGGCTGCCAAAACCCTTAATCACATTATAGTAATCTCTTCTTTTAATCTCTATCTTTATTATGTCTTTCTTGATTGCCAATCAACAGACTGCTTTTCTTGCTCTGTTTCAAATTTTGTTATTTTCAGTTTCCTCTGACAATATTCATATATCATTATTTTCACTTCCTCTTTGTATTAACTCTTGATATGTAAGCTTGATATTTTCTAAAGGGTTGCCATGCTTCAAATGGCAGCTGCTATATACCGTTGAAAACATTGCTTGATATCACTCATGCATTTATATTATTGTTTATTCCGTTGTTAGCTCTGCATTTATCCACATGCTATACTTTTATGTGAAGATAATGAATATCCTAAATAGCTAAAAGCAAGCTTAACAAGCTTTAATCCCAGTACTTAGGGTAGCTAGATACTAGGTCTGAACTTATATCAGGACGTTTGTTATACAGTCTTTTTGCATTAGGGTAAGACATGATGTAAATTTATGCTGACTGAGCTTAGCTTTCAAGAAATCCTCCCACAGACAGTCTTGATGGTCAGAAAATTTTGAGGAAAGACATCAATGAATGTCTTTGTCATACTAACTACTATGATCAGCGTATGGATCCTCTACAAAGATTGAAGATCAACGAATTTTGGACTATTGTTCCCCCAGTGAAGTAATTCTTTTGTAGTCTATCTCCTTCTCTAAATAAAGCAATGCAGGACGTGGCAATATGCATAGTTTTTCTCTACTGTTTACTGCCAGAACTACGGTCAATATCTAGTTAGTATTACAGTCACAACCTAGTCAGTTACATCTAGCATTTACTCTATACATTAACTGCAACATTCAATCTCAAGCTAGAGCATATAAATAATATGTACCAAGATTGTTAGAAATGTAAGAAATGTGCGAGACTCTTAAGGACTAAGTTAGATTATTAGCTAACTGATCATTGGAATTAACATAAATAACTTAACGTAACAAAACTTCAAAATCATTCATTTCATGAATTCATTTCAAGCCTAACTTCAAAAATATTTATCTCAATCTGAATTTCAAGGAAGATTTATTTTAGGCCTATTTAAGCCTCAGACGCATAGCACAGGGTCTTGGGCTATCCATCTTTAACTTTTGGTCCATTTGACTTTGTCTTCTCTACCTTAGATAATTCTTCATGCATTTTCTTCAACAAAAGACTTAGCTAAATTTTCAAATCCAGCTTTCAACCATATTGCTCTCAATCTTATGATCAGTCTTACTGGCATGGTGACTTCTCCTTTTTTGCCCTCCAATTCCTCCAATGCTAGAAATGCCACCATCTATGCCCACATCACATTGGGTGTTAAAAATTAAGGGTATTTGTGGTATGGGAATTCAAGATGATTTGTTTGTTTGTTGGTGGGAGATTTTGGTTCAAGAATAGGTTTTTGAAGGGGAAGGATAATTCATCAAAGGGCACATCTCTAGATATGTAAAGTCTTCTTGATGGACTTTGACACTTGTACCCTTTGTGTGATTGGCTATATCCAAGAATGATACAATGTTCAGATTTGTAGTTGAGTTTGTGGTTATTGTAGGATCTGTTATGTGGGTAACATGAATAGCTAAAGATTCTTGGGGATTTGTAGTCTGGTTTGGCGTGGAATAGGACTTCAAGTGGTGAGGTGTTTGTAAGGAAAGGAGTGGGTAACATGTTTACAAGGTAGGTGGCAGTGGTGAATGCATTATCCCAAAAGTTATAAGAGATTGATGCATTGTGTTTTCTTTCTGTTTTTGCATTTTGTTCATGTGCATGTGGACAACTTACTCTATGTGCTATGCCTTCATGTTGAGGTAGTGGGTGAAGGCTCTATGTTCCCCTCCCAAGTTACTCTGTAGGGCCTTGATTTTGGCTTTTAATTGGAGCTCCATCATATTTTTGAAGGTAATAATAGTGGTGAGAGTATCTGATTTTGGTTTGAGTGGGTACAACCTTGTGTAGTTTGAGTAGGCATCAGTGAAGACTATGTAGTATTTGAATCCATTTCTGGATATTATAGGTGCAGGCCCCATAATTCAGTGTGTATAAGTTCTGGTGGTTGAGTGTAGATTATTTTGAATTTGCGGTATGGTTGCTTAGGGGCTTGGCCAAGGGCTCAAGCATGACTGAAGAAAGAGACATTAGGGGCTGCAAGGGATTTGGATTTCAATCCAGATATTTTATTTGATTGATCAAGATTTCAAGATTATAGTAGATGGGATACAACCTTTGCTAGAGGCATGGCTTAGTGTAGAATGCCATATTTTATGCTGGTCTGTTTTGTTATTTACAGTTGATGCAGTAAAGCAAGTGACAGGAGATGAGTTGTTTTGAGCTGGTATTTTGTTGGATTGTGTTGAAGATGGCTTGAGATGGTTGAGTGTGAAGTCTTTGAAAGAGTAGAGACCATTTTGTACTTTACCCTTCGAAAAGAGTTTCCTGTTTACTTTGTGATTTCACAAGCATTTGTCTGAATGGAATTCAAAGTATACTTGGTTGTCAGAGGCAAATGTTAATACACTAAGTAAGTTTTTGGTTATTTTTGGTACCTGGAAAAGGTTAAGGTGAGTGTGGTCTGGGTGTGGGAAGGGCAGGATATTTTGGCATTCCCAATGTGATTGATTGACGAACTTGCTTCATTACCCTCTTGAACCTTCTCATGTCCAGGGCAGTGTGCTAGTTACTCAAGATTGTCTTGATTTAGTTAGGTGATGAGTGGCCCCATTGTCAGGGTACTATGCTTCATCTTGTACTGTTTCTGAGGTAGCAACCATGGCCTAAGATGTTTGTTCTTTGATCATTCCGTGAACTCAAACTTTCATTATTCAGGTTTAGGAATGATCAAAATGGTGGTGACATTCTGGTGAACTATGCCCAAATTTACCACACACTTGGCATTGAATTCAGTTTTACTGCAATGGTTGTCCCTGCCTTCCACTTCTGCCTCTTCCTCATTGCAGGTTGCCATGGCTGCTTTCACCTCATTCTTGTGTTTTTTCAATTTTGGTTTCTTGAGCCAGTAGAAGAGCCTGAAGTTCATTGACTGTGTAACTGTCAATTTGGTGCTGATCGAGGTGACTGAGGTAATGAAACCATCATATTCGCTTGGCAGCCCATCAAAGATAGCTTCAATGTGATCTGAGGTCAAGATTGGAAAGCCTATTGAGGCATGATCATCTAGATTTCTTCATTTGCAGAAGATGCTTATTGATAGAAGACTGGCCTTTCTTGAGGCTTCTAGTTGATTCTTTAGCTGTTTTTCCTTAGTCAAGGTTGAAAGGCAAAAAATATATCTAATCTTACCCATGGTCGTGTGAGTGCTCATACCCAATCATTAGGTGAGCATTCCCTGACATTGATGAGAGAAGCCATGAAAATAGCAGTTGCCCATCTGAGGAATTCCTTTAGTTCTGATTGATTGCTTCTTCTTCTGATGTGTACTTTTCTGGAACGTGCTTTGGCCTCAGCAGAAAGTTATGAAGGTCATACTCTTTCACCGTTGCAATTACCTGTTGTTTCCAGGTGAGAAAAATTCTGACCATTGAGCTTTATAGATACTAGGTGTGAGAATGTTTATGGTGAGAAGGTGGGCTGGTAGGAGGTGGATCTAGAGTAGGTGATAAAAGGTTGGCTGATTGATTTGGTTCATTCACCATTAAGTGCTTTGATACCATGTGCGAATCAGAGAGAAGGGAAAGCAACGTAGGAACAGAGCAGGAAGAGAGAATGATTTTAAATCTGAACTGGTTACGTTAAAGCACAGTACAGTGGATATATAGGTCTGATACTGACTTAACTGACCTCTAAAAAATTAGCTACTAGCAGACTAACAACTAACATTGAAACTAACTTAACCATTCACAACTGTTATCCTCAGCAAAGAGGAGTGGTGCATGTTTAAGTAAGTACGTCAGGATCTCTATGCAATTTTGTCATGACTTTATGACTATATTTTAATATACCATTTTGATTTATGCAAGAATATTCAGATTCATCTTAGGACATAATGATGTTGCATTATTTCTTTATATATGTTTATCCTCATGAAACTTCTATTATAACACTCTGTCACCTGGCTTCGCATATTTTTCATCCCAGGAAATTATAAACGATGAAGATGAAAAACTGAGAACTCTGAGGAAAGAGATGGGTGATGGTGCTTATGAGGCTGTGGTAGCAGCTTTGACTGAGATAAATGAATATAATCCAAGTGGGAGGTATATAATCTCAGAATTATGGAACTATAAACAGGACAGGAAGGCAACCTTGAAAGAAGGAGTAGCCTTTCTGTTGAAGTATTGGAAAAAACTTAGAGGCGAAAGGGGAATGATGTGAATTCGGTATGTATTGTATTTAGTATGCTGTATTTTTCTTTTGACCCTTATGCTTAGAGAAAAAAAATAAAGGGCTGATTAATATGCGGCTTTGTTAAATTGATAATGACTAACTAACCACGTCGGTGGCATCTTGCCTCAAGAAATTACTGCATGATTTATATGATTGAGAAGTTTGTTTGATGGAGAAAAGAACCATTTTGATCCCTTGCTTTTTGTAGCTTTGTCGATTTGGTCATGCACGAATTACTGTCAACATAGTCCATAAGAAGCCTGGAGTCACTAGAATAAAATGGTCCCTTACTCAGAGCCAAAATGGAGGAACTTGTTCTAGTAGTTTCAAAAATTTTGAAGGACCATTTCACCAATGCAAATTCGTGGAGGATCAAATTGATGATGATGCAAAAGTAAGGGATCAAAATAGTTCTTTTCTCATTTTAATGTTTGATTGAGAAGTTTTATTTTTTTTCCATTCTTATTTGATTATTGTTTCAATTACTATGTCTTCCAAATATGGATTATATTACTGAAGGGTTGATGTTGGTTACAGGAAATAACATTCATGCCAAAGGGGGTAAGGTATGCTTCGTAGGCTGGTAGAATGCGGTCAAATTTCGGAGGCTGCAATTTGTGATGGTCTATAGGTCTAAGAACTTAAGGATATCTTTAAAGTGTTCAATTCAAATCGGAAATTTATGCTTCTACTATGTGGCATCTTGCTGAGATTCAAACTTTATGCAGAACAGCCTTAACTTTTATGACTTTTTTTTTTCTTTTTCTTTTTTCTTTTAAGCTAGTATGAAATGTGCTTACTGTGATGATTTAATTGAGACTCCAACTTTGTGAAAAAGTTGAAAATGATAATTTTTGCTATCCTTTACAAGAGGCTTTAAAAAAGGCTTTGTAGAGTGGGATCACGAAAATGAGGGAGGGAAAGGGGAAAAATGCCACACATATATAAAATATTTTGCATCGATAATTTTTGGAAAATTGGTATAAACTAGCATTCTTTTAATTGTCATCGGTAATGAGAATAAATGATTTTAACTGGTTCTATTGTTTGGTTTAGTGAAGTTAACAAATTATGAAGTACTATCTGTTTTGGTTTAAAAACATCAGTTGCTTTTCCCCTTGCAGATCACATTTGTATAAACATCTCTTTCAATATTATCATAATATATGATTTTTATTAAGTAAAGTTTAGATGAGTGGTAAAAGATGGAATGTTACGGAAGGGAATGGTAAATTTGATTGAACTATTGTTTGGAAATATTTTTTGAGACAATGGAATAACAAAGGAAGGATTTTAAAACTGTATTATCATGATAACTATTTGTTTGGGCTAAAATCTTATTATGATAACATTTTGCTTATTAGAATAATATTATAACAATAATTTAAAAATAATTTTACTTCATTAATTATCACATCCCTTCCTTTATTAAAGTCCAAAAAATATTGGAATAACACACACATTACCTTTTTATTTCACTCCATATTATTTCACATGTGAGCTAGTGGAAAAGCCAAGAAGTTAAAGTGAGGGGAGTGAAAATTAATTAATATATTTGATATTTAAAAAGAAATGTATCACCAATATATTATATAAAAAATTTAACATTTAATCAAATAATATATATTACTCAATTATATCCAGAATCAATATCATCGAATATCAAACAATATTGGGTAGATATATTCATTTTTCAACTACAATATCTAAAAATATGCTTTTTAAAAAATGACAATATAAGGTAACTAATATAAACACTCTTTTTTTGAAAAAAATTTATTATAAAAATGTAGATGAAACATTAACTAATAAAATAATAAGAAGTATAAGTAATAGGAGCAAATCAATAGATGTGTGTGTGTAGCAGAGAACCATTAGCAAGTTGCATATTAAGGCATGAACAAAAGATAAATCATGAAACAATGAACCCAAAATTAATAAATTATGATACTAAAAATGAAATAAAGGCATAAACTATAAGACTCCCAAATCGCCAAAGTCTTTGAGAAAGGCTTGAAATATAGACAATACACAATGAACTAAATTACAAAAGATGAATTAAGAGTGTGAAGTTTGGAGAGTGCGAGTATCTACTGTAGCCTCTACCTAATGTTATGTTTATGCCAATGATTGAGTGATAACTAAAATAAAGGATATAGGCTTGAAGTAAATAGAAAATAAAGAATAAAAATGACATTGAATTAAAACTAAATGAAATAACTTGAAAAGACTTCAATGGAACAAAGAGCGTTGTATAAAAGTATATCGAAAAAGTTAAAATGGGAGAATTTAATTTTACTTTATTTTAAAAGTCATCATTTTAAATTTTTTTAATTAATTTGAAAGGCCAAATAAAAAAGTTGTCTTTTATACATGGGATTAAATATATGTAGGTAAAAATACACTTTTGGTCCTTTAATTTAATTGGTGATTTCATTTTTATCCTTTAATTTTATTTAATTTCAATTTAGTCTCTCAAAGACACCTTAGATTTTACTTTTGTTCTTTATATGTATGTGGTTCCAATTTAACCCCTTAATTTTATTAAGTCTTTCTTTCGTTATTTTGAATGGTTCCAATTTTGCTCCTTAGTTTTAACCCAAATTTTACTTTCATTTCTTTATTTTATTTTATTTTATTTTTGATCTTAATTTTAAGAAATTACTAAAGCATTTATTTTTCTTTAATACCATTGTATTAAAAAGTTTCAAATATTTAAGCTTTGTATAAATTAAAAGTTAAGACTTGCTAGAAAATAAATTCAACTACAAAGAACCAATAAATTTATTTTGTGAAAGAATAAAAATATAATTGAATCTCCAAATAAAAATTACTATATTTCAAAGAGTTTATTCATTCTAATAGATAAATAAAAAAAATATTTGACTATTTTTAAAAAAATTAAGGACCAAACTAGAAGAAAATGAAATTAGGGAACAAAACAAAAAACTTGAGGTCAAGTTGAAGAACCAAATTAGAATAATATAAATTAAGAGATAAAAGCAAAACTTAAGGTAAAATTAATGGACTAAATTAGAACTTGATAAAGTTAAAGATTCAAAGTAAAATTTTAGATAAAATTAAAAGGGAAAAATACACTTTTTGTTCCTCACTTATTGAAATATTTAAAATAGTTATTCATTCATTAAAAAAGATCATATTTAATCTTCTATTTTTCAAAAAATTACTAAATTTAATCTTACCAAACCTTAAACGCTAAATTTAAGAAATTAAATTTGTTCTTTGTTTAAAAAAAGTAAGAAATTGTGACATTTTTCAATAGGTAAAATGCTATTTTAAACATGCCAATAAATAAAAAATTAAAATGATACTTTTATAACTAGTAATGGATTAAAAGATAAAAAGTATATTTTAAGTGTCATGGCATAAACTGATCCCTTTACAACGCCATGGGTGAGAGTTAATTTCAAGGAGGTATTGGGAGAGAAAATTTTGAGGTTTAAGTACCACGTTTTAACTCGAAAGTGAATTTATCGCTACACAGCATGTCACATTTTAACTCGAAAGCGGATCTATCATTATACAGCAGACTAGAAAAAATAAAAATTTTAACAATGAAAAATTAAAATAAAAAATTCATATCTTAGCCATACAGCTAGTGATCCAAATCCGTTTAACTCTTGATATTTGGCTTCTTTGGCAACAAAAAAAAAAAGGAATTCTTGATATTTGGTTAATGTCATTATAAGAAAAATGGGGCCTACGATCGTATTTGCAGTTGATGACTGAAGGTGGATGTGACACTTGATAAGAAAAATTGTATGAAGTGATAACTGCAAAGGCAACAAAAAGGAGTATGATTTGTAATAATATAACGTCCATCCACCTGTGATGTCCTTTTCCGAGTGGATGGCTTCAAAAGAAAATCAGTGGCTGCATGAGTCGGCCTCTTATAGAAATAACCACTTTCATATTGAAATATGTTTAACGACTAAAATAATTTTTATTTTATTTACTATAAAATTATTATTTTAATCTTTCAAATGCATAAAATAATTTATCACTTAATAAAAATATCACATTTAATTTTTTATTTTTATAAAAAAGTATTAGATTTAGTTTTTTAAATTTAAGGTTTAGAATTGATAAAAAAATAATAATTTTTTGAAAAATAAAGAATTAAAATATAATATTTTTAAATAAATTATTATTTTAAATATTTTAATAAATAAAAAAATAAAATAATTATTTTGTGATAAATAAAAAATTAAAAGATATTCTCTTTTTTCAATGTTTAATTAATGGAGTCACTGTCAAAGCTTGAAAATTGAGGCCCATTATTTAATTTGTCCTGGAAGCAATTACGAGCTAATAAAGTTCAAAAGTAGCCGCACCATCCAGTGAACTAAATTTACTTTTTTAACTAAATTTTAATAAATATTTTTTAAAAAAAGTTACCTCATTAATATTTTATTTTTTATCAACAACACTGTTTTATAGAGAAAATAATATTTTTAACATAAAAATTTGTAAAAGCTCACATTTTATAATTTAATTATGATAAATCTATAGATCTAATAAATATTATTAAATAAATTATAAGCGTAGGTCTAACGATTTCTCATGTTCAATTCATATAATGTTAGAATGGATATGAGTATAAAAATAATAATTTAGTATTAATGTACTTTACGTTCATGATTTTGATATTAAATCTTTTTAAGAATAGATATTATTAATTAAATTTAATAATAAGTTTTTAAAAGAAAAGATAGAATGGATATACATATTAATAATATTTTATGATAATTCTTTAAGAACTTAAAATTTACTAAAATTTAATTAAAAAAGGACGACAATAAGAGAATCCATATCCATTCCTTTTTGCAAGAATCTTGCAAAATGTTTCCTTACATACACAAATCAACGTGTACCTTGCACACACATCAAGACATGATACAATATTATTGGTTACAAAAAAAGGCATGTCCTGCCATTATGGTCTGAACAAGCAACACAGAATCATCAATAAGTTTTTTTTTTTAAAAAAAAACTATAGCAACACAGTAGTAACAAGTAGTAAACATATTTTTGGTTTCTATCATTTTGTAAAAATTTTTAGTTTTTTCATCTAATTTAAAGTATACAATGTTATTTTTTCAAAGATTTTAAAATTTGTTCATTATTAAAAGTCAAATTTAACCACTGTTGTCTGTTTACGAGATATGGCTAACTTATTTATTTATATTCAAGTCAACATATTATTAAAGTTAACTTCAAATTTTAGATAAAAATGTTATAAAGATGAAATTGAATTAATTTAATAATTAAAATAAAGTAAAATATATTTATGTCTCTAAATATTTAAAATAGTCATATATTTATTGAAAAATAACACATTTAGTAATTCGCTTCTTAAAAAAATACAAAATTTATTCTCATAAACTTAAAATTTGAAATTTGGTGGAATGACTAAATTTAATATGTTTTAAAAAGTGGGGACCAAGTATAATATTATCTAATGAGTAAGAGACTATTTGAGATATTTCAATTAGTAAAAAACTAAAAATGATAATTTTGTAATAAGTGAAAAATTAAAATATATTTTTTTAATTAAATAATAAGATATTATTTCTTCATATTCAAACTTATATTTAAATTAGTGCATGACTAAATGTGAATTTAAATTTAAATGGACATATAAATAAAATTAAATCATTTAATAAAGAAGAGACAATGGTTCCTACAATTTGACCTCAAGGAACTGGAAAAGATATAGTGGTTTCATCTTTTAAATAATCCCTTGAATCTCAATCCAAATCCTTTTAATTACATAGAGTAAATGTAGCAAATCACACTAGAAAATATAAGACTCACTTAAATGATAAATCTTATTATCTATTTCTTTTGAAAATTGACAAAAGAAAAATTAAAATAATTCATATCACTATGAATTAAAGGAAGATAGAGGGCATCTACTGCTGGTTTCAGAGTTAGTTAAGATCTAAAGAATCAGTGTCTTCTTCAACTACCAACTCCGTCCCTCCATCTTCACCCCAAAATACTGAATTCTATTGCTCTCTTTGACCCCATAATTGAAGACTTTTACATCCATGGTCCACAAATGATACAATTACCCGACCAAACTTGGCCTTAAAGCAACCTCAAAACCTTAATTTTCAACTGTATCTGTTTTCCTTTGATCACCTTCCACATGCCACCACCATGTCTATATCCATTTTCCATGTGATATATTCCATCTGTGTCCTCTTCCCTAGAAGTTTCTTCATAGCACTGGGTGATTGTGCTTCGTGGTGTCCACATCAATACTTCCAACAAAGCAATCAGCGATTTGAGCAGAAAACAGACAGGTTTTGGGAGTTCAATGAAGAAGCTGATAGATGGATTGAAGTACAGCTTCCCTACGGTCTAAAGCTGACAAGAACCGAAGCTTGGGATGATGATAATAACAACGTAGGAGAAGTGTATGTGGATTTGCCTCAGAGAAAGAGGTTGTCGTTGACTAAACTGTCGGACACATCTGTGTGGGTGACTGGTGAGAGTGGGTCGATCTATGAGAGGTTTTGGAATGGACTTGAATGGGTGATTGCTCCTCACGACCTGCCAATCGCAGCAGCACGAGCAATCGCAGTTTTTGTCATCAATCACACCATTCTTGCTCTCTCAGAAGCAGGAAATCTATATCAGGTTTCAAGTATCAATCCTCAAAAGTTCAGTTTCCGTTGTTTTTTTGAATTATAAAATTTTGAAACTCACCACCTGAGGTCAGCTCAAGTGGTTAGGTGGGAGAAGGTCTAGTCGTTTTATGGTATCGAAATATTTCAAACCTCGTGTATTTGTGTGTTCACTGGATGAACTGTGGGACTTGTTCTCTCTGCCTATCTTTGACTGCATTTGTGTGTTGTGTGTTCACTTTGCAATGCATGCATTCTTAACTTTTTGGTCAGTGATAAACTACATAGGGTAATCTTCTCACAAATTCTAGTGGGATAGATAAATATGCAGTTTAGTTTGTGAAAGGTATATTTATAATGATTTAGTATTTAAATCTACTTCTTTACATGTGTTAATCCTTAAAATATGTGATTTGTCACACTTTTGTCCCTCCATTAGATTACATTTTATATTTATTCTATTTTGAAGGACTAACTCAATATACACATGTAGCCAGTTAGGAACTTTGAGGAATTAGTTTATATAAAAGAATAAATCCAATGATTAAAGCATAAAGATTATATTTTTTAGGGACCAAACTGTATAATTTCTCCTTTTTTTCCCAACATTACTAGGCTAAGAAAAGTAAAACAGAAGTTATTGCACCTCGTCTGTCTTTGACTGTATATCTGAGTTGTGAATTCATTGTACAAGCATTCCTAGTTTTTTTAAAGAGCGATGAACTAAACTACGGAAGGGGATTCTTCTCACAAATTCTAGTGCCATCAGTCTTGCACATATGATAACCTTGTCAATTGTAGGCATGAGCGTAAAATTGCTCCTTCATAGCTTCATTGTATTCTGCTGTCATAAATATAGACAAAGATCAGTAGTTTGCCTGCTTTCTAAATAGTATATTGACAGAATGATTTGCATTTGTTTGAATAGTTGTCTCATTCGTCTAGGTTCTCTGGTATAGATAGGCTTGAATTGGTGCAAAGTTTTGAAATGACAGACTTCTATTTCTCCTGTGATTGTATAAAAGTGCTCTTCAAGATGAATGCTCTTAGAAATAACCTCTTGATGGAAGGGTCATTGTTTTAACAAGGGCAAGGACAAAAATTTTATATAATTTATTGCTTTTCTATAACAACTCTTTAACTTCTAGTTATGCCAATTTTTTGGGATGCATGAACCGACAAGAAATTTTTTTCATGAACCTCCTAATATTGGCATGGATGACGTCTTTAATCGAAGTGGGACCTAATGCCTCCTTACCACAATTGTGTTAAGCCATTAAGTCTATAACCACTACGATTATTTAATTGTAGACATAGATGAGTAAAATATAATCTGCTATAATCAATGGTCTCTAATAAGTTCTTGGAAGTTTGAAACTGCAAGAATTTTGGTTGTCTGATTCCATGTTTGTTAACAGATGCAACTGCAACTTAGTGAAAGCTCAGAAACAGTGTGGGTTGAAATCACACCTACAATTAATCACATCACAGATAGAGATACACAACAAAATACTCCGGTATTAATAAAGTCCAGCGTTGTTTCACATTATGGACAGTAAGTATATATAGAACTCTACATTCTAGTTTCTGAACTTACATAAACAACAAACACATTTACATTCCATTACTCCTTAAGCCTATCAAATTCTGTTGATGACTCTTTGCTATTGTTGTATTATGGGACTGGAGAGCTTATTTCTGCACCAAGAGTGGAATGCTTGTAGAACTTAGTGATATTGAAACTCCAAGGTAAAATTCAAGTATGGGAGCAAATATCACTAAAGCTTTCACTCGCTCATCCTAGTTTATATACCACAAAATTCTTCCTCCCGTCTATGCGGGACTTCTTACTTCACCAACAAGTTGAATCCTATACTGTTTTTAACAGGTGGTTTTCAAAGTGCTACTAATTTAAATCCATTTTTCCTATATATGCAAGACAGATGGATAAATCATGGCCAACCAGCTGGAGCAAATGTTGCAGCAATAGCTGATGCTGCTTCTACTAGAGGAGTAGTATATACCATAAGGTGGGATTTTTTTTATTTTTGGGTGTGTAAAATCAAATCACAATGTCGTTGTTTAATCCTCCTTAGGGTGATCGCTTGCCTGTATTCTAGATGGCTGCCATTGCTTACTTCATCAAGGCCTTAGCGTTATGTTGATCTGTACGTCAAATGTCGAGTCTTTGGCAAATGTGGTTGTGGGACTAAAAAAGGATTCACCCAGGCCCATAGTGTACTGATTGACGACCATCAGTGTTGGATTAACCTAATTTCATTACTATTTTTATATAATAATAATAATGAATAAATCATATCTCAAATCAAACGTCATAATTGACGAAATGCTGATAAAGGATACCAAAAATTATTGTTCTCATCTAATATCATAATTCACCAAGTTGTTTTCTATAAGAATTAAACAGCATTATTCGTCTTCTAAATACTCACAAAAGCACCTAACACTGTGTTGATGCAGTTCCTATGGAGATCTTTATGAATATGACAGAAAATCAAAACCATCATGGAAGAGGCACATATGGCAGGAAGGAACAGCAAATATTGCACCTTTGATACCATCTAAAGGGTGCACTATAAATGGATTGGCTGGTGCTTACTCCGAATCTCTCTTTCTTTTAACTAAGGTACTGTGTACAGAAGTGTTTCATGACCAATGCTTTCATTTATAAATTAGAGTATGGGATCTGGTTAAGAAACATATCATATCACAGAAGAATGAAATACAATAGGGAAGCATGGAATTTTGCAGCTAGTGAACAAAGATGACTTTCTTAATGATTGGACTCATCAAAGGAAGAAGTAATCAAGGTGAAACTAGACTTTGGTTAAAATTACAAGCACAATAAACCGAAGTAAATGTACAATTTGGTCCTTCGACATGATATCCCCTTACGCTTTAGTTGCTGAATCATTCCTTTAAGTTAGTAATTTGCTTTATATGCATATTTGGTCAGTTTCTCGAAGTAGAGCAACTATACAGTGTGGCCTGTTAGAAGAACTGATGTGCAGTGAATTATAACTTTGAGAGACCGACTTGTGTGAGGAATAAATTTAAGGATTCAAGTGTTAATAGGTATCTTTCAGAGGCTAAATTGTGTCTTTGCTGATAAAACAAAGACATTAAACAGGAAATATCTAAGAGATCCAAATTGATTTTATGACTCACTGGAGCATAAGTACCTCTGAAAATTGTATTTATCTCTGTCTGCCCAAAGCATCTCTGTTAGTATCAGAACTTCATACTAAGAAGGTTTACTTAACTGATATTGTGCCGCGTTCTCTAAAAGCGTTGGATACCTATACAGGTAGGAACTTTGGTAGAGAGAAGACTACAACAGAGGAAGTGGAAATGGGTAGTCCATGGAAGTCCCAAACATCAAAATTTGACATCTATAACACCAGCTCTACAAGATGAATCAGGTGATCAAACATCCATTTCTTTATTCTTCACTACATCGGCTGGATCTATTTTTGAATATCGCCTTCCAAAACAATTTGGTGAGTCATCTAATTGTATTAATTTCATTTTACACAAATATTTATTTTGATTCTTCCTTTGTTTTTCTTTATTCATATGAATATTCACCTTGCTTTTACTGCATATGAACTCAAGATCAAGGCTAAGTTGCTCTTCAGTTTGGTTCTTTAGTTATGAATATGTAGAAGTAGTTTGTGAAATTTAATAATGGAGAACTAAGGTCGACAAATGAATAGGTTAATAATGAAATATAAAATGATATTTATGTATCATCCAAATATCATTCGGTCTGTCCAGAAGCTCAATGATCAGTACTACTTAGTGCAAGAAGCAAGAATGGTTACTAAAGGATAGTGACTTCTTTTGCTAAATGCAATTATCAATGCCAGCCATCTCTACTTACAGGAGTGACTAGTTAAACTTGACATTTATATATTATTCACATGTTATCCTAATAGCCAAATTCATATTATAATCTTCCAAGAACTTGAAATTTGAAACAGCATAAAAAGGTTGAAAAGAAAATCGTTGCCCATCAGGTACACTTCAAAGTTGCAAATGAACAATTTTATTTTATTTTTGGTTTTATTTTTTTTATGTTTCATCTACTAAAAGTAGCTTGTCTTTGCAGTATATGTTGTTTCATTGAAAGAAATAAATGAGGAATGAATTCTATATTAAAGAAGATTAAAATATTGCATAATATTCTATGTTCATAAATACACTTCTCCACTTAGTTTCATAGCAGGTTACCCTCTTTTCCTTCTTTAAACCATTCAATTTTGACCCTATTTCACATCTCTGTCCAAAATTTCAGAATCTACTAACTTGGATACCAAATCTATGTAAGTTAATGAAGGCAAATAAATAAATAATGTTTTAGTTAGAAGAGTTTGGCGTGGGATCATTCTAGAAAGTAGGAGGAAACATTGCTTGCTTTTAAACTAGGGGACCAAATTAACACTTTCATGAAACTAGATGGTCTAAAGGTGTATTTAAACTTATATTAGATGATCCAATTTGCTCATGTGTATTAATGTTAGAGAGATCTTGGTCAAAACATTAGACAATGCTAATGAACATGATCACACAGGCACAGTTCGAAATAGTCCGATGCCAGAAACATGGGTGAACCATAAGCACCCCTTACATGCCAAAGCAGCAAGAGGTATAGCAGGTGTACAGTTACAAGTTGGAAGAATGGTGTTTGCTCTGGATGATGGTAGACTTGGAGAACTTCATCTTGTTGGACTTGGTGGTGAAAGCTCAGGACCAAGTATGCCACAAAGTTTTCGAAGGAAAGCAGCAACACCAAAATATGTATGGTCCATATTAGATGTGCCAGAGAGTGAAGGATGGAATGCAGAGTACTGCACAGGTGAACGTGGCCCCAGAAATTGTATTACTGGGACAAAGGATGAGTCAGAGGAATCAGGTTCAGGGATAACTTCAGTTACAGGTAAGGTACTACAGAGATTAATTACAAGTTCATGAAACAAGCATTTTGAGATTTTTTTTTTTAATTTAGCCCTTATATATTAAAAATTGTAACTGAATCCTATAATTCATAGAATTTAGTAAATTATGGTTGAATTATATAACCCTCCCTTTTATTATGAAAATATTTACGATCTCCTCTAACTAAATATGACCAAAATACCTTCGAGAATAATTTTTTTATTAGAAGTACAACTTTATATATATATATATATATATTATTTATATATTTATAATTTTATTTCAATATTATTTATTCTGTGTTAATAAAAATAAATTCAAATTATTCTAAATTTAGAAAATTGACTATTTTATATTGGTCAAATGCATATTCAATATTTTTTATATACTATAAATAATCTATTAAAGGGTTTTTTTTTGTAATTGTGGCTTGTCTTTTAGCTGCAAGGGAAGGTAGCATAGAGCACCTTTTGATGCAAGGGCTGTGTAGTTTGACTATCTCTTAGAGAATGAAGTATAATTTACTCAAAAGCTTTTTATTAGTCCTACCATTAACCTCCATCAGTGAATGTCATTGAATTTTGCGGGCTTGGCTAATCACAGTGCCATCTTGGTATTTCTAAATATGCATTATTTAAGCCCACTTACTAAAATTACTTAAAATAAGGCGTATCACATGCTACATCTGTAAGCTAATTTACTCCATGTTACATTGGCATAAAAAGCAAACTGTACTGGTATACTATCAGAAGTTTAATAGCAGGGACAATCACAGCAGGTAGAAGAAAGCAAAGCAAAGCAGAAGATTATTCCTCACCTCTAGGCACTGTAGGTGCCGGTGAAGGACCGATCAAATCTCCAGAAGAGTACAATGTTTCAGATGACTGGATCAGTAGTAACTTTCGCCTGAGATTGATGTACGAAGGTAAATCATTTTTCCTTATAACAGAGGGTGGTTTGATATTTGAATACCTTTATATAGAGAATGTGTGGATATGGCTTAGACATGAGAGCTCCACGGATCTGAAGGGTATACTAGGGAACTACAATGGAAGTATATTCATAGTTGATACATATGGGAGTTTGCTTATTAGTGAAAGGAATGGCTATGAGCTTTCATGGAAGAATTGCAGTGCTATGAAGAAAGGAAGAAGTATTATTGCAGGTCAGCCATGGGATGGAGTACCAGGCAAAGCTAGGAAGGCTAAAATAGAAGATGCACTCTTCTTTGTGAGCAAAAATGGAAGATTGATGCGGTTCATGGTAAGTAGACACTCACCAATAAAAATTAGGAGAAAGCTTCTTCATATCTGTTACTAGATATTTTAATAAATATATGGATTAGATTTATATATGGGTTTTTATATTTTTTATATCGAATTTTTTAATTAACACATGACATGTGCATGATTAACGTACCAACAATAACATAAAAGTGTGTAATTTTATTGAAAAATTTTATAGTTATTTGTAATTACTATACAGTGATATAATTAAAAAAAATCAAATATTTATAATGTTTTAATGTTGTGATATAATTGAAAAATCAAATATTTATAATATTTTAATTAGAAAATAGCACAATAAAGATATAAAAATTTGTAGACTTCTTTTAGAAAAAAATTATATCAAAGGAAGGTCTTTTCTAGTAGGTGTTTTGAAAAAATTGTTTGCATGATGTGAATTTATTAAAAATATGATTAATAAACATCTGAATAATTTTACAAAGTCTAATCCTAACAATATAATGACAAAGTCTTTTCAGTTTCTTGAGTTGGCTAATTGAACACTTACAAAAGAAAAGAGAAAAGGGTGTAGTCATATATATATATATATATATATGGTATGAGATGTTACTATTAATAAAGAGAAAAATATAATTTTGATTTTTTACTTTTGATTTTAAGATTTGTTTTGTCTTCTAGACAAGAAAAGTATAAAAAAGGTCCATTAAAAATGAATACGTTCACAAAATATAGGTCTCTAAAGATCAATTTGCTCCTGTAAAGGAATTAAATCTATTTGCTTTCATCTTTGGGTAATCATTTTGATACTTTCCATGTTAGAGGATTAAATTGACATCATGACCAAAAGCAAGGAATCAAAATTACATTTTTCTCTATAAATAAAATTAGTCATTTTCCTTTCAGTTTTTCACTTCAAAGTCAAGGCAGTTGACATCAACTTCATTTATGAACTAATTTAATTGGAATATCCATGTATCAAATAATTTACATGGATAAAATTAGAGTAGATTGGTATTTCTCTCAATTTAATCTCTTAAAATTTTAGGATTTTACCTTCATTCTTCAAAGAGTATCCGGCTTCTTATAGCTACTAAATAAGGGCTAAATGACCTGATGATATGAAGTTAATATAGCTATTAGGCTTTACTTAGGGATAAGCATAGACTTATATGATGCATAATTACAAAATGCACTATTTTACATTATTTATGTCATGTTTAATGGCCGAGTGAGTAATTAATCCTACATGTAGTTCATATATGCCATATCACTCATTTTAAACTATAAATTATTAACAAGGTAAATATGTGAATAAATTTGACAAAAAAATTCTATAAAGAACTAAGTAAGTATTTACATTTTGGAAGACCAAAATGTTTATTCACTTATAAAATTATTAGGTACTAAAATCTCTGAATGTAGAGGTGGCTAGATAGGTAATTATTTTACAAAATTTAACACATGTTAGAGTAGTCAAAACATTAAATCTATTAGATTGATTTGATTAACTCAGTATTATGGTGGGTTGAGTTTTGCATATTTACATACAAATTAATTTAGGAGAATCATTATAACTCAATTTATTTAATTCATAAGTTAAATGAGTCAACTCACTTAATTTAGTATTTTCTTTTACTAGTCCTAATAATTTTAGAAATTAAGATTGTATTTAAATGTTTATTATAACTACTAATCTTTCAAGACAAAATTCATACCTTCTTGATGAAGAAATTTAAACATTTCCATTAAATATTTTACTTTATTTTAATCGTTTGATGAGACATGAGCCACTTTTATAATTATTTTAGTTTGATTGTCAAAACCTCAAGGAGTTGTTTGAGATGTTTGAGCTACTTAAATAATTGTTTGGGATAGTTATTTAAATTTTGGAGAATTACTTATTATTATAATCATTGTTATTAATCTCGAGGTTAAATTAAAGTTTTCCACTTGTTTAAGAATAATAGGTCAAATTGACTAACTCATTTGACAGGTTAAATCCATTTAACCCACAATCCAAAAGGATTGACCCACTTTTTACCACCTATAACACAGGTCTCCATGAGGAAGTATAAATGGAAAGATTGCAAACACCCTCCAGAGGCAAAAGTTGCAAGCATAGTAGACCAGGGAGTTTTAAGGGAAACCATAGTCTTTGTGACCGGAAGAAACGGTCGCCTGTATCAGTACAACAAAGTGACTGATTTATGGCATCATCATCATCACCAGTCTCAACATTTGATTCTCTCGCACTTTCCTGGAACAGCCATAAGACCAGCTTCCTCAAAAACCCTATCTGGCTCTCTCTTCATGCTTTCAAGAGAAGGTGGGCTTGTTGAGTATTACTGGAATACATTGTATGGATGGAATTGGGTGGAGCATGGAACACCCTATAAGGGTGTGACTCTGGTTGGTTCACCGGGTCCTTGGGTTGCCGGTAACCAAATATTTATGATTGGTTCAGATGGGAAAGTGTATCTTAGGTACATGGATACACAGAAAGCATGGAAGTGGAAGGATTGTGGGTTTCCATTTATGGAAAGTGTAATGATTCAACTTCAAAGACAGGAAGTGCGCAGTGATCTTCATTCTGTCTCTGCCTTGAAGAAGGAACAGAACAACCTTGGTGACTACAACTTTAAATGTGACCCTAAGGTAATTGTCTTACTGATTTTACAGTTACAATTATTATTAGTTAATTAAATTGAGAAACTATATCTTATTCTATTAATGTTGCCCCAAAAAAATATCTTATTCTAATAAATTAAAATCTAATTATAAAATAAATAAGTAAACTATTATTTTATTTCTCATTAATTTTTATTCTCAATTTAGTTGACTTTAAATTATTAATAAATTTTTAAATTGGTTCTTTAGTAATTTGAATATTAGCACATTTAATGCAAATTTAATCAAAATTGAGAAACTAGATATGCTAATATTTAGATTAATGAGAAACCAAATTAAAAATAATTAATGAGTAAGAGGTTAAAATAATGTTTTACTCTAAAATAAATACATAAATATTAAAACATTAAGAACATCTTATGAACTTTAGATTAAAATAAAAACATTAAATTTTAATTCAATTTAATGCTAGTTTGTGAATATTGTTAATGCAAAGAAGTAGCATCTTAATATTTTTTTAACCAGATTTTAAAGTTTTCATTTAAGTCTCAAGTCTAGAAAATTATGTCGTTACATTTTAAAATTCATGTATTAATTTTATAATTAAATTTAGTTAATGAGGTAGAATTTATTTTGAGTCTGATACATCACAGGTGGCATCCACGAGGCCAATTCCATTTTCCAACGGTTCTGTAATATTTGAGCTGCGAGATGGCAGGGTAAGTTAACTAAATCATAGAGATTTCCAATTATCATATGAAAAATCATAGTATCATAAAAATAATAATCATAATATGTTGTTTTGACCCTCTAAAAATGATCTTAACACCAAGTTAAATCTATCAACATTTTTTAATCACTTTAATTCTCTAAAATTTTAAAATTGAATAATAGTTGAGGATGATATTTTAATCTTTTTTGAGTTAAGAGTTATTTATCTGGATTGGACTTAGATATAATTTCTTATATCTTTACTATCAAGTTATTTAATTAACACATGATGAGTATATAGTTAACTAGTAATAATATAAAAATGTATAATTTAATTAAAAAATTATATAATTATATGTAATAGTTATACACAAATCATGATATTATTGAAAAATTAAATAATTTTCACATTTTAATTTAATAACATAATGGCAAAGATATAAATAATTTTATATAAATTTTTTCCATCTATAAATGGTTCGATATTGGCATTTTTTTTTCTTTTTTTCGGTTACCTTAAAAACTACATAGTGCAATGATAATGAACATGTGTTTTGGATGATTAAATAATTATTTTAGCCTCTTCGTTAATTTTTAATTTAGTTTCTAATTAATATAAAAGTTAATAAATTTTAATTTCAACAGTCATAATTAAATTTAAAATTAGGAAAAGATTAAATTGATAAGTGAGGAGCTGAATTTAAAATAAAAGCTAACATATTGTTAAATTAAGAATGGATTGCAAAAATAAAAGAATAAATTAAAAATAAAAATTAATGAAAAATTAGAATAATATTTTATTCATTTTGGTATATAACAAGAAATTTAGTTACTGAAGCTCAATTTTTAACATTTCTACGTATGGCAGTTGGCAGAAATAGAGCTTGTAGAGGATACAGAATGGGAGTGGTCACGGATCATTGGCACTCCTACCAGTTCATGCTCTGAAAATTAGTAGGCTTCAATAGCATCATAAGGCGTAGTGGATGATCAACGGATATTTTCTAATAATAAATATGGATTGTTAGATGAAGATTTAATTGTTCAAATTTAAAGATAAAAAGGTAATCTATGACCATACACAGTCATTAATTATTATGTGTGGTCATTAATAAAAAATTTAAACCATTAAACTTTTATCTAATAGACTTCATTTTACTGGAGATTCCCCATTAGTATTGTTATAGGAAAAAATCCAGAATCTTTCATAAGGATGTATGTATATATATTATTTCATAAGTAACGTTGTACTTTGAGGTACAAAAGACATATTATGCTGAATTCTACAAATTTAAAACTCTAAATCTTAAATTTTTAAATATAAAATTTTAAAATTTTAAAAATGAAGTCAATATATATATATATATATATATTTGACATTTGTATTAGACTCGTGCATTTTCTATCTCAAAAACAAAAAATCAATTTCCCAGAAAAAAGGAGAAACATATTGAGCACTCATTTTGATTTTTTGGAGTAATACCTGCAAAACAAATTTAAAATTGGAGAAGGTACCGATATCCTATAGCTGATACAACTAAAATAGTTTGGCCAAAAAGAAAAAATGCAACTAAGATAACTAACACACTATTCATGATGCCCATTCTGTAAAATGTGAGAATAAAAAATATGTTGAAGTGAATTAGGTTAGTTTATTAAACCTTACCATCATAGTAAGGAAGGCATCTCTGGCCATATCTAAGATTATTTTATTTTTGAGAATTTTCTTTGATATAAAACTCTAGTTATAAGGCTTAAAAACTAAGGACCAGGGCAAAGAGGTACTCTAATGCCCAAAATTGTTAATTAGTAAATTTTTTAGTGCTGTTATGATTGTATCGACGTAATTACTACATAATATATTAAGAAGAAGATATGTGATAATAATGTATCAAAATATATTAATTATATGTCAATTTAAAATAATGTGTTGTATTTATATTTTAGCCTTTAACATATTATAAATTTTATTTATGTAATTTTTAATTGCTCAATAATCCTAAATAATCAATTTATAAATTAAAAATAAGAATAGAATTAGAAATTTGGAGAGTGACAGAAAGAATATTAAAAGTATATAGGTGGATTAACAAGTTTATAAAGTAATTGTTTTGTAAGATTACGAAATAAAAAGTTGATGGGCTAAACTTAAAAATTCAAAGTAAACTTTGAGTTTATAAATAAAATTTAAAAAATATTCATGTTAAAATATAATCACAATAAATAATTTTAAGTTAATATATAATCAATATTTTCTGTCACGTTGACACACATCATTTTTTTAGTATACCAAATAATAATTGTATTAATGCAATGACTTTTAAAATTGTACTAAAGAATTCACCTTACTATTTTCTTCTTATGTCTTTCTTACAGATTAGTTAATTAAATATTTAAATTATTTTATGTAATATTAAAATTTAAAGTTTTCTTTTTAATCAAGTCCTACGCTATAAAATTTTTTCCAAAAGACTAATCTTCCCTACTTGACAGAGCTAAAATATGCTGGGTATCAGAATAGCTACTTGGATATTAAACTATAAGATTTTTCTCGATTAAAGTACCTCCTAATTTCCTCAATTCTGCCATGTTCTTTAGCAATTTCGAAAGCCTAGTTTTCCTGATTCAAAAATTGTATTATCCAGCAAAATTGATCCACTAAATGTTCATTTTGTATTGCAAAAATTTTGACTAAAATTTAATAGTTTGCTACATGAACTAGGACCTACAAATTGTCTGCAATAGCGAAAGAATTTGTAATAAAATGTGAGTATGATTTGATCAAATGGTTCCTATTAAAAAAAATTCTTTATTTAAAATAAAATAAAAATAAATAGTAAAATATAAGTTATTAAATTTTAATATAATAATTTATATTTTACTGTAGAATCAACAATAAGTAGACCCTTGTACAGAAGATCCATGCTCATGAGCTAAAACCCTTTTTAATTTTGTTCAAATGGGTCTCATTTTCTGGACATGTTCTGTTTGGCACTGATTGAGGGGTCAAACTTTTCCAGAATTTAATATAATTCGGGAGTGAACTAATTTAATCTATAATTGACATGCCATAAGACTGTTTGCTTGAAATTCTTTCATTTGACCCTTCAAATTTGGAATTTATAGAAATTTCCCTGTCCTGCCTCAATTGTTAGAACCCGTTTTGTTTGGGTCTAATTCCCTACTTATACGCTTTCATATCCTTGAAACTTTCCACAACAGAGGATGGATTTATATGTCAAGAAAATTCTCATAGAATGTCATGCAATTCCAAGTTCATTTGCTATGCCAAATTCATCAACAATCACAGGGTTTTCATGGGTATAAAACTTCAGTATTATGCTTACCATTGAAATATTTACACATGTCCGATATACAAAACTGATTTTACAGACAAATACCAAACCAAGTCACTAAGTAACATAATCCATACTTATATAGCCCAGCCCAATATTAAAATCTCATCATCAAATATTACATCGCCTTGTTTGGTTGCAATAGTTGAAGGGAAAGGGAAAGAGAATTGGCCTGAGGTCCCTTGTTTGGTTTATGGGTTAAGACACATTCCCTTTCCCAAGGGAATGCTCTCTGCCTCATGATGGAATGTGGACTATTAGGGTTGATTTGGTTTAAAAAAATGTACGTGGAAGAATGTGAATAAAAAATAATAATTTATAAGTGCATTTGATTATTTATAGAAAAGAATGAAATGGAGTAATATTAGATTTGTTCGGTGGAAAGAATTAGTGAGAGAAAAAAAGAATTGAGTAAAAATTATCATATTACCCTTGAGTAAAATAATTCTTATTATAAAATTATAAATAAATAAATATATATATATATATAATTTTCTATTTTATTGTATATTATATATTAGAATATTTAAAATTACTGTATTAAATATATTCTAATTTTTAATTATATGTATGTAATTTATTATTATGATATTTATTGATATATTAATATAATTAAAGCCTCACGGGTCCAAAATCAATTCACAAGTCAAGGAAAAAAAAAACATAATCACAGATTTATACCAAAAATAGCCTCACGGGTCCAAATCTACGCCACACAATACCCAGATTTGTTCAACAAACCACACTACACAGTTGCGTTTTCTTGAACGATTTTAACGACAGAAGAAGAATCTCTAGGCATGGAAGAGATGACGTAACAGTACATAAAGAGGATCTGTACTCTCTAGTGTGAAAGACTTGGCCGAAAAGAGTTGTTCCCTCCTACGTGAAAGCGCTTCAGCCTGGCTTGGTTGAGAGAGAAAAATAAATGGGTGCGTGTCATCAGCCTTCTACATTTTATAGTGAAATTACTGAACCAGCTAAGGATATTTTGGAGATTAGACATGGGATTCTAGTGTCAGGCTACTCATTCCATGGAGAGCACTCTCCCATAGCCAAGGGAGAGAGCTTTCCTGATGGAGAGAGACTAGACATCATGATAGATGGTGAGACACAAAATTATCAATCACAGTCCATAGAACAAGTCGCACATAATTCAATCCATTGAAAGTTATCAGAAAACAAATTAGTCACTCACAGGACATGTGATAGATTATCGTATAATAATTTAAAAAATAAGTTTATTAAAATATTATATTATATGTATTCATAAAAGTGTTTATTAAAATAAGAATAAAATAATAATTATAAGAATTATTACTAAACCTTAACTCTAATTAGTTTTCTATAAATAGGATTAAACTAGTATACGATGAATATAATTTATTAGAAAGTAAAACTTGTGATGCTATGAGTAAGATACTTACGAGTATTCTGCAGTTACATTTGAGAGGGAATTTAGGTTGTGAAAACCTGAGATACACTCAATACACTGTAAGTATCTCATTCGATTAATGATCTCAACCAGAGATCAATAAACTTCCACAATTAAGAAATCAATATAAATTTCTTACTCTAAATTTCTGAATATATTTATGATCTTTATTCTCCTTCAACATGCAACGCATAGGGTTACTATTTTGGACTATAATTTAGTCAGTTTTCCTTATGCTGTCCCATACTTGAAAAAGTGTCTACGTTTCTCAATTCAAAGGAACACACAAAGTAAAAAGAAACTGAGCTATAGGGGCTCCCATCCTTTCTTAGAGAATGCAGACAGAACAAATTCCTTCATAACCTCTTTGAAATTATGCAAGTTTTAAAGAAGTAAACTAGGTACTGAGATTTTTAAACCCTTTGCCAATAGGATTTAACAATTATTACTTATCTAGAGGATAATTTTTCTGAGTCTTTTGATGGGTAGTTAAACTATTAAAATTAAAACCTTGTTTGGTTTTTAAAATTTTTCAATAAAGCATACATAGAGTATTTTTTTTTTACGAGAAATTGATTCAATTGGTTATTTTAGAGTTGATTAAAATTTAATTCGAAACAAACCATTGGAAACTAATATTAACATGCAATTTACCTTGGATATTGATGTAAAGGACATGTTGTTGATTGGTTTAAATTCTAAAAATTAAAACGCAAAACAGAAAAAAAAAATTGAGTTAAACAAATTGATCAAATGATAATGAATTGGTTAATAGATTGTTTTTACTAGTAAGACGTATAATTTTGTTTCAATTATTATGCATTCTAATAATTACTAAGTCAATGATTTAGATATTTTAGAATTCCAATTATTTAACTTTTGTAACAGTTAAAACATTCTAAACCTAAACTAATTGAAAATTCACGTAAGAAGTGTTCATTAGATTTAATCAACAATCACAATAAAAAGAACACGTGACTAGATTGTATCCGTTAGATGAATCGAAGGGATGAATTTACATCATATCTACTGTTCATCGGATGTTCTAGACGCATGCAGGCGTCACAGTATCGTCTTCTCCCCTTCTAATGAATTTCCTGTCTTGTTTAATTCCATAATTTAATTATCTATAAGATTAAGTTTCCTAAATCCCCCATTAATTCCATTTTTTCTCATGCTATTCGGTGATTAAGTAATTTAGAAATTATGGTTTAATTTTGCCTATGTGGATCTTGTAATTAACTAGGTATTAAATTGTTAGTAACTAACTCGGACAAACGAGGATGCTACAACAACGGTCTATGTGAGAGAGAGAGAGAGATATATATATATATATATATATGTATATAATTTAAAAATGAAAAGTCTTGAAATTAAGTTTAATTAAAGTGTTAAATGAGGTAAGTTGATGCTCAGATTGTTGAAGAGATCTCTAAAAACCTTTATGGAATTTTAATAATTTAAAACAAAGATACTTCCATGGCAAATTGTGCAATTGGTTTTTTTCCCCTTATCTCCTACCTTGAGCGCAAAATCTCTTCCTTCTTTTCTTAATTCTTGTGCAAATTTTGACCAAAGAAAAAAAAGATTTTTTATGCAAGTGCGTTGTAGGAATAAATACTAACCCAGTTAATCCAATCAATTTGACCCAACCTGATCACATTGAGCCGAGTTGTGATAAAGCCAAATAAAAAATTTTGCATCTTTGACCGGGTCGGTCGGGTCAACTTGGTATATTATTTTTATAATTTATTTTTAGTTTAATTTAAACTAAAATTTATTTATAATTAATTTTAAAATATCAATTCTTTTAAACTTTTGATTATGTTTCATTTCAAATCTTAAATTTTTTTTTTCCATTCCATTTATTTCGTTTCAAATCTTAATTCTTTTTTCATTATTCTTAAAAAATATTTTTACTAATTAATTTATTTTTTGGTTTTGAAAAATAAAAAGAGACTAAGTTGACCCAATCATTAACTAGGTTTAGGACCACAAAATTGTGGCTCGGTATAAAACTAAGTCAATCCTGGGTTGGCAAAGAACCTGGCCTAGCTTGGCTCGTGTACACCATTGCCGATTCCACTACTTGTTAAGAGTTAAATGTGGGATTAGTTGATGTCAAAAAAAAAAATGTGGGATTAGTAACCAGCAGTCATCTATGGAATAAGGTAGAGGTAATTATCTTTATTTCTTAATTCATGAAAGTCATTAAACAAGAGAATTTAAGTTTGGATTATACTTACATACAATTTGTTATATTTTGTTATGTTGTTCTCTAATCAAAACATGAAAGATATATGGTTAATTAATAATGTATAATTTAATTTGAAGATAATAAAGTTGTCTACAATAACCATGCATGTGTCAAGATATAATTGGAAAAAGACAAAAGTTGTAGGAGAAATTAATCATTTAGTTCTTATAGTTTACTCGAATTTGCAAATTGGTCCTTATAACTTAGTTTTTTTCAAATGACTTCTTATGGTCTCAAACTATTTCTGAAACACTCCCTGCTGTCTATTTCTATTAAAACAACGTTAATTCAGTGAAGATTTGGAAAAGAGCTTCCATTTGGCTATACAAATAATTGATTACATGGCATGTAGTTACACATAGGCATCCAACTTGGAAAGCCGAGTTAAAGCCAAAGAAATCCTTAATGAGAGGGTATGAGAGGAGAGGCTAAAGGATACAAGAAGAGCTCGAGGAGAAAAACATAGACGAGAATCAAGCAGATTGAGTGGAGGGAGTTTGAGAGGAAGAGAGACAGAGAATTGTGGAGAAAAGGTGAAAAAAGAAAAAGAAAAAATAGAAGAACAAAGGTAGATATATGGAGAATGAATACGTAAAGAGAAATGAGAGCTGAATGATTGGGAGAGATAAGGTGAAAGAGTAGAAGAATATTTAGCTAAAAGGAAAAGAGTAGAAGAACAGAGGGAGTGGAGTGGACTATTAGCAACCAAAATAAAAAATAAAAAATAGAGATGCTTGGCTTATGATGAATTTGAAGTGAAAACGCCATATCCGAGCCATGGTAATTGGCAAGGAGTGTTGTTACTCCTCAGCAAATTAATAAAGGTAATTCATTTAGCATTAACAAAAGTATTAAAAAAAAAATTGAAACTATGCAAATAATGTAACAAATCTTGCTCCTTAAAAAAAGCACATTTCACCCGCATTAATTTTTTGTGGTTATGTTCCTGTACTAATCATCATAAATGAAATTTATGAAGGTGTAATGACTATTTTATATGTGTTGCAAACAAAAACAACAAGAACACTATAGGTAGAGAGTGCTTAGAAAACGACATAATGCACAAAGCATGAGTGCCTCCTTTTCCCAGTGGGATCCCTACGTACACAATAGAAAAAAATGAATATGTGCGCATTAGATTGCAGTATCTAAAACATCCACCTTCACTGTGGGTGGTTTAGCTTGACTCGTTTGGTGAACCCCAAACTATTCAAAAGGCTTCACTATGACGATTGTCTCGTCTATAATGAACAAAAGGACTGGTGGAAGCGAAGATGAAATAAAGATGGAGAAGAAGGATGCTAACTAAAGTTGAGAGCCAAAACAGAAATTGAGATGTAGAGGAAGTGAGGTGTTACATAGGTGGGCGACTAATTAAAAGAATGAAGACCTCTATATAGGCCATGTAAAATAGAGGAAGGAGTCAGAAAAAAGCGTCGGAGATGAAGACATACTGCTAATCATGATTAAACAAAAAGCAAAGAAACTAAATGAAAAGAAGAAGAAGTAATTGAGTTACGGCAAGTGAAAGATGAAGGGAACTAATCACTTTTGCATGACATTTAAAAAATTAAAGGTTTCTTCTCCTGATTATCCAGTTTGGATGTCTATGTTACGTATATGCCATGTAACCAATTATTTGTACAGCTGCATGAACTGCCATTTGCCAAATCATCAATGAAGTAATGTTGTTTTAACAAGAATGGACGACATGTACTATTTCTAAAACTATTTGAAACTATAATGAGTCATTCGAAAAAACTAATAATACTAAAGCTTGTGAATGAAGGTGGTCTAAGAGAAGCATTTTCTCATCTTTTCTGTTCTTTCTCTTCTTTCCTTTCTTCTATTCTTCCTTCTATCCTTTCTATTATGTTTTAGCCTATCAAAACCAGACATTTCCAGTATCAACAATTCTTGTGTTATGGTTATAACAATAAAATATGTACCCTTAGATTTTTCTCGATAACTAATGAAATATCTATTAATTGTTCTTGGATCCAGTTTCTTTTCTTGCTGGTTGTATACTTTTAATTCTATCGTGCAATCCTAAACATGCAGGTGCCTTAAATTGGCTTTTTTACTAATTCACAGTTCAAAAGGTGTCTTTGGAATTGCTTTATAGGAAACTTTATTAAACAAATATATGACAATTTTCAAAGTATGCATCCACAATGAGATGGGTAAAGATGAATTACAAATCATACTCCTAACCATATCTATTAATGTTCTATTGTGTCTTTCTGATACACCATCTTGTTGTGGTGTACCTAGTTTGTGTATTGAAGCTGCATTTCTTATGAAATTTAGCAAATAGACCTAGATTTTGTACAGTTTCATCATATCTCCCATAATATCCATCATCTTTACTTGATCAGGCAATTTTTACTTTCCGATCTAATTGTCTTTCAACTTCATTTATGAATATTTTTAAAGCATTTACTACTTGAGATTTCTCATATAATATATAAACATATCCATAATGTGAATAATCATCGATAAAAGTGTTGAAGTACTTTTCTTTATTGACATCAAAAGTCCACATATATCATGTGTATAATCTCAAGAAGTTGTGTGCTTATTATGCTTCTTTTCTTTGTGTGTTTTGTTTAATTTTCTTTTATACAATTTACACAAGTATTTAGGTCAATAAAATAAAAATTTGGAAGGATGTCATTTTTTACTAATCTTTTCAATTGTTCTTTGGAAATATGACTTAAATGCCTACACCATAAGTTAATAGAGCATTTGTTCATTAGACCATGTTTAGTACCAATATTATGTTGTAGGGTCAAAAGTGATTCAACATAAAGACTACCTAGATTTAGTTTGTATAATCCATTATAAAGAATACCAGAACCGATAAGATGGTTATGCTTAAACAAAATTAAACATCTGTTACTAAAATTAATAAAATATCCAGTAACGTCAAGTTTAGACAATGGAACTAAATTCCCAAAGATACTAGGTACATAAAAACTATCAAATAAGTCTAAATGATATCCCGTGTATAAGATTAAACAATAAGTCTTGACGGCCTCTACTAGAGCACTCATTTTGTTTCCTATGAAGATAAACTTCTCATTTGGGATTATGGTTTGGATTATAAGGAATCCCAACATCGTATTAGAAACATGAGTTATACATCATAAATCAATCCACCAAACATTATGAGGAACTTTGGTTAAATTTGATTTGAAACATATATACGCATTAAGGTTACATTTCTTTTCAAATTAAGCTTTACATTTTAGACAATCCCTTTTAGAAATGCCTAAACTTCTTACATGACATTTCTCATTCTTTTGTCCCTTCTTATGGATTTGATGAGATGACTCATTTAGCTTTAGTAGTCCTTTACTCTTGCCATGTTTTTTGTCCTTTCTTCTTTCTTTTGAGCTCATTAATGGTTCACATAATGGACATAATAATTTCCTTGATTCTTAATCTTTGTTTCCTCCTGAACTAATATAATGTGCAATTCATTCATAATTAATTTATCTTTCATGGTGTTATAGTTCATTTGGAAAGGGTCATATTTAAACAGTAATGAATTAATAATAAATCATACAAGGAAATTCTCATCCATATTCAATCTCAATAACTTAAGTCTTGCTGCTATATTTGTCATGTTAATGACTTGTTCATGATACATGAACCATCAAATTTCATGGTGGTTAAAGTACCTATTAATGTCTTAGTAAGAGACTTGTGTAGCGCTCTTCCACAAATTTCAATTTTTTTTTATTAGTACTTTTAGTTTTTGGAAGAGCTTATTTAATATTATTGACTATACTTATTTTTATAAACATTAAGCTCAATCTCTTTGTCCTTTACCAATTCTTATAACGACTTTCTCTTCATTGCATCAATAATCACAACAGTTGCTCAACTTGGAGTGTCAAATCAAGATCCAATACAGTCAGGTAAATTTGGACTTGTTCGCTCCAGTTAGAAAAATCTAACCCTTTAGTGTATATGTCTTTTAATGCTATCTTTTCTTAGATTTCTTTAATTTTGAGTTTATCAATGTTGTTCTTGAATATTTAATAATAATGCAGTTCAACTCTTTCCTTGTTCTGTTTTTATAACTAAGAAAAAATAATGAAGATGTGACCATATATAAATGTTCTTTCTGTCATATGAACTCACTCTAAATTTTACTCAAGTTTAAGAAATTTAATGTATCATTTCACTTAATTATTTATCATCCAAAATATTCACGTAGGCCAAAGAGAGAACTTAAGAAGGCTTCCATAGAAAAAGAGGATGGGACTGAAACTATTAAGCCACTTACCATTTGTGAAAGTGTTATTATACTTGATGGTCCCACTTATACCATTTTTAGTCACTAATAAAATTTTGTTTTCAAATCATGTCTTTATCTATAATAGGTCACCGTTCTACATGTGGATACAAAATATATCCATATTTATTTAATCATAATTAGAGCCAGAAGAACAACTGCAATATCTACTTAAATAATTGTAATAGATAATTGGGCTAGCTTCAATATTTGTTATTTATAGCAAGATTTGTGATATGTTCCTTTTGTATTTTGAGAGCATGATTTGTGAGAATGACTATATCAGATTTCTTAACATTTAAGAAATTACATGATTGTTTCACCCACTCATTAGTTTTTTTTTTTTTTCAATTAAAGTATCCATTACTATTAATTAGACTTATATGTATTTACTTACATTTTTGTTATGTTGTTCTCTAATTAAAATATCATTGGTGTATAGTTAATTAAAATACAAGTGTTTTTTAACATTTGTATTTTAGTTATACACTTGTCATGTTTTAATTAGAGAATAGTATAGAGATATTGGGAATTATTGTATATAAGTTTTTTTTTTTCTCATTGTACATAGGTTTCAATTACAACTCTACCAATTTTCCAAAATTTGAGATATAGCTGTAGGTACTCATGGCAATTAGCCATCAATTTATTAGACAACAGTTATAAATTTTAAATGAATTTGTATATAAAATTATGATACAAATACAATATCTCTCATGAATGGGATTGGAGAAATGAACCTAGAATTCTAAATCCAATACAAGGCGATATTATTGCAACCCATAAATGCTCAGTCATTTACTATTAAATAAATTTTTTACATAAAAAATTGCACATCCTTTATTTTTATTCATAAATTAATTTAAATTTTTAGGTTAAATTTCAAATTTGGATGCTTTGATATTATAGAATGCTGTTTATTTAGAACCAACAAAACATGATGATTTTGGAAGAGAACTTGATTATAATGCCATGGTTGTTTACTGTAGAAAACAATAAGTTGAAAAGGGAAACTAATACTGGTAAGAGGTGAAGATTTAGGCGATAAAGATTATGGAAAAATTAGTAAAAAATTATACTACGAGCAGCACGCAAAAAAATGTTTCGATATTGGAAATAGCTCATATTCCTCTAAGAGTTATAAAGATCTAATTTATTATTCTTATTCCTCTTGAGATAGTTTTATATCAAGACTTATTTTGTTTTAAATGCTAATTTCAATAATCTTGCTATTCTACTTATGTAAGTGACATTGACTACATTTTCGCGTCGATTCATAAGATTGAAAATTGAGTATATCAATAAGGAAGTTGCTTAGATTCAGATAGTGTTAATAGAACTTATAATGACATCAAATAACTTCATGTAAAATTTTTTTTATCAATTAATATGTTTAAAATACCAATTAAGCACCACATATTAGTCAATTATTATAAGTTTTAAGTATACATGCATTTATTATGACACAACCACACAATATTCGAACTCATTAATGAGTTTCCATACGGCAGAAATATTTTTGGAGTGTTACTACACAATGAAGCCAGCTGCGAGAGTTTGTTTATCATATTGATAACAGAGATAATAAAGATACAATTTTATTTTCTTCTCAAGATTTACTAAACAATTCAAAGAAATAGAATGAACTGCAAGGAATAATAAAAGATTTGATAGAATGATATGGTGTGTATAATACTAAAGTTTTATTATGGATCATGAAAAATGATTGTGTCAATGAAAAAAAAATCTCTACAAGAAAAGAAAAAGAAGTCGCAATCCAAATAAACATTATGAAATTGCGTACTTCACCTCCATTAGCAACTTATTGCCACTTAAATAAGCTCTATCCTATAAATTGAATCACATATTTTTTTTTTTTTGTTTATTGATCTTGCTATCCTGATTGTTGGTTATGAGAAACAAAAGGTCAAAAATAGATTAATTAAATACTGGATGGTAAGAATTTATTGAGGTGGTAATAGGGAGAATAAAAGATGTGGGGAAGTTATTCGAGAATTATACTACAACAAATATAAAATAAAACAAGTTAAAAAATAATCCATGTTTCTCCAAGAGTTATATCAGAACATGTTTCCTTTTACATAGTATAATTCTTGATTAGTTTATTACCCCAAGATCTCAATAGTTTTTGCTATCCTGTATTTAATTTCTCTATGTTTTCCACAATCAACGATCAAGGCAACATGATCTAATTTTATTATAAGATTATCTTATTTTATCAATTGTAGATAAATGGTATTTTACAATATCAAAACATCAAAATTGATAATTTAACTTAAATTTATATTAGTTTTTGAATGAAATTAAATGATAAACAAACCTTCAGATTAAAAATTATTTTGATCGCTATTAATTGAGTAATTGTGGGCTGCAACGATTCCCTTGCCATCATCTGTTCTGTTTCAACTATTATGTATGACCCCATCTCAGATAAACGAAAAATAAATAAAAATTCTAATAAATGCTTGAATTTATAGAAAAAGTATTTATAAATAATATAAAATATAAAGGTATATTAGAAAAATTTAAGTGCATGTATAAAATGCATTACAATACAAATTTTTTTCTTCGTTAAAGAATTAATAGTAGAGTTAAGAAAACAAATACACCAAGAAATATGAGATTGAATACATGGGATGATGTTAATTGAAAGGGTAGTGAGTTGTTACCAGATGTTAAATATACATGTTTATTTAGATTAGGATTTCTTTTTCTTTCCTTGTAGGAACTTTTTGTTTTGTTATTGAGACGGTCATTTTTCACGATCCATAATAAAATTTAATTGGTGTGCACCCATAGCATTATACCGAATTAATGATTATTCTTGCAATTCACTTTCTTCCTTTAAATTGTTTAATAAATCTTGAGAAGAATGTAAAATTGGATCATCTCTATTATCAATGTGATAAGTAGACTCTTTTACATTTATGGTTGAGAATGTGTCGCAAGACCCTAAAAACATTTATACCATATTAATAAGTTTGAAATAATTTGTGGTTATGTGTCATAACTTTATGAATATATATATATATAATTCATAATTATTTTCTAATAGATTGGTGATTGATAAATTTGTTTCAAATATAAAGTGATTTTTAGTGATGATATTTAGATGCACCATATTAATTCTGTTGAAATATTTATTATTTTGTTATCTAATGATTATGTCAAAAATATTATGTTATCTAATCATACTATTGTGTGTATTTGGCATATTCAAACAGATGGCCCAACCTAGGTTAACTCAAATTGGCCCTAGAACTATAAGAGCCCAAGATCAATGAAAATATTCTCTTTGTTTATTGCTATCGGCTTCAAAGAATCTCTGTCATTCATACCATGATTTCTATATCAAGTGATTGCATCCATACTGGAGTTTTCATATTCAATGGACATGTTGAAAAACTTACCAAAATGAAGAACAAGCCGTTGGTCATCTTTAACATAAATATACAACGTTTTGAAAAAGATGATATGCAAAACATGATTGATAAAATTCATTCAAAAATTTTTAGTTGTGTGCTTTAGTTTGAGTGACTATGTTTTAGTTGTTCACATACCTTTCTATGTGAGAGTGTGTGTATGTGAGGAATAGAGTATTCTTCATCTTATCTTATTCATTGTTGCAATCTTGAATTTGAGATAATTCTAATTGTTATTGTTGTGTTTTAGAATTTGGAATAATTCCAGTGGTTTTTGTTATGTTGTAAAACTCTGTGGGACTAAGCCTCATTATAGGTTACCAAGGTATTGGTGTAAAAGCCTTGTGGTTGCACTCAGTGTTGTGAGGTTGACCAATATAATTGTTGAACATTTGGTTTAGTGAAATTCCTAACTAAGTAAGCTAAGGAGTAGACATAAGATCAAAGGTGATTTAAACCACTATAAATCTTGTGTGTTAAATTTTCTCTAACTTGCCTTTTGTATTGCACTAGCATATCTTCAAGAAGCACGTGACCCTTTGCCTTCTCAGGAATCAAATACTACAAAATATATCCCATCTTATATTCATTATATTAATTACAATTTTTCTATATTTGTGCTAACAAATTCTATTACCTTTATTAGAGTTTGAGGAACCTTTTTTCCTATGAGAAAATGAGGGATGGTTCTGATTCAAAATGACAAGTATAAACGTATTTTTTTTTTTTGACACCTAACTATTCTCTATCCCCTCTATGAATATCAATCCTTGAACTAAGCCCCATATTTTTTTTATTTATTTGTCTTCTCCTTTTTGTTATTGATTTCTTAATGAACAAGAAATTTTTTTTTTTTCATATATGCATATATTCATCAAATTTTATCTGATATGTATTATTTATATTTTACAATGTTAGTATGTTGTTTTCTAAAATAAATTTATTTATTGGAATTTCTATTCTTTTTTTTTCTATTTCATTAACCTGAATACAAAATAGGATCATACATAATAGTCAACTAGATGAGATGAGAGAGGTTACAAATTTAGCCCGTAATTGAATTTCTATTAACAACTTTGAACTTAAATGTTCTTACAATCTCAAATTATATACAATAATTGATTTAAATTTATAGGTTAAAATATAATTTTGGTGCTTTGATACTAATTAATTTAGGACCAACCAAATAATGTGATTTTAAGAAATTTTTGATCATGTTGACTTTGTCATGTGTTATGAAAAATGAATGGTTATAGATAGAGAAATAAAATAATGGCCAATGAGAAACTTTGTGGGTGATGAAGGATGAAAAAGTTATTTTGAAACTATATTCAATGAAAATAAGAAGAAATATGTTATAGTATTGTAGATAGCTCATGTTTCTTTAAAATTGAAAGGTTTGGACAAGCATGATATGTATTATTCAAAAATTGAAGAAAGAAATTTTGGACATTCAAAGGTGATTACCGCACGTTTGGAATAATCACTAATAATGACACGCAGTGCATAAATTTGTCAAAGAACTCCATGACCTATTCCAAGTGGTTAGGTCGACCTACTGGCTATCCTACAACTATTGTACTTGGTGGCTATGGACTTAGACATTATAAATGCCAACTAGTTGGTCAAGGAAGTTCTTCATCTCTTTTCTTTTTCTTTCTAGTTTTGTTTTTATGTTTTTGTTATTTGTTAGTCTTTTTGTCTACTATTTTCTCTCCCCATTAAGGACAATATGGATCTCAAGTTTAAGAGGGAGAACTTATTTATTCAGGTGTCCATGTTTTGATATGAGCTATTGACTACTTGTTTCATGATTTTAGAGATGATTTGAGCCTTGTTTGCTTGTGCATGACTTTTCTTGTTTAGGACAACCAAACTTTTCATGTACTTAGCAATTAGGTTAACATGCTAGACTTAGAATAATTTTATTTGCAACTAGAATTGGTTGAGTTCTTTTCTCTTAGAAGCCATTTAATTTCCTCCTAAGAATGCTAGACGTATGTAGGCTAAACTAGTGAATTAGGCTTATCATTCGCTCTCTCTTGACATCATTAATAACTAGTCTAGACTAGAACTTGAGACATTGAGGTTAATATTATTAATTATCGAGTTTGGGGGTGAAGGGTAATAGTGGCTACTAATGTTATAAAATAAAAAAAAGAGAAAGAAAGAAGAAAAGGAAATAGAACATAAGTAGCATAAAAGTAGCACCTTTGAGCCCCCTCCTTATTATGCAAAAGCCAATAAGTGTCCTGGATTTACTATATAGTCTAGCTATTTGAGACACTCTTTCATTTTCCTTATTTCAAAATCCTAATTATCTTCGTTTAGCAGTTGTCTCTATTAATGGAGAAAGGCAAAAAAAGCATATGTATTTGGCTTGAGGCTTAACTTGTTTCAATCTTTTAATAAAATAATCCAAGTTGCATGTTTAATTAGTTGTATTCATAAATGCACTGGTTGTTCCTTTCAAGTTAAGGGAGTCCATAGGTTTTAGAGGTTTAAAGATTGTTTAAGAAACTCAAAATGAGTTTGACATTGTTTGGATCATGTGTTGGGTTTAAGATTGTCAATCTTTTAGTTGATTTTATGTGTGTTTTTTTTTTTTTTTGGTTTTATCCTTTGTCAAGGACTAGCAAGGATTTAAGTTTATGAGATTGCACCATGAAAACGTGCAGCAAGTACATATATCGCACAAGTAATAAAATGATGCATAATGTATCATTTTCATTAGGATTTGGCACTAAGATAATTGCTAAGCATTAAAATTAGCACCATAATCTAAATCAAACCAAAGATAAATAATAACTGAAAGAAAACTAAACAAAAAACCTAAAAATAATAAATGAGGATAGAACTTTACACTAATTTTGGAAGTAAGAGGCATAGGATTATGATTCCTCTAGCATTTCATAAAAATCTAATATATACTCTTTAACATTGCGCATAATGGTATAATTTGCTAGTCTAGGACTTTTAATTACCTACAAGCATCTTCTAAATTCACTACAAAAACTTGAGGTTTTAGTCGTAACTTTTAAGGACGACTTAAAAAAGTCATCACTAAAAGTATGTCTTTAGTGGCGACAAACTTAAAATCACCACTAATGGTATTTAGTGGCACCAATTTACTCACCATTGGACACCTTTTGTGACAACTTTCCGTGTATCACCATTAAAGCATGAGGCAAAAAGTTTAAACTTGAAGATATGATTTAGGACAATCTAGATCCTCTAAAGTTTTTTGTGTAAATTTCTTTGTAAAGTTGGAGAGAGATAGAGAGAAGAGAGAGAATGGGTAGAAAGAGAAAAAATGGGCCACATACACTCTCTCTCCTCTCTGTCTATATCTCTCTAAAATTTACAAGAGAGAAATGTAGAGGATCCATTTTACATGATTTACAGGTGACAATGTCTCGTCATTAAATGTATATTGTGACAACTTTACACAATCGTCGCAATATAGCTTTTGTGGCAATTCTAGATGGTCTCCACTAAATGTTTTTCATGGCAACTACTTAGTTTTTATCATTGAAGACAATTTTGGTTATAATAATAACTATTAGTTTATTTTATATAATTAAATTTTAATAATTTATTTTAATATTCAAGTAAAATTACTTAATATAATAATTAAGATTTCAATTTTAAATTGAACAAAGTAATAAGATGAGATCCAAATATTTCAAATAATAAATTAATAATATTGTAATAATATAGATAATAAGTAATTTATTAATAATTAAATAGCTAATAGTTTGATTTATCAAGTAAAAATGAAATATAATTTTGAATAAAAATGTAAGTAAATATAAAATATATAATTCAATTTAAAAGAGAATATTTATATATAACTTTTAAATATGGATTTTAGTAAATTTAGATTATATAATAGAGATAGATATAATAAATATATATTATAGTAGTAATAGTAAATAAATATACATTACAAAGAAAATTAAATTTGTAGTATATAGTATAAAAATTAGAAAGTAATATATAAATTGCATCTTAAAAGGTCACTGAATCTATTTGATGGTGACCATTGTTGTCACTAAATGGTGACCTTTAGTGGCGACCCACTAAAGTGGATGATATGTGTGCATATTTAGTGGCGACCATTTGTCGTTGCCAAAGAGTTTTAGTCACAACAAATGTTGCCACTGAATGTGACCTTCAGTTGCAACTAAGTTTGTCACCACTAAATGCATTTAGTTACAAGACCTCAAGTAGCGATGTCATTGTCAATGCTAAAGGTTTTTAGCAGCGACAATGAGACCTTTAGCAATTGACTTTTGTTTGTTGCTAAAAGTAATTTTTTTTGTAATGCCTCTTATCAAATAGGTGTTGGGCACCCAAGATATTAAGTTTAAGAAAGGTCTAGCACACAAAAATAGTTATGAAGGAGCCTTTTATCTACTAAATTTTCAACATGAATTTTGGTATAATGTCACTTACACCATGGCAACTCTGACACAAAACTTTTAGGGTTTCATTACATGTTTGGTTACTAGTGGTAACTTTCATATTAGAAGTCTTTTAAAAAATTTCTTTGTTTATTCATTCAGAGGACAACAAACTATCTAAGAGTGAATATTAGTCATTGCATTCTATTTACACATCAAATCAAACATTGGTTTAGAAAACAAGCTTATGAAATTCAATAGGTCAGTGCAACTTCTTGAATATATGGTGTTGCAAAAAAAAAGTTTACATTTCGAGACATTCCTTTTTTTGTGGCAAAATTAGAAAAGCTCCTAGACATAGATCATTGTCCAATCTCCTCAAAGTTGAAAGAAATGCTCTATTATAATGTACTATAAAAAATAACATACACACTAATACAAACATTTGGATACATGGAAGTTGTTAAAGTGAAAATTTAGAATTTCATGAAACTATTCTTCTTTGGCACATTGTGACAACTGTGTGCTACCATTAATGGCAACAAGGATGTCTCTAAAAAGGCAAGTCATTGAAGAGAGAGCAAAGTGCTTTTTGATTATTTTTTTATCCCTTGGTGAAGTGACACCATATGTTACACTTCTAGTGGGATCGATTACACTGGAAAGCTGAAATCTAACTTTCTATGTTTTATGGGCTACTTGGTGAATAATTACTTTCGTGACCCTCACTTCAAGCCACTGAGGTTGAAGAAATGGCAAGCCATAATACATTATTCTAGGCATTTAGGACTCATTGAAAAGCCTCTATTTTGTGGGTCATATATCATATTTGACATTGTATTTTACTTAAGTTTCAAGTAGTTTCTATATTTGTTATTTCCTTAGGCCTTAAATAATTTCCATATTTGTTCTTTATTTGGACATCAGATAGTTTCTTTATTTGATACTTCCTTAGGCATTAGGTAGTTGTCTAGTTTGTTATTTACTTGGCAATTAAGAAGTTTCCTAGTTTGTCATTTCTACAAGCATTGATTTAGTTACCTCATTTGTTCTTTATTTGGCACTAAGTTAATATTATACTATAAATACTAAACATTGGCATTGTAGACAGCAGACAATTTTGAGTAATTGAATGATATTAGATTTCTATTTCTTTGCAAGTGAGACAGACTTTCATTCCTTGTTATGTCAGGAATTTGATATTTTATCAAAGTAATTTTTAATTTGTAGCAATTTCAATTCTTGTTTTTTTTTTTAAAGATTTATTATTTGCATTTCTAAAAACGAGTTTCTTAGGGGTTCAGTAGGGTAGGGGCTTATATTTGGTTGTTGTTTGAGTCAAGTATGTGCTAACGTTTTAGTCTTTTTAGGCTGGGGTTCCATATCAGTTAGTTAGCCTTGGTGATTGCTATTTGAAGCCACCAAATATTTTTGACAAGAAAAAAAGTTAACACTGCCCTCATATGTGAGTCAATCATTTAACGCATTGCTGTAAAGGATTGCAAAGGATGCAGAACATGGAAAAAATTACCCCATCGGTAGATTAGTTTTTTTATTATGCTTGTTTAACTGCCTATGATTTCTAGACAGAATGTTATAGCAATCAAATATGGTAGTTCTTAATCATGTCATGGATTGAGATTTTGTACTACAATGTTGCACACTGTAGAGTTGATAGACATGCTCTACAGATAGGCACATCGGGGGAGGATTTCATCTCTCTTGTATGGCTGCTTTAATTTGAAGCTTGCTTGTTGGATTAGTTCCCCCTAAATAAATGTGTCCTCTCTATGAGTAATTGTACTACATGGTTTAATTGAAATAAAATTTGAGCTGAATATGACATATATTAATGGTCATAACAATTCTGCCCGTGTTTAAATTCGAATTTCTAATCCAAGTGAATACATATTTTGAATTTGACTTTGAGATATTTAATTTAAATTCCTAGCATATTTTTAGTGCTCTCTATGGTATTTCTTTTTGAAAATTTGATATTCGTTAAAGGTTTGGAATCCTTATTAGTTACATGTATTTATGTATTAGAGATTGATACACGTTGAACCGTTTCTTTTTTTTGGGAAGATGTAGAATAGTTCAAATAAGTTATTTGGCACAAGTGTGCTGTTGGAAAGTCATATCCAATATATTTATTTTTTAACTTGGTTATATGTTTTTACTTTTATAGTATGGATTTTATCTTGTTCTAGAGGAATTGATATTTGATAGAGGGTTGATAAGCAATCACTAAAAGGAAAATATATTTAATGTCCATTAAAATTTGGCTATAGTGTGGGTTCTCAGCAACTCTGAAAGGGATAACAACAATTATAATTTTTTTATTACTGAAGCTGTAGAAAGAATATTTGAATTGAATGCTCAAATCCAAAGGAAATGTCCTTGATGACAATGACAAAGACAAATCTACATTAAAAGCAATATTAGAAGTCTCAAATCTAGGAAAATGGATTCCTTGCATTTGACAATTCAAATGTGGCTGAAGCTAATAAATTTTGGACCACTGAATAAAAATTTAATAGTTCAAATTTTTTAAAAACTATTAAAAATTATTTAATATTTATTAAGATTTGAACAATTGAATAGAAATTCAATGGCTCAAATCCCTTCAAATGCAATAAATTTAAATTCTCAATCGTAGAAAATTCGTATCCCAAGTCCATAGGCTTGCAAGATATTGCTTCATTGCATCATTAAGGAAGATGCACGAATGTGAAGCCACCATAACTGACGTTAGGAATAGGAAAAACAAGATTTCATGTGGCTTCATGATTTAATTTGAAAAACAAAAATAAAGTATATAAGCACCAAGTAAAAATTCAGTGAATTTAAGGGACAGAATTGTGGATAAGAGAAGATAATTATAGGATTTGTGTGGTGTCATGAGAAAGTTTTTTATATCAAAGGCTAAATTGGAATATACAAAGTCCAATTCGACAATTAGGTGAGCACATAGGATCCAAATGTTTGATGTCCATTATTTAAAATGATTAGTAGACTGAAGGGAAAATTAAATAATACACACACACTTAGAGATACAACCATAGCTTACGCAGGGATTTTGTTATGGACTAGACAATACTTTATATTTTTTATATATTGTTTTTTAATTAAAACACGATAAGTATATAGTTAATTAATAATGATACATTATTTAATTTGAAGATAATATAGTTATCTATAATAATTATATATGTGTTAGGCTATAAATGAAAAATCATATACTTGTTATGTTTAATTGAAATTCATCATAGTAAAAATATAAGGAATTGTATATAAGTTTTTTTTAAAAATTATTTGAAGGACAAGTGTCAAATTACATGTAATTATATGATTTTATTCTAGCCAATTTTATTTTGGGTAAGCTTCGTTTTCTTTTCTTTTCTTTTCTTTTTTTCGTTTCACCTCAATATTAAACATTGATGTTTTTATCTAAGCTATTAACACATTCCATGGTACGGACATTTTTATTAGTGTTAGAATTGGTACAAACTGAAGGTTTAAGTAAATAAATTTGAAAAAAAATGCAATTTTGGTCCATGATTTTTATCTTTATGATCAATTTAGTCCTCTAAATATGAAAAATATCAAAATAGTACTCCAAAAATTAAACCCTTTAAAAAGATAAAATCTTTCAAAGATCAATTGGGTTCTCGACATATACCATATCAGTTCACTTTCTCATTTTTTGAGAGCCAATTTGATACTTTTCATCTTTGGGACTAAATTTATACTTTGACCAAAGTGTGGGATCAAACTTGTAATTTTTCTCAAATAAAATCCTTTATCAGAACTCAAATGTATTATATATAATGTGACACATAAAGCTTCTGATTGGTCATCTTCCAAGGGCTTTTTGATCCTGTTGCTACAATTAAAAATAATAATGAGATTGATATTACATAGTAAATAATACTACGCACATATACAATAAACATACGGCAGGATGATGAAATATAAGTAACGTTACGTTGGATGAAGCCACGCAATATGAAATTTTTTTTAATTTCAAACAGTCACGCACTTCACGAGAAGTCACGTTGTGGAATGACTCCGCGCCATATAATAGATTTAAGGAAATGTTTGATTTTTAAAATTGATATAATGAGAATGAAAATGGGAGTGAAAATAGAAATAAGAATATTAAAATATTATTTGGTTAAAAAAGAATGAGAATAGATATGTTTTCTTTTACTTTGTTTGATTAGTAAATTATACATGAGAATCAATTAAATAATATATATATTTTATCATATTATTTTTATCATAAAACAAAAAAAATAGACAAATATCTATTCGAATTATTAATTAATAATATAATTATATATTAATATATATTTAATTAATAATATAAAAATTAATATGATAATAATATAATAATATATATTTAACAAATTAATAATAATTAATAATATGTTAAATAAAATAATATTAAATTATTTAAAAAATAATTTAATAATAAATAATAATTAACTAGGGTTTTGATGTACCATATAGATATTTTTGTCTGAAAATTATTATAAATTGAGACACTTTTGTCAAATATATTTTTATTTCCAATAAACTAACTACATTCCATAACTTCAACTAAGAAAAAAAATTTTTCTTATATAATGGAGAGTCGACTAATGGGAATATGGATCCAATCTATTAACTAAATATGAGAATAGAAGTGTCTCTCACCTTAACTTTAACAACCAAACGAGCTCTAAATGATCCATCATGCAGAAAGAATCACCGAGTGGTAATTTGCAATTTGTTCTGGAGATTACAAATGAAACATGGCATTTTCCCAATGGATGGTTCAAGATAGATTATCCAAAAAAAATTTATTTGAAAAAGGAAAAAAAAACTATTGGATATAATATTACACGCCAGTCCCCTCTTCTCTTCCACCTTCCTTTGTCTTCTTCCCTTCTTCCACGGTAATTTTTCATCTGCATGAGTGTCCCGTAGCAAGCAATTTTCCCTGCTAAAGAGGCCCACTAACGAAGCAAGGAATAAATGCTAAAGAAGAGGTTAGAATATATTATAATTTTTGAATTTTTTAGATATCAGTTTTGCATAGTTTAGAACTTATATTTTGCTTTATTTATCATAATATTGATTTGATAATAAGTAGAAAAATATTAATAATTTATATGATGTTTAATAAATTAGAGTTGTTAGAGAAGCTTCCATGGAGGAAATAGATTTTTATAATATATTTGAAAAAGTTAAATTTTATGATGATATTTCTTATTGGAAACATTAATAAAAATAATAATAATAAAGCATGATACACATTTTTAAATGACATGCGTGCAGTATGAATGAAAAGTGAAGTAATTAAATAGGTAATGACAACACTGATGAACTTAACATATTTAATTAAAATGAAGAAGTGAAATAATTAAGATTGAATATAGGAAGAAATCTTAATAATATGAAGTCTATAAACAATAATACATTTTAATAAACTATACGTAAATATGTAACAAATGATGCAACGAAAGTATAATAATAAAATAGATTGAAAAATTATAGTTTGAAACAAAAAGTATATTAAATATATTTTGAGTTCAATAATTATTTACGGTTATAAATTTTTTGCAAGGAAGTGGAAATGAAAACACTACCCATATGTTACACTATAATTTTATAGAAAAAATTTAAAGAATCATTGGGAAAAAATATTGATGTAAATAAAATTATTAACTTTAATAAAATAATAAATGGTAAATAAATGCTTAATATTTTAAGACATGTGTGTAATAAAATAAAATTAAATATATTAAATAGTAGATGGATTAGATGATACTGAAGATGGTAGGGAATAAAAAAAGTGGAGAATGAAATAATTATTTATTTCATGATAAAGTGAAAAAAAAAATATCAATGGAATCATGAAAGAGATAGTTAGATAGGAAAAAAGATATACACATAAAAAAAATGGAAGAAATATGTGTCAAAAAAATATAAACAATAGTATATTTTTTGTATTGTAATAATATATAGTAAAGTGAGCCTTCATTAATAACGGAATGGATAATAGTATCATTGTAGGAATTGAAATGAGCAATATGAAGGAGATTATAGTAATATATGCAAATGGAAAAGTAATCAATACCAATGAAGGTGAGACATTTATTTGTGACATGGTCAATGCTATAAGACTGGACAACAATATCCACTAGAAAGGTTGAAACAAGTAGTTGCACGAAAGATAGGGTTGGGGACTGAATCAAATAGTTTTCCAATTAATGTATAGACATCCAGTGTCATTATATCTAACTTGATATCATGCTAATAGGCTTCATGATGATGAAAATATTCAAGTCATATAGAAGGCAAATGCATTATTTCTAACTCAGCTGAGTTCTGCTGAGTTATACGAATACATTAGTTCATCCCAGCATACTGCCTTGCCTCGCCTAACATTTAGAACGCATGAGTCCTGCTTATATGCTTCCACATCATAGAGTGGTGGATACTCAAACTGTTAAGTACGCAACAATCAATTCCAAATGATAAAGTCAACTTAGGCGCATGTCACTCTATATAGCTTTAGGGAAAGCAATACAAAGATTGGTGTCAAGAGCACCTATCCTTCATCCAATATGGGAATAGATGGTGTGCCACTCTATTCAAAACCATTCCATTAACACAATCAATGGATCACACTTCTAAGTACATACGTTGGTACTAGAGACATAAACATCGTTGGATCCATCCTGCCAGTGGTGCACATGGCTTTATGGTATTTCCTATGGCTTTATTGCTTTTGCCTTCATACTGGTTCAATATATATAATGTCAAAAAGTTAATTGTGGTGCTTTTACAAGCTAATTTAGCATAGTGATTGTACATCAGTGTTCGCAACTAAGACATGTGCACAACTTGTCAACATTTTCCTAAGACAATTAACCATGATTGCACTGCTATGCTACAAGCACAAGGAGACTACCAAGACATGTTAGTGTCCTAGCATGCTCCGAAGTTCATCTTTTACTAAGGCCAAATATTTCACAAGGCAGGCCTAGAAAGAGAGCACACAACTTTATGTCCACTACAGAGCCAACGTTGGATGTCATCTTTTGCTTCATCCACACACTTTGCATATTCTAAAGGTGCTGGCCCATCAGGTTATGTTCCAATGCCACCATCATAGGCTCTCTTTCCTATTCCAATGCCCCCTCTATGTCCCATGATGTTGCAACACGAGCCTTATAGCTACTAGTTGATCATGACATTATTGATTGATCTATTTACATTTAGTACTAAGTATACCAGTTGAACTTTTAAAACTGGTAGATCCTTGCACCTACAACAAGTTCTTTTTACACCAAATCAAATAATCCCTCCAATTCACTCCCCAGGATGGGATTTAAATTCACCCTGACTTTTGCTCAAAGTGGCCCATCATCTGATGAAGAAGAAGAGGGAAAGGAAGAAGACGTTCAGCATGTACTATGTTGTCCACAACAATTGAGAAGAAGGCCTTGATGTGGCACTAGGAGTCACTACTTTGTTGATTGAATATTTTGGCCCAATCTTATATCATTTGTATGTTTAATTTGGGTTACCTGTGGACATGTGTTGTTTGTACTTTTAATGTCTACTTATGAACATTTTATGTTGTTTGTACCTATAATGATCAACTTATGAACTTCTTACATTGTTTGTACCTTTAATAATAACATAAATAACTAATTACTTATGAATTAATTAATTATCAAAATATTTTTAATTACATATATTAAAATTAATTTATTATTGTATATGTATATTTATTTTTTAATTGACATTATAATTATTATAAATATGAAATTAATTTATTATGTTAAATTTATGAAAGTTGTGTTCCCAGTCAGTTGCATGGCTGTCTACCATGCAACTAGTTATCCCACTTAAAGAATAACATAAATTCTAGGATATGTGGGATTACACTTGATCACAAGGGCTTTTTCAAAGAAGGCCAAGCTTGCTTTTAGGCCTATCTTTTTGTGGATAGGCCTCTTTTTTTTTTTTTTTCAAAATTTAGGCTTAGATCCAAGCTTAATAAAAAACTCGAAAGTTTGGCTTAGTTTGTGTGATACTTAAACAATAAAAAAAATTATAATACTAAAAAACTTAATAGATATAATTTGTTAAACAAAGAAAATAACATTAGTAAAATTAAAAGAAATTATTCTCATTTATAAAATTTAATAAAAATACTCTCTATATATATATATATATATATATGATTCATGTCATGTCAAGCTTTAAAAAAAATCTTAACCTTAACCCATTTTTTATTCAAACTTAAAAATTTGGACCTAAATTCATGTTAGACTTTTGTTAACCAAACTTTTCATTTTTTATAAGTAGGACCTGTTAAGTTAGACAAACTTTTCAATAAATGATTAGGTCTATATAAGATGATCTCACACAACCTAGTCCTTTTAAAAAAAAAAAAAATTAAATTTTCCAAGTCGTGTTGGACGTTTCAACACTGCCTGGTTTTTTTTATAAAAAAAAAAAAAAATTCTTTTCCAGGCAACCTAGTTATTTAAAAAAAAAAAATTCTTTCAGGTTGCGTGGTGTTATTTAACGCAATCTTAATAATTTTTTAAACCCCTCTGTACATTTATTGTATCTGAATTCAGTATTATTTACTATACTATATTAGATTTATTATTTTTTTCAATTATAGCAACAGTATCAAAATCCCATCTTCCTAGTGATTACCATGAGAATAAGACAAAATTTCTCGTCATATAGGTAACTAAGAGACATTATAAAAAGAATTATCTCCAATGCATGTTAGCCACTTCGTCATCTTAAGAGGATGTGCTGAATAAATTATATATGCAATGACGCACTGAAGAATGTGTAATCATTAAGTATTCTTAAAATATTTAATTTCCTAGGGAAATAAGCTATTCACAGATATTTTTGGGGAATGCACCAACTACCAACACTTAAAAGATCTGCTGAATAAATTATAATGAAAATTAATCATTTATTATAACATGTGGCATGTCCAATTCAGTAGAGATTCACCACATCAGTCACTTACTTTACGATGTTAGGGTTGTAGTTGGTAGTAGGAAATGTTTTGTAAATTTTTCAAACTATATTATCAGCGATTTGATTAAAAAAAAAAAAGTGCGAAGAACAATTTAAAAACATTAATAAAGTATAGAAACTAAATAATTAGTTGTTTATAACCCACTATTATGAAAAAAGAAATATGTGTAATCATTAATAACTAATTTATTTGCCTGCGCACATTGCACAAGTCTTAAAGAAAATTAATTTGTTTTATTATATGTAATACATTTTAAATCAATAATATCTAAGATTAGTAATAAATTGAATTTAATAATATATTGTAATATAAAAAAAACATAAGAAATTAAAAAAAGTTTATAAAATTAGTTATGTAAAATTAACGAGAAAAAAGATAGGACAATGAACTCATTAAAAGAGTATAATCATAAATCATTCAACCATTTATTATTTTTTTTATTTTAATCTTAAATCATATCAAATCATATTTATAATCTTGTATTAAAAAATTTTAAAAATAATTAATTAATTAATTCATAGATTTTATTGTTGATTTCAAAAAAGTTCAAATTTTCAAAAAATTTCTCAATTTAAGAAACAATTAATTAGTTTATTAACTATCTCATTTACTCCAAAAAATTCTCAAAAGCATAATTCAGTAATTTTTTAATTCACTTTAAAAAATTCTCATATTTTAAAAATTTTTTGATTTAAGAAACAATTAATTAATTAATTAACTAATTTATTATTTTTCTCTTAATTAAAAAAATATTTATTCAAATTAATGACTTCATTATTTTTCTTGTTAATTACAAAAAATTTATATTCTTTAAATTCTTAATACATGTATAAAGACAAATATAAAAAATCATCGCTAAAACCTTAAAAGTTTACTCAACAAAATCTTTTCTTTGATCAACAAATCTTAAACATTAAAAGAAACTTGCTTTATTTTTATATATATAATATATTATACCTATAGCTAATATCTCTAATAATTTTCCAAAACAAAAACAATTCTTAATTTGCAAATTTAAATTAAGTTGTTATTTGCATAGTTTAAGTTCTACTATTTTTTGTGGGATTATTTAAATGACTAATCTTTTTTTTTTATTTGTTTCTTTAAGAACCTTACATTATAGCGTTTAGCCATACAACAAATATTTCACTAAAAGGATAATCAAACAATATATGTACAGTTAGCCCCCCAAAAATAATGCTACTCCCATGTATGATCACTAGAGAGTTCTAAGATAATATTATCCTGTGAACTTAGTCCATTTTAACTTCCAATCAAAATTAAAATGGCAATGTACCACATGCCCAATAAACGTTAAAATCAAGTAAAATTAAAATCAAGAGCAACTGTTTGAAATTAGGAGGATGTATATGTAAAGGGATGCAGTTCAACCAGCCCTCACTGATCATTATACATAATGCCTTGGCTTACAAATTTACAATTTCTTACAGGAATAAAAAATATTAATCGAAGGTAAACTAGCTTGCAAAAACAACTGACATTGTATTAATTAGAGTTCAATGAAGGCGTTTGTTTAAAAATATAACGTAAGGTCTTGTATACAATAATAAAATATCTTCCCACATAAAAGTGAGGCAGGCCGGTGTGTGTTTCTTGTGTCATCCACTGGATAAAAAGGTTGAAGGATCCAAATCAAGAGAAACCGAATCAACTATTTTTTGCAGCTTTGATAGAAGTCTCCCGCTGTGAGAAACACATGCTCACCAAGAACCACTACGACGGCAGGTTGGCCTTCAATTGAGTCAACCATTTTCTGTAACCATGAGATACACGAATGAGTGCATGTCATGTCACATGTAAAAAAGGGTAAAAGGCATTTAACCTCTCCGAATCAAGGCCTACTTTTAAATTTGGTACATAAACTTTAAAAAATTTTAAAAAATAAAACTCCCAAAACTTTGCATTAAAATGGAAATCACAAACCCCACTCAATTAATTGCAAGAGGCTACTTCATTGGTTCAACAATCTTTATAGATCAACATCAGGTTGATGTGAAAGTGCAATAGGGTATAGGAGGATTATAAGGATCACATGGCCTACTGCAAAAATTTTAACTGGGATTTGAAGTTTTCATCTCAGCAGGTTGTTTGTTGTATTTTATAATTTACGCACCAATTTTATAATTAGACTGTAGTTCAGGCGGTGAAATGTAGTTTCCCCTATTAAAAAGCAAAGCTAAGGCTTCAATTTAATCAAACCTTTCCATGTCCTTCTTGAAACTCGGTCTTTAAACACGAATGATCTCTTGATAGAAGGTATGTTTGCAGATTATGCCCAAATTTGGCCTCACCTGGGACCATTGAAAAAAGTAAAAACCATAAGTCGAAGCAACAAGGTGTGAATGAGGATTGAAAGATTAAGAAAACAAACCTGCAAATAGTGAGACAATGGCTTTCGAATTAAACATCAGAGCAGGCCTTGCCAAAGTGATACCAAATGACATGTTGGAAATCCCATGGAACTTCTCTTCACCAAGAACCACCTGTGGGTTGCACAGAATTTCAAAATAACTGTCACGCTGATTTTAAAGCTAGACATATCCCAAATTTATCTGCAGCTTTCCTTTTTCCCGAAAGGAGAGCGGGAGGCAGAGTCTAGGTCAAACTTATATCAAGTCAAGAAAAAAAAATGTATTTTACCCTCTTTATTTTGATCATTTGCAAATAGGATAGGTATCATCAACCACATAGTAAAGGATCAAATTGCCAACCATTTAGCAAAGGAGAACCTGATTCCATGCTAAGAACCATCACGATTACTAACAACTTTGATATATACTATCATTTATCTATTAAAATATTGTACAAAATCCAGCTTTGACCAGAACTAAATTTTAATTAGACCATTGATCCACAAACCACTTTACTTGCTGGATCTATGATAACTTTGGTTTTTAAAACATTCACCATGACCATCCCTATAACAGCAACCATCACCATCTCAAACAAGGCTCCAATTCATTTAACTGTTGAGGCCACTACCACCAACACAATAAACTACCATAGTTAAAAAAAAACATCATTATTTCTCTTATAGCACCATTACTAGCAAAAGCATAAATCAATCAAGGCATGAAACCACCACTGTAAAAGGACAAATAGAACAAAAAAAAAAAAAAAAGAAACATAGCAAACATAACTGATAACTCCAAAACTTATTATAAATCTTGGCAATTCAAATTTTTATGATGAGATTCAAGTAAAAGCAAGCAGAAACCAAGACCATACTCTTAGTAATATCTCAATATTGCCGCAAAAAACAAGTCAAGTGCCAATAGCATTTCAGAATCATTGATGTTAATAAAATCAGAATAAATTAAACAACCCTCATAAATTGTAGTCCTAAAATTAAGCTACTTACAGCATGTGTAGGCATCATAGAATGAAGAAGCAATGGAGAACCAATAGCATCCTTGATATAGGACTCCTGCAACATACATGATATAAACATTTAGCAAAATTTAGCACAATAGATCAAATGAAGATATAGTGAACATACGATGCTGGCCAATAAGTTGTTGTAAAAACAGTGCTATCACTATACACAAATAACAAGTATCTTTTTCTCCTTTTTTTTGGGAAAAATTAAGCTATTCAAACAGCACTAGTCAGAGTAACAATCCTTACACAAGGGGAAGAGAAAATAGTTGCCCTGTAAATGTGAAAGCATATGTCAGAGAAGCTGGATTAATATAAATATGCAATGAAAACTGATGGTCTATGTCCTCACTATAACATCTCATGAAACAAATAAAATTTAGTAAAATGTATGTCAAAACAAGTTACATGACTTTGGTGTGTGGAGCATTCCAATAGTTATTTTCTGTTTACATAACTGCAGAACAAATAAAAAACTGATGCTTTGGGAAGCAATAAATTTGTATCTATGGATGTGTATAGCTGGTCCTCTAGAAACTTCAAATTGCCCCATTTCCTTTAAAGGTTATAATAACCTCCTCTCCCTCTTGCCTTCAGAATTCTCCTATGTCACTAAACTCAAGGGGGAAAAAATAGTGAAATGTATGTCAAAATAAGTGGTACATGAATTTAGTGTGTCAAGCACTCCAATAGTTATTTGTTAAAAATTAATAAAAAAAGAAAAAAAGAAAGGAAGGCTGTTAGGAACCACAAGCCAAGGCAACTTGGAAGTCCCACATCAGGTGGAATACCACTTGGTGGGGGGCTTATAAGACCTTTGGACACCCTCTCCTCACGAGCTAGCTTTTGGGGATGAGTTCTACCTAAGGGTTCCATCAAGTAGTACCAAAGCAGTTTCGATCCCAGGAAGTGGCGGCGGTGGCTAGAGAGGAGCAAAAAGAGAGAGCCACCAAAGGAGAGAAAAGGCCTGAGTACCAGCCGCCAACACCATAGACGTCCCTGTTTAAGGGGGCGGAAATGTTAGGAACCACAAGCCAAGGCAACTTGGGAGTCCCACAGTGGGTGGAATACCACTTGGTGGGGGGCTTATAAAACCTTTGGGCACCCTCTCCTCGTGAGCTAGCTTTTGGAAATGTGTTCTACCCAAGGGTTCCATCAAAGACTAGACAGTCTCTTTTGAAAGCTTCACATATGAGAACAAAGTCATGCCACGTTTGAGTGACTTCCTTACATGCAACACAGCAGGCTACCAAAATATTATTTTTGCATGGCATTTTATATCATTATTTTTTTCTTTTGTTGATTAATAGGTATAATATTTTAATTTTTTATAGGAATTCATTTCTAAAGTTTAATTTAAACCTGTAGCTTAATATTATAGTTTTACAATTTGATTGTTGAATTTCCTATTTAAAAACTATAATTAATGATAAGGAATTAAACATTAATCCATAAATTTCAAGATGTGCCACAAAATTTTAGTAGTTTTTTCATTCTACCAAGCTAAGTATATAAATTTTCTTATAATATTTTTTCCATTTATATAATCTGTGTATTAGATGAAATACTTTATGCGATAAAAATCTTTTTCTTCTAATTAACTTGGCTCGCATGCTTCACATCAGGATCCAAGAGGATTTGTGCGCAGGAAATATTAATTTCTTTTCAAACTTTCCAAACTATGTCATCTTTTACTCTATTATATAGAGACACGTTTCAAAGCTTTTGTTCAATTCAGAGGAATATGCATTCCTCAAATTTTCAATTTTAAAGGGATAACTGCCTTGCCTCTCCTTGACCATTTGACCAACCCCAACTAAGGATGAGATAGTTTGGAATCTAGAAGCTTCAGGTATATATACTTGTAAGTCCTATATTCGCTTCCTTATTTCTTCTCCTACAAGAGAAATTATCCATCTTGGGAAATCCATTTGTAATTCTAAAGCTCCTTTACTATTCAAATCTTTTATTTGGATAGAACCATTCAGTAGAATTAACAAAAGTGACATGTCGCAGATGCAAAGACCACAGACAATAACACCTAATATTTTTACAATGTGAATGAATATGGCAGAATTTGTAGGCATATTTGGTTTTAGTTTCTGAGTGGTTGCTTCTGTTAAAAATAATATGTTTGGTGTCTCTAGGGAGAGTTGGGTGTGCCCCTAGAATTTAGAGCAGCTTCTACTTATTGGGTTCAAAAGGTTTTGGACAGGGAAGAATTCTGTGGCAATGTGCAGTTTACACTATGATAAGAATATTTGGTTGGAGCGAGTGTATGTAAAGGTGTCTATTTCATGGGATGCATTATGAGAAAGGATAATGCTTCATGTTCAGCTTAGGAATTTTATATGGGAGTGGATTAAATATGCAGAGGGATTCTTTTTGATAAAAGAAGAAACTTTACAAAAAAGAGAAAGTCCCAGATAAGCAGCAGATTGAGCAACTTTGATGCAAGTTCAAGTTTATATTTTCTCTTTCACTATCTTGTATCCATCATTGTCTTTACCTTAAGAGGGTTGCCTATCCTCCCCATTATACCTTTATCAATCAAATTGGCTCATTTACAGGGAAAAAATCAATTTGCAGGTCGTAATTATTAGAAACCAGTACAAAAAAATAAGCAAACTCCAACTCAAAACATGAAAACACACACAAACACAAACTTTTCTGGTTCCACCCCCTACCATCATTAATTTTATTTCCAATGGAAAGTATCTCTGTTATGACTGGAAACCGATGACAGGTATATGATAGTGCAGTCTTCCTTTTTTGCACAAAGTATCATTCAGCCATTTTAAGTAAAATGGAAGCAATATCAGGAAAAAAGCTTATTGTAATTCAAAACCAGTTAATGGTCTCTTATTCTACCTGTGAGTGCAAAACTCTTTGAGAAATTGATTTATCTTCATCCAATGATTCAAAATAAACCTCCACCATGTCAGTTGGTTCAAGAGCAACTCTCTTCCGTAACTTCTGAATTCTGTTAACAATCTGCACAGAACAATTTCATTGACAACGAATTAATAGTTAGAATTTTAGACCTTAATGCCATAGAAGTAACAATACATCTCAAGGTGAGTCAGTAATATAAAAGAACCTTATATATGAAACATTTCATATAAACATAAACTGCAATTATCCTAACGGACAAAAATTTTTGAATGCCTAAGCCATGAAAATGAATACAATTGGTTACTAATTTTGAGAACTAAAAGAAATTTATTTTACAAGGACAGTTGCATAGAAGCCAATACAATAAACCTCTCCATAGTCATGCCTCTTCAAATTCACTAGCAACACCAAAACACAGACAGAAATTGGTGGGCTGGCATGCATAGTACTAATTGCCATGTTGGCATCCCACCACCATAAAAAATATGTTACTGAAGGCTTACTTTTCTCTCCCCCACCAGTACTGATACCAAGTAAAGAATAAAAGAGAGAGAGAGAGAGAGAGAGAGAATATTTGGAAAGTCTTGATAGAGGATGACGCAAGTCAAATATATTTATAATACACTGATACCAGAATATCATGGTCTACCTAAATAAAGAGGAAAGATTAACTAATACTAAAATCTAACAAAATGAAATTTAGTATGATTAGGAGAATGAAGGTAGCAAGTATTGATGTCAAGAATACCCTTCAAAAGCTTGAGTTTATTGTTTCAAGCACAGAATGGATTTTTAATTTTGTTGAGTCAGACTTGGTCTCCCTAGCTTAAGGTTTTAATATATATACCAACTTAAAGTAACAGACCAAAGAGAAGCATTAATGTTCAAAAGGTCCACAGAATTGCTAATAAATTTATCAAGAGAAATGACATGAAGCCAAGAGTGAAGATGATGTAATTAGACTAGATGTTTCTTCCATGGTAGGAATTTTACCTCACGTGCAGCACCAGCCTCAAACAATGATTCATCTGGACGCAAATCCAATATTACTAAAACATCACCTAAAACAAAGACAGGAGAGTTGATCACGGATAAATCAACATTATTTTTACAGATATCAACATACTAGCAACCAGCCCATTATGGACATCAGGTCCTTCAATAAATGCAGGAGAAACCATAAGTAAGATTCTAACCATCCCCTGCTGCATCAATCTCCTTCTCTGTCATACCATCAGGACGTTTAAAATCACGGAGAACCTGGACAAAATGAAAAAAACATAGAGAACTAGTTTAAAAATTTACACTGACATTCAGATCATTTGAACCTAAAAACGGGAAAAATTCTTTTGTAAAAAAGCAAAGCGCATGATTCCTTGTATGCTTCAAGAGAAAAATAATCAATCCAGGTGCCTACAATTATATAGCACTACATCGATCAACAGCTAGGGGAAGTGCCCGGTAGAAACTATTCAAGATCAGATTCTTGAACCCTAACAATTTCTTTACCTGCCAATTATCTTCTCAAACCACAATTTTAAAGGTTGCACAGCTAATTATAAGAGAGAATGTTATTGACAGGTTTGTTCACAAGATATAACAAGATTATGGAGGTTCATCTTAAAAATAAATCCACTTCATCAGAAAAAATAAAACACATATGATTATATTAAGGTATCAACATACTAGGTTCTTGTCCTGGGAATAATAATCCTTTATTAATTTTAATCAGTCTTCCCTCATATAAGCATTCAAATATACAATGTAAACCAGTTTATAAGGCTGTTTAAATGGAAAAAGGGCATCATGATCAACTCCACAAGATTGGCACCTTAATATCAGCCAACTTCAAACAGTGATCTGCAATGATAACTTCTCCAGCATCCTCAAAAGCCAAAATATCTGCCTGGACCATTGCTTTAATATGTTTGGCAACAACACCCATCGACTTTCCCAGTCTCTTGCCTAATACGCTGCATATTAAAAGATTAATAATATAAAGACTAAGAAAATTATCCAGTAGAGAAAATGGGCTTGCCAGGTAGCAATAAGAAATGTTTACCTGAAATCAGGTTCAGCACGTAAAGATGCATACTTCAAAGTATCATTACATGGAACAAGTGATCGAACATTGAGCTCCTCCAGCACATACTGCAACATATATAGAATAATAAATTTCAGAATCCAAATACAATAGACAGAGAGGAAACAGCAATGTATATTCCACAGTATGTTCAGTTATAGCATATGTTCAGCAACAAAATAGCAGCCTATAATGCATTTAAAGAGCAAAGATCCATAGCACCTTGTTACAAAACCGCCACTGCTCACCTACTCCAGGCAGCAGAAACTGTCCAAGGAGCAAGAGGAGCAGTTGCATTCCATTAACTGCCTAGATCCCCACTTAGTGGACCCACTAGCAGAACTTCCCACACACCAGATCCCATTTTCTAAGTTCCCATTATCTGAGTAACTGCCCACATCACCCCATCACTAGATGCAACCACTACCCATGTTTTACTTCTGTCATTCATCTAGTTTCAGCATTATATATTTTCTGCAATATATGTAATATTGGGGCCAGACTAGTATAGCAAGAGGAGCAGATTCATTGTAAAAGGCAAATCAGAATTATTAATGATATTCATCTCCTCTCTTCTTCTCTCTCTCTCCATCCCTCACATCTACCCTGTTCTGAATCTCTTCTTCTCTACCTCTAACACACATCTTCACAGATATATATGTAGTGACTTCTAATGAAACCAATTATAAATCTTTAGCTGCACTGCTCTCTGTTAGACAACATGAGTCTGATCAATTCATCTTCAGATACTGCCACTACAAAATTTGAATGCAAAACTGCACTCAAGACATTCAGAGCTCTTCTAACAGGCTTCTCTATGCCCCAACACCAAAGTTTAAAGAACATATATAATTGTTGAATTTAGGAATAAAGCTGCTGAAAGGGATGGCTTGACACTTGTAGTGTACGCATCCGTACATGCTGTGGCAGATCCCTCCCCACTAATGTTACTACACTGGACAAAGATAAATCTGAACAAAAAAGATAATCATCCAAGAGGAATACAACTCACGAAGATCAATGGTAAGGGTTAATTAAAAACCTAGATAATAATAAACTCCTAACCCCTTAGTAATTGAACTTAATAATAGAACTGTCAGTCTGATCGGTCCTAAAGAGTGACATATACAATGAACAGGTTAATTGGAATTTTTACATCTACTCAATATCAGATCAATTAACAAAAAAAATCCCAAATAGAGAATCAAAGCACAATAAGTAAAAGAAAAGCAACTCCAACATTATGTACATACCTCTCTCAGCTTTCCAGCTATGTCATCAAGAAAATCTGCATCGGGATGGACTATCACCATCTCCCTGTAGTAGCCATGAATATGTTTAGTGCCCTTACACTAACCAAAGAGAACTTCTCCCTTTTTTTTTTTTTTTTTTTTTTGGTTTTTCGGGGGCGGAGGGGGGTGAGGAGAGAGTGCATAGTACGGACACATCTATGCAAGTATGAAAACCAATGTACCTCAGTGGTGCTTTAAGAGGCTTGTTATGACGTTCACGAATGTTTCGAGCTAGATCAATTATGGTCATCATCCTTGAAACACTTTGTTCAATCCGTTGCCCCCTCTAAGATAAAATTATGCAGGAAAAATAGAGGGAATACAATTTATTAGGTGATTTCTATGTCACGAAGACATCTAAAGGCACAAGATTCACAATAGCCAACCACTTTGAATATCTGTACTATGTATACCAAAACTGAAGTCAAGAAATATTAAAAATAGAAACACTGCATGAAACCAATTAAAATCAATCAATGGGATCTTTAATAGGCAGAAGTTTTATTAGAAGGGAAGATATAGAAAGAAAACCAAGGACAGGAAAACCCCCTTAGAAAATCATTAATTGGAGCAAAAAATTTTTTTGACAAGACTGAAGACAGAGTTTCTCAGGAGTGCAGCTAATGCCCTTCTTTGGTGTATTAAAATCATCGAATATAGTAGGACGCTTCTAATTTTGATGCTTCATTCTCCATAGATAGTTATTGTGGAATTGGACAGCCATTAATGCTCAACGAACAACGTATTAAAGGGATTATCTGTTACGGGTATTCAAAGGCAATGGAGAGCTTTATTAAGCACCCAGCTTTAGTGTTTTTTTTTTTTTTCCTTTTTTGCTTTTGTACAGGAGGCTACCTTATCATCCTGTTTAATTGCATCCCTTCTTTCATGTCTAGGATAACATTTTTTATTAAAAATTACCAAAATAATCAGTTCACCTTTCAGCTTCCAGTAGAATCAAACCTGTCCAATTGATCCAACAGTGCTGTGCATTTCTACTTCTTCATAGAAACGCAAAATACAAACAATCATACAATGTGGTCATAAATGGTCAACGCAGACTGTCATGCACTGCTATTGGTAACTCAATAAATAGTTCAAAAATAAGGCTCAAAGTGGTGGCAAATATTGGTGGAAGTCAATTGAAATCAACTTTATGAGGCTTGATTTCAGTCAATTCCCACAACTTTCCATTGGCAAGTCAACTCAGATTTTTCAGAAGTTAGTAAAGTGAAGGACAAAAAACCTCCAACAGACTTTTATGTAATAATGAACATGATTGTAAAATTTTCAACCAAATTTATAGGGCCTTTTGAGCACACACAGACAATAAAATATAATTCAAGGACAAAAGTTCTGTACATATTTTTGATTTTCCAGCATAATTGATGTCTTACACAGGACTTGATGTACGACTTCAGCATGAATTAATTTTAACAACAATGTTAGTAATGACAACTAGACTCAGAGTATATTAATTCATTGAAACATACCTTGCCTTCTTCTTGGGGGAAACTGCAATAATGTATGCTTTCCTCTGATCCATTGCAAGCTTTCCGCATATTTTGATAGAGTACCTCGGTGAAGAAGGGTGTAAATGGAGCCATTACTTTACAGGACAACAAAAGGACCTGAACATAATTCATATGTCTTTAAGTCTACAGTTTGTTTCGTTGATGGGATTATCACTTGAAGGATCTCAATGTGACCCAGAAATTTTATACAGTACACAGCAGGAGGCACTTAAATTTTTAATGATCATTATAGAGATAGGAGATACCACAGACATACATTGTAGAGAGTGGAGAGCGCTGTTCGGCAGTCATCTTCTCCAGTACGACCTTTTAGTCTCTTGCGGTTGAACCGCACATATATATTCGTAAGGTTGTCAAGAAACTTAAGAAGATAAGGAACCACCTAGAAGGATTTTCAATATAATGGAAATGCTTCAGCAAATTCAAAACTAAACATTAAAAATACATTACATTTCTAGAAAAGGATAGTAGTGAATGCAATAAACAGTGGCAACAAATTTCACATTTATATATAAGCAATAATTTTGCTCATGGCACTGCAGATTGGTGATTTAGTTTAGCAAATTAATAAGCAATAATTTTGCTCATGGCACTGCAGATTGGTGATTTAGTTTAGCAAATTATAAATCTAGAAGTAATAACACAATACGCTGAATATAATTTTCTTAAAGTCCTGAAGTAATATATATAAATATTCTCTATGAAATACATGCAAGAAACATTTTTAAATTGTTTCCACACTAAGTTAGGTTACTACATAGATCAGAATCTAATTCCAGAGCAAAACCCATCTTTGGCTACACAAATTGTAACAATAGTTTCAAAATGTCCAGCAAAATAATGTCCAAGCATTATTTCATGTTGATGCTCTCTCTCTCTTTTTCCTTTTGTTTTCTTTTCAGCATTTTGAATGTCCAAGGAGATTATCCTATCCTCTGACTTTGTAATCTCTTTCACTTGCAGTACTGAATTATTTTACCAAAAAAAATTAACACACATGAATTATCAAGAAAGTAAGACTTGTGTATATTAAGTGCCAGCATCTTCCCTCAGCTTTAAAATCTTCTAGGCACCATCACATGATTGACAAATGGCACACACATCAAATTTATAATTCTCTTTCTCTCATAGACAACACAACTTAGAAGTAATAATTAACTGCATTGCATAGACACATCATCAGAGCCCAAATACATAAACTTGTTACTATTTCAAAGAACTGAGCATGTGGCAGAACCAAAAAATGAATAGCATGAACTGCAGAAACACATTACTGTGTAAAGTCGATAGCCATCCATTTCTTGGTGGACAAAATGAACAAGGCTCTGTGTGGCTGAGTTAATCCACTGATCAAGAACATTAGGTGACTTCTGAAGTGTAGACTGATCAATGGGCACAAAAGGCGCTAGCCCCTCAATTTCAAGTCTCTTTGCATTTTGAACAAGGAACCTGTATGCATTATACCAAGGGAGGAAAACATCCCTAACCTGGCCCAGTTCAACACAACATAAGCAAAACAGTTGATAAGTATAATTGAATGGAGCAATTTCATTATAACTCAAATAAATTTAAAGACTAAGAAAGAAATTGATGAAGAAATATGTAACATCGGGATAATACTGACAACTCCATAAACTCCTTCCTTCTTGAAACGCAAGGTCTCGGCACGTACAACAGGAGAGTTTATAAGGTACAGTCGCAAAGCATCCTGTACAAAGAGGAGAAAATATCATGACAATGCCTTAAAAGATAAAACAAACTGCATAATGAAGTTGTTTCCCTTCACTTAAAAAAAGCAAGCAAAACATGCATTTCGACATTAAATGCCACACCACAAATAAATAATAAAACAATGGGAAAAAAAAAATGAACATATGAGTGTAAAATCATAACTATCTTACAGCCCCATAATCATTAATGACTTCCATTGGTGAAGGATAATTTTTCAAGCTTTTACTCATTTTTTTCCCATCTTCAGCCAGGACAAGTCCATTGCAAATTAAATTCCTAAAGGCAGGCTTCCCAAATAATGCAGTAGCCAACACCATAAGGGTATAAAACCTGTAAAATGGAAAGAAGAAAATAATAATAAACAATTATCATTCAGTAGCAGAAGAAGAAAGAACTCTTCAGTCCACATGAAAGTTGAGGTATATACACATTACAAACTTTAAAAATAAAAAGTGATATATGAAATTTGTTAGGCCATCCATGCGCAGCAACATGCACATCATCTAACAAAAATTTAATTTATTAAATATCATACACCATAAGGGACAAACAATTCTATTATTGCCAAAACAGATTATTGTCATTGAAAGCAACTTCCTCGAATCTGCCAAGCAACAAATAAAAGATACAACCTGAAGAGAAGCTAAGAAAGCCAACACAAAGAATGTCATAAGAAGCTTAAAATCAAAGGGTTATTTTAACCAAAATGAAACAAAGAAATACCATTTAGAAACAAAAAATGAATTTATAACCCAGCAACAATGAACAGCCATAATAGCAAGAAACTGACCATCCACGGGTTTGATCTAGTCCTTCGGCCACAAAATGTCCAGGAAAGTTCTTCTCAAACAGTTCAACATTCTCAAAAGGATAATGGATATATGCATAAGGCATGGATCCACTCTCAAACCAGCAGTCAAAAACCTGAAAGATAATATTATTAATTATTCAATAACCAAGAACAATGCACCAAATTGAAATAAGATATTATGTGTCTAGCTTCTATTATAAGTTTGATTCTTAGCTTACTGGCAATGAATTTCTTTACTATTCCTTTTTAGTGTTTACAGTTTCACCATAATGATAATTTTGACACTACTTTGGTTGTTAATAATTTTTATACAAGTAAATTTAAACATTGATTTTTCCCTATGACATAACCTTATGATCTTCCAGACATATTGGCCAGTGCTCACAAAATCTAAAACTTGAAAATTGAACAAATCAAAACAAAAAATAACATAGTATAGCACCACACAGCTGGAAAACAATATATTGGCATTCTCACATCATCAACCCGTCGAAGCACACCATATTGTGGACCACGACTAGATGGAATTGTTATATGATCAATGTTGTGACGATGAAGATCAAACACCTGTAAATTAGTAGATATTCAATACTTAGAAACAATGTCCATGAGAAATAACAGTCATTATCCATCTAGCAAATAAAACGTGTAACTTATGGAAAGAGAAAATTCATAAAGATAACATATAAATCGTGTTAATCTCCACATTATTTAGAAAGCTTGAATGTTAGAAAGTCTGAAATGGGTTTTGACCAATATATCTAATACATCCAATCAAAGGAACATTATAATTCCGGAAAGGCTTATCCGAAAAAACTTTTCCCATTCTAATAACTTCTTGCACTCCCTATTTCCTCAAAATAGTATTAAATCCTAGATATTACCCACCTTAAATCCCCACCCAAGCTTCCACAAAGAAACAAAAATGAAATAACAGACAAATGAAGAAAATCTAAGTTGAGTTATACAATAGTAAATATGGCTGTTTTGTTGCCAAGGAAGTTGCAACCTAAGCTCTTGGCACAACCTCAAGAGTTGCAAGGATTGGAGATTCTAAGAGTTGCATATCGAAGACTTTGGTACTAGCAGGATAGTTGTGTGTCAAAAGATTCCAGGAATTAGGTGTGAAATGTAGTCAAAGAGAACACTTGAGAGAATATCAAGTGTACAACTCATGGGGAAGCAAATCAAAAAAATCCTATTCATGGTATCTACCAAGCATATCGTTAGAGAAAGTTCTAGCTGCCGAAGTTCTCAAGTCAAAGGTTGTTATTTTTCTTGCGTTGGTTATTGTACTTTGTTTTCCCTCGGATTTTACTTGTATGTTTCAACCAATGTAGACAAAGGCAAAAGGCGCCTTAACCTCCAAAATGTCTTTGGCAAAAGGCGCTCACCTGAGCAAAATAAGGCGCTAAAATAAGAAAAATGCTTAAAATATGCTATACAAAATAATAAACAGATAACTATAACTTTATAACAATATTTGACATATAAAACTATTCAAAGTTGGAAACATAATAGCATCAAGTCAAGAGAGATAATAATCATCAAATAAATTAATTTAGGTCACTAAAATCACCATTCAAGCATAATAATCGTTAGGTCATAACTCACAATAATGATAAGTGCACTTAACATTTGGGTTGGACTTCTCATGTGAACCCTAAGTAGGGAAAAATAAACCTAATAGCCTAAGTTAACTAAAACGCCATAAGGTGCTCGCCTGCACTGCCAAAAAGGCACCAAAGGCACTGCTAGGCAAGCACCTGGCTGAAGCCAGTGCCTCTCACACCATAAGAGGTGATGGATTCAAATAGTCAAGGCCTTAGGCACTGAGGTGAGGGTCTTTGACAACACTGGTTTCAACGTGACAAGAAGTGTTAAGTGATGTAAAAGATTTAGGAAAGTATTAAAGGTTAAGGATATAGTTAATTTGTACTGCACCCAAAGTAAGAGGCATGAATGCCTTTGTGATCATAGTGTTAGTATAATTAGAGACTGAGAGTTCACAATAGAAATACAAAATTGATATTTCCAATAATGGTGTAAGAGGTACCATCCATCTTCAATTAGAACCCTAATTTCCAAAAGAAAAACAAAAATGCAAAAAAAAAAATCCAAAAATTCAAGTTATGCTTTATTTAATTATTTGTTTTGAGGAGGCATGCAATTCCTTTATAGGACCTCAATTTGTGAAGGTATTGTAGCTATTCTTGTTCCATTTTAGGCTTCATTTGTTAGTGTTGACAATGAAGTTGCAGTCAAAACTCATGCTATGACCTAGAGAGTCATGTGGAGAAGAGATTCAGAGAGTTGTCTTTAAGACTTTATCACCAATAGAAAATTGTGTTCTTGGGTGCTATATATAGTAACCCAACTATAGTGGACACTGGCTAGAAGGTAAAAGGGCTAACTCATGGGAGGTTGGTCAAAGACTTCTAAGAACTGTGTCATTGCGTAAGACAGTACAGCCAAGCAAAGCAGCTGAGAAAGTGGTCAAGAATTGTACAAGCAGTTGGTCTGTCAAGGCCATAGTCTGAGAATATGCTAGTTGCTAACTTCTTAAGTCAATAATTGAGTTAGTTATCTAAGTTGGTTATAGTCCTTTGTTCTCAATTGGGTGCTGTTGGTTAAAAACTATAACCTTTACAAGCTTCAGCTTAAGGGGAATTGCTAAGAGATATTTAGAATTTAATAAAATCTAGTGGATGGAGCACCCAAAGTGAAAGGGCACACCATACGGTAAAAGGGTATAAGTGGGTTTGTGCAGGCTAGAGTGTATTAGTATACTTTAGAATGAGGATTTGTTTTACATACACAACAATCGAGGATGTAAATATTCCTAAATAGTATATTTTGTTTAGAGTCCCCTCCTTTCCTTCCTATTTTTATCTCTCCCTAATTTCTCAACAGGCTTCACCTGTAAATGGAGCACAGTCCCACTATACCTTGCATTAAAATTAGCTGAATGGAGGCGACAAGGATAGAACTCCTAATTAGTAGTTTATAGATGCTCTAATACCATGTCAAGGACCTCTTCATTACAAAACATTAAGGTGTTAGAAAAAGGCTTGGTATAGCATTTTAATAACATTTCCAACAAGTAAGACTAAGAAACAACTTGATATCCTTCTCACAGTTAGCATAAATAAACAATTTTCATGGCCGAAGCAAGCTGAAATTGACTACAATATGCAACTCATTAATCAATTTGCCACTAAAAATTCCAGCATTCCACCAGATTAGTGATTCCACCGTACTGCAAAGAAAACCTAACAATCGACAATGAGGTACAAAAGACAGATCACTTGCACATCACCAACTCAGCCTATACATCTGAATTCTGAACAATAAAAGCAATTAGCAATGACATTTGCTATTTTAATAAAGCAACGAGAAAAATCTAACCTTTACACCAGAAAGCTTTTCAAGTTTTGCAACAGAATCTATGACAACTTTTTCCTCCTCATCCTCACTAATCCATATAGGAAGAGGGGTCCCCCAAAATCTACTACGACTAATTGCCCAATCTCTTGCATTTTCCAGCCAGTTGTGGAATCGCTTCTCCTGCATCAGGAGGAAAATTAGAAATATTTACAAAATCAATAGATTCAATTATAGATTTAAATTCAACCAGTTAAAACAGAAGGTATTGACCCACTTTATATATTTATGTTAATAATAAATTATAATATTCAAAGACCAATTGAATGCTTGAGCATGGATGACTTTCTTTTTAATGATAAAGGAAGAAATTATAATAAGATAGAGCAGAGATAAAAATAAGGATAGGATACCCACTTAGTCCTGCCAAGACCTCTGAATATAGGGAGAAGCTTCTCTAAACATACACAATCTTAATCAAACATCCCAAGCAACATACTCCACAAGGATGCTGCCATTCAGGGGAAACCAAATGTCATCCTTTCTCTAAAATGTTTTCCTATTTATTTTTTATTTTTTTATTTTTTTTACCTGAACTAGCAGCATAATAGAATTTTGATTAATTCATGCATGAAGGGGGAAAAAAATTAGATTCCTTTTTTAATATATTTATCTAATTATTACGTAAAAAATTTTCATGTTATAACTTGTGAATATCAGACATGAACATTTCTGTCCCTAGGTATATTCTATTTAAAATTTTAAATTTATTTGAGGGAAAGCCCATGGGCCTGGGCCCATCCATGTTTGCTCCAGATGTAAGAAGGATAACGGGAGGCCAGAGGACTCAAAGGGAGGAAAATTCAGCCCAAAAATGACTGCCTGGGACACATGTAGGGTAGAGCATGATTGGGGGGTAGAGGCCAGTAAAGGAGATAGAAAGGTGAATCAAATATGTAGGAAGGAAATGGTGAGGACGGGAGGTAAACAAGAACTGAGTATCGTGTGGGAGAACCTCTGATCACTCAAATACCAGAGAACCATTTCACTCTTTTGTTTCTCTTTATTTAGTTCTTTCTTTTCTGAGCTTGTATCTCACAGATTACCTTCACTGATCTGAGATAGTTAGTAACTCTGGTTTGCTTGCATATATATATAATACACTAGGTTTATTCAGCATTTCTACTGTTAAGTCTTCTATCAGGTTACATCAAAAGCACATGGTCAATAACTAATAATAACAATTCTTAATTAATTTGTTATGTTATAACAATAAAAGAGAACAAAAAAACCAGACACAACAAAATGTAATAAACTTCATAAAAACATTATTTAGCAACAAAAGACTACCTTGACAAAATCTGGCACCCAATAAGTCTGCTTGTTATTTTCCAGCAATTGCTCTTTCAACTTCTCCACTTGAACAAACCTAACACGAACAAAGGTATAATATCAACACTCAAGTGGACGAACCAGACATTATTACCAAGCAATCTAACATGATTTGCACAGTCATTATTATTACACAAAAAATAATTTTATTTAGAAAGAGAAGAAAGCCAAAATAAAAGAAAAACACATGAATTCAGACAAATAAATCTGCTGCCCAATCCCTATCCATATCAGTCAAGTTATAATTTTAAACAATCAACAAAACTCAGATTTCATTTCGGAAATAGTGTTGCATATTGCATTAAAAAGAAAAGAGGGGGAGAGGGGGGGGGATTTCAGCTGTAAGTGGAATAATGAAGGACAGGGATTTAATCAGTCAGTAGTCCTTTGACAAGAGGGAGTATTCTGGTTGCTAACTACGCTTCATTAACTGGAAAGAGCTCCATTTAGACACACATCAATAGAAAATGCCTAGAGGATGTAAATTTCATACAGTAAGTGTTTGGTGCATAAGACAACTGATAAATCTCGTATAGATCTATTTGGTGCCAGTGACAAAGTAATATATAGTAGTATTGAGTGACTTCAGAATTATTTTGTCTGAAAGCATGGAGAAAGCTTTCAATCTCGAACAAAACAGCCTTATAACAGCAGCATAAGTTTCCTTGGCTGCTTCCCGCACCTCATTAGCTGTGTGACATAGGAGAAAATTCTCCCCAATGTCAGTGGTCATTGAATTAATGTCCTGTTCTCGGTTTCCCATATTTTATATTTGGGATCATGATGGAATCCCGCACTGGGGAGGTTTCCTTGAGAGAAGGGCCTTATAAGCTTGAGGAGTTCACCCCCTAATAGGCTACTCTTTTGGGTGGGTTCCCTCCAAAAGCTTGTGCTCCACCAAATAGTATCAGAGCTAGTGGTTGATGTCAAGGAGAGGGCTACCTACAAAGGGTTCTAACCAGTAAAAGGGCTAACCATGGTAGACTGAAGCAACACTGAGTGAAGCATTGCCGAGTGAAGTGTCGCAGAGCGCAACCACTGGGACGTTGGCTTTTCAAGGGAGGTGTTATGATGTAGTCCCACATTTGGGAGTTTTCTTTGAGGAGTTTTACCCCTTATAGGCTAGTCTTTTAGGTGGGTCACTCCGTCAGATCATCTATTCTGGGAGGGACAGCCAGACAAACGAGGCAGTCAGCCTTGCCTCTACCCTTTGATGAACAGCGCCATACTTGCAGATCACTGGAAGTAATTGAGGCCAATTAGGCAATGAGCTGTAAACATGATTGGCATGGGTCATTTGGAACCAGGCTGCTTGACCTGGATGATCCAAATGAATGCAAAGAGCCACTTTCTCTTCGTGCTTCAATCACTGTGCTCTGTCCTTCATTCCATTCAACATTTAAGCCAAACCCAAATTGAATCATGGTGGCTGGATCACTTGTTCTCATCTCATGTGGACGTATCACACCACAAAGAAATTGTTTAGGGTTTAGGATTTATCACAAAACAAAGTAATTTGTCTGATGAGTTTATCACAACACTATGTTCTCTAAAGGTGAAGAGTCGACAGGGATAAGCTCCTATCCAACTAAGTTAGGAGCAGAAAATACAAATAACCTAGAAGATAATACAAAAAAACGGGTTTTGTGAATCCTAATGTGATTAGGATACTTTTTTTTTTTAATATTTGTTCTGTTTATTTTTTCCACAATGCACCTATTATTTAGGAAAATAGTTAGTTGTCCTATTATTTAAGAAAAAGTTAGTTATTTCATTATTCTTTTATCTGTATTTTAATTTCAGCCTTATCTATTTATTTTGCGCCAGAGTTTCCTTGTCAAAATTAAGTTGTAACCTAGGGTTTTCTTCCTATAAAAGGACTCTCTCCTGGCATAAAAAAGTTGAACAGTTCATGAATAATATTCAGTAGTTCTTTATTCACTATTCTACTCTAAATTTCTACGAGTGGAAATAACAGAAACAGAAGGTTGCGCCATTCAAGCAGAAAGCAACAGAAAAATAACACCTAATTATTTGCATAAGTGAGGCCTATCTTCAGGTGACTTCCCACAGAAACTTCTCAAAGGGAATTATGGCAGGTGTCACAGCTAGTGGGGGACCATTTTTGAAATTGAAAGGACAAAATGTTGAACCAGAGGTCCATTATTATGACTTTGGTTAATGACCAAATTGATAACCAACCGTTGGAAAACCATCATAAGGGTTCTACAAATCAGATGGACCTGTAGTGAGGTCTCCTAATGAAAAGTAAGGTGCAAATTGTATCACTACAACTATGTGGGGATTCGATGATCAAATCTGCAACTGTGAGCTCAGACATTAACCCTTAACCAATGCTCAATTCATCTGGTCGGGAAACTTAGTTTTTGATTAGCCAATTTTGAAATCTAAAGTTCCCTCCAAGGTCAAATTCATTGCTTGGACTGCAATACTCAAAAGGATAAAAAGAAAATGATATAATGCAAGTTTGACAGCCCCAGATAGCTATCTCTCTTTACCTGTATGTCCGGTGCAAATCTGATTCAGAACCTTTGGTTCATTCATTTCTCCATTTTCCAGCAGTGAGTTACCTTGGAATAGGCTCTCTAGTATTATTGGAGAGAGCTAGGTGCATCCAAGTACTTTGGACCAGCTCCCCCAATTTTGATTTCAAAGGGTCCGGTTAAGAGGAAACAAAACTGTGCATTGATATGTATGCTATTCTATAGTCGTTCAAATTGAAGGAATGCCTGAATCTTCAAGTGCATTTCTTCACCTTTAAATATGGTACAGGATAGAATTATGTTTATGGCTCATCTTTGGTGCTCAATCACTACTTCTAACATGGAAAGAGACAACTCTTCTACATTACTTACTTTTATAGGCTTATGTTACTTTATTTTGTTGATTTATTTTGGTCTATTCTGGTTTGAGGAATTCTTACCCTTCAATAGTCTGTACTTCTCTTCCTCATGTAACATTCTTTTATCCAAAAACAGACGGTGCAAATATGAAATTAAAAGTAGAGCATAGTTACTACATGGATGACATTCTAATAATTCCAGCAAATGAAATTATGTATTGCAAGCAAAGTTGACTGCTATAGCTCCACAAATAAGTGACGCAAAAAGAAAATCTTGGTCAAACATGCTTACCAGCTTGGAACAGCCCTGTAAATTAGAGGTGTCCCAGATCTCCAGCAGAATGGATATGAATGTGTAAAAGTTCCAAACTTAATTAGCCTACCCTTTGCCTAAGCAAATATGAAAAATAAGAAAAATAATAATAAGTAGCTGAATAAATCTAAAAGAAAAAGAATATTGACTCCCAAGACATAAAACTAACATGCATCCATCACATAATGTAAAGCTTTAGAATTGATACTTGCTTCAAAACAAGAAAGGGAGAGGAAATATAATAATAATTCATAATGGTGTCCTTGTAAGTATCTTCCCAAGCAGACAGCAAGGTAAAACAAGATTAAATAAAGCAAAGAAGCAACGAAAAGAATTATAACCAAATATGATTGCCTTCCCTTCATAGCTCATTGAGTTATTTTTCAAACCCTGATACAGAGCTAACACTCTTAAATTATATATTTCTGCAGTAAAATATCTGCACCCGGCCATAAAATATGAAATTTTTATCTACTTGGGCCACTTTCATTTTGAATTAGTTGAAAAGAAATTTTTACTTGCAAGAGAATGTTTTCCAAATTTGATCTTCCTTTTCACTCCACGTAAGGGAAATGACACCAAATAGTATTTCAGTATACGTAAGCTTCATGACACAGCAGGAGAGTGGAGAACAGAATAAAAGGTAGAAAAAACTAGAGACTGTGGGAGACCAATGAGTTGTAGGTCAAGAAACTCTACAAAACCCAGTAAGCCGTTATATCTCATCAAAATGATCAAAACTGATCACAATAGCTTAGAAAACCCTTTTAATAGGATCTTCCTACTAATCCTAGAAGCCTAATCCTTATAGGATGTTTCAACTTACCCTAGAATCCTAACCCTTCACTAATGCATGTGTTTCAACAGCTCCAAATCCTTCATTTTTTTTTAAATTGTCCAGTAGCCAACTCTGTATGAAATATGCATTTATGGCCAATATGGACAGCATTGGGCTTGCTCTCAGAATTTGGCACAATTTCTGTTAATTAGATTCAAAGGTTTTGGTTGGAAAAAATGAGCATGGTCATTCAGAGGCATGCAGTTTAAGTTAAATCTGTGGAGAAGGCAGAAATAGTAGTTAAGGCAAGGAATCTGGTATAATAACATGCATAAATGATTCATGTGACAGTGATTCAATGAGAAGAAAAAGTTCCAATGATCTAGATGAGACTAAAAAAATACAGACAGTAGTGGATTCAAAGCAAAAATGTCATGGATTAAATTATAAAAAAATTTTTAAATCAAGAATGAATAATTGGGTTGTCAATTCTGTAGATACCATTTAAAATGAGCATCCAGTTCTGTAATTGGCATAGGGTAAACTGTCCTTTGTAAGGGGATCGGAGAGCTTTATAAAAACAGATTAGCTCCTATTTTCCTTGAGTTCTGTTCATCTTATCCTCCAGCAGGTACTCCAAGCCAACAGGCCAATTATTTTCTTTCTTTCTTCTTCCCCCTTATTCCTCCAACTAAATTTTCATCTTGAAGCGATAGATTGATAGAATATTTTAAATGAATCCACTATTCATCCAAATAAATATTAAATCCTGTATACGATAGCACAAATAGACTCATCTGATATTAAAACGTGACATTCAATGTGTTATGCCATAAATTTAACTGATATTACAACTTAAAAGCAACATACATCATTCCAAAATTGAATTATAGGCTCTAACAAGTTTAGATACATAAATCAATTTTCATTTTATATTACTAATAAGTTCAGATGTACAGAATATACCTTCACAGCTTCAACAATATCCTTATCTGCATCTTTGATATAGCGGCCACTAAAATCAGTAATTTTGGCAGTGAAGCAGCCATCATCATCAACAGCAACAGTTAGGTTCTCCTATAGACAGACATGAGTATAAATTAAGGTATTGAGAAGGTTTTTATGAAAAAAAAAATAGATAACAGAAGAAATTATATTAAAAAGATGAATGGGGGCCTAGTCCAAGTAAAAAACATAGATCAGAACAAAAAAATTAAAAAACAGAAGAAAAGAAGAGAAGCATGCAGCAAAGCTGCAGTCTCTCTGAATATCCAGAGAGTTTGCCTCAAACAAACCCTAAGCCAAGCACCACAAACAAGCTCCAAATGAAATACTTACCCATAGGATATCTAACGACAAGGAAACACTCAGAACTGTGTAATGCCACAAACTTCTAACCACCATTGTGTGGCCAAAACCTTTGAACCTTATAAGGAGAAACAACCCTAGATCCCGCGAACAAACCCAAATCTCACCAAGGCAGGGTTAAAATTTCAAACCAAACAAACCTAGAGACTATGAAAGACAGTTAAATACCATAATGTTTTTCCAGGCATCAAAGCATCTTCAAAACAGATGAACAAGTAAACAGATCAAAATTAAAAATAATACCAGTGATCTAGCACCAAGATCACAGCTACTTGAAAAATGGACAAGAGATGATTCAAGATTGAAAAATGCATCAACATGAAACAATCATCACTAGGGGCAGAGGAAAAGAGAACACTGCAAAACAAGGCAACAAAGTTACCACGGTCCACAAGGCTAATGGTAGGTAGGCTAAGGTTACCAAAAAGCATGGGCATAGGGCAGGAAGAGGCTTTGAGTTTAACAGATTGAAAATTGAGGTTTCTATGGTTATGTTAGGGCAAAAAATATTATTGTATTATAACAAAAAACCAGTTAGTACGGAAAAATATGGGGCTTATAATTAATTTCGGGGTTGTTTTGGCAGTGTGAACAGCACCTGCGGTAGTAGGGTTTGGGTTTGATGGGTTCTAGGCCATATTGAAGCAAGGAACAGTTACAGATTTGATGGGGCGAACTCTTAATGCTGTCTGCCATAATTTCAGTACAGGGTAGCAAATTAAATTATAGAAAAGAGAATAATATCTGAGAAGAACATGAACCTATGTTTGACACCTAGGGCTTGACTGGATCACACAACCAAGTAGATAGTTTTCTGCCAAAACTCATGTAACCAGACATTGAGTCAGAAAAAGAAAAAGCATTACAAATATTTAAAAAGCCCACATAACTTGTCCCACAATGACAATTGTGAAAGCCCCTAGAAGATCATGGCTTCCTAAATAAGATACACCTAAAACAGCCAAGTAAGACCCAAAAACTCCTAAATGACATAAATTCAAGCCAATAACAGCCAAAGGCCAGGTCAGCCTGAAACTTTAAAAGAACTACAGCAAATACAACTAAAATAGTCTTCTAAATTGATAGTAACCCTTCCCCTCCTGATAAAGGTCGCATTAAGAATCCACATGATATGAAACTGCAAAAATATGCTTGAGGGCTGGAAATTGTTATTGTACACTTTCTCTTCAAAAGGCTGCTGTCAGTATCCTCCATCACATAATTGGAGAAGCGCATATAAAGGAAGGTGTAGGATGCTGTTGGGCCATAATTCAATCCAAAGCTGGATGTCTAAGACAAAAGTGTACAGAGAGTTTTTGAAAACATGCATGAACATATATGGCATATTAAAATCAAAATTTTCTAGTCATGACTTGTAAGAAAAGAAATATTCCAAAATCAAGCAATCCCATTTAATTAGTCTCAAAGACTATAAAATTTAAAAACGTGAGCAAGAACACATATTAAACAAGAAACCAATTACGTTGCTTTCATTTAAAATCCCTATGGCAATTGCATAATTCTTATATGCAACTATAAACCACACTAGGGCAATATCCAGTTATTTTTCTATCAAAGCTCCCTTACTTCCTACTTATGTAAATATTAGCAATTCTTACCCAATAGAGAGCAGGAAGAGCTTATGTCTTTTATGATAAGTATGCAGGTTCAGTATTTCCTGCTTTATCCAATTAAATCTGCATTGAAATAGTAAGCATCTAATCATTTGGTAATGATAATTATATACTTTTCATCCCCATTATCAGGTTACAGTCTTGGCTTGAATTGTAAATGCTTTTATCTGGTCATACATAATATTGTGTAGAGCAAAATTATAAAAAAAAAAAAAAAAAAAAAAAAAAGAGCATAAATTCATATGGAACGTACACATTTATAAACAAACACACTTCACCCAATAATTTTACAGTCCCAGTTCAAACACCACACAGTATTGAACTAGAAGTCTTTACTGTTCCAGTGAAAATCAAACCGAGGCTTTCAAAGATTTTTATTGCATCAGATTACAAACCTTACTAATGATTCCGTTGTCAATGCATGCACGGAAATCATCTTCACCAAAAGCAGGAGCACAATGGACAACGCCAGTACCACTGTCATCTGTAACATAATTGTCTGCAATAACTCTAAAAGCAGCACCAGCTAACTCAATAAAGTAATTAAATGGCGGTTCGTACCTGCAGAACATGTTATTTGGAATTTATAAGCCAACAAAACCCCGTTTGCAATGATGTCATTTCATAAGTTTCAAAAGGGAAAACTTAAGAGCAATTAATTCGAAGACCAATCTATACCACTATAAGGATATGGACAGATTAGCTGAGTGATTTAGCTTTTAATTGCCAATACAAAGAAAAAAGCTATTTAAATAAATAAAATTGCCTCCTAAGAAAAGCATGAGTGCATCTCAACTGACAAGCAGATAGTTCTAATATATAAGAGAAATGTTAGAGGAAGAATTTCTCACTTCTTCCCAACTAGCGAAGCCCCCAAGAATTTCTCCAGCACTTCAAAAGAATCCAAAACATTTTCTGTCTTACCACCTGAAGATCCTTTGGTCTTTGCTATTGCTTTTTTGGGGCCATCAACTGATCCATTACTGGCAGTTTCTTTGGGTTTTTCCATAGGGAGTGAAGATAGACGTGATTCAGCAACAATATAGACTTTACCCGAAAACTTGTTGCGAACCTGAATTATTTAAATCTACAAATTAGCTGTCAATTAACAAAACTCATTGGAAAGGAGAAAAAGGGGAAGGATCCTTTGTGATAACAATATAGACGTCCTCTATCTAATATGCATGGAACATAGACAGTATTTACAAAAGCAAACAAGCAGAAACAATCTTTCATCTCAACTTAATTAAATTATAATTCCACATATTGCCCTTTTCTTATCATTCTCAATGTTTCATCCAACCACACAAATAACTTCTCTTCCAGCCTTCCCCTCCATAAGTTTATGATCTCTCACTCCAGAGAAGAAAAAATGTTGCTTCCTTCAAAAGCTTGACATCTCATAAAAATTGTGCTGTCCAAATGAGCGTTATCTAACACCCTCCCTACCTTTCCCAATCCAAAAGAACACAAAATTTGATACCAAATTAATTGTTTGGACCTCCTCACTCTTCTCTCTCTTCACACAGACACACAATATCTAAAATCACCCCCCCCCCCCAAAAAAAAAAAAATACATCATTGCATTAAACACCATACAGTCACATTGAAAAATTATAAAGTAACAAAAAGCATCACGCACTGAAATCAATTGCCCACTTCATTTAGGCACCTTTCTCTATAATCTATATGTGAAAGTTATTCATCATTCAAAACGTATTGAAACATCATCATAAAAGCATCCCAACCATTAAATCATGCGCATTGTAATCCTAGCTGTAATAAATACTAAATTAGAGGCATAATCATAATTTTAAGAATCAACAACAATAGAATTTAGAATCTGAAGGGACTCAACCCACCCACGCAGGCAATACAGAGAGCAGGAGACACAAGGTAGTGCAAGAGGAAGAGGAAGGTGGGACTGCTGAAGAGAAAAGTGGGACAGATGGTCCAATAAAAGGTACAATGCTTCATAGCAGAAAGAAACACAGAAAAATGGGCAGAAATGGAATGTAATTAAGGAAAAGTAAGAGGGGCATTTGGGGAGACAAAAGTAGACTGTCTGAGAAAAGGAGGCCCATTTGGAGAAGATGTTGGGGAGTGTTCTGGCCTCTTGAAAGCCAGAGTCATTTTCTGCCTCTTTCTTGTTCATTCTGTAAATTGCAAGGGTTTATTCGGAGCTGGGTTCCAATTTGTATCATTTCAGAACTGATACAAATACAATCTTTCGCTATTCGTTTTAGCAATACAAAACGTAGTTTCCTACCATTATTCTGCACTTTTTGGGTATGGGCTGTCTGCATGTGTGAGCATTATATAGAAGAATTTTATGGTGCAGCACCCAGATTCATCACTCATGAACTCTAAAGCAATTGTGTGACACCCATGTGGTGCAACAGGAGCAAATAGGAAAGAATTGAGATTTTGATGTCATAGGGAGGAAAAAATCAGTGCAAGCTAAGGCAATAAAGGTTGTTCTTGAATTGAGTGGTGGGTGGAAGATTTGTCAATACTGAGTATATATTTCTTTTAGAGAGATATATGGGACTCAACCCACCTACGCACACAGCCAAACCAGATAGCAAGAGACTAAAGGGAGTGAAAGAGGGAGAGGAAGGTGGGAGTGGTGGTCCAATAAAAGGAACAATAATTTATAGCAGAAAGAAACATAGAGAAACAGGCACAAAAGGAAGGTATTAAGCAAAAAGTAGGAGGGGCAGTAGGGTAGTATTAAGAAAGGAGTATATAACAAAAGTAGACTGTCTGAGAAAGGGAGGATCATTTTGGAGAAGTGTTTTGGGAGAGTTCTGGCCTCCCAAAAGATAGTCTTTTTCTTCTTCTTTCCTGTTCATTCTGTGAATTGCAAGGGTGTATCAGGAGCTGGGTTTTGACTTGTATCACTTCAGAAAGTCGTGTACCAATACAATCTTTTATTATTCCTTTTGGCAATATAAAACATGAGTTTGATACCGTTATTCTGCACTTTTAATTCTAAACAACCATTGACAGGTTACAAGTAATACATTAATCTATCTCTGAAATAAAGTCAACTGACCTTCACATAGGTAAAATTAGCATTGACGCAAAGAGCAAGATTACTAGGAAGAGTCCATGGAGTTGTCGTCCAAGCTACAAAAGATGCATTATGTAAATCACCAATGACCGGAAATGCCACCATTATTTCAGGATCAGGTATATCCTGCACCAATATAGAATTATAGGCATAATTATAATCAAAAGAAATATATGCCATCCAATAAAGCAAACAGTGGGACTAAATCATAAAAAATAGAATTGCAAAGTCAAATTGTCAAAGAAAAAATCAAAAGCGGAGGCTGTTGTGCCAATGGACAGCAACATCTTTCAATCTTCAACATGTCCCCACATGGTAAAGTACAATAGGTTTAAAGCCTAGATGAAGTTTATGGCCACCACTTTATGCAAAAATAAATATAAAAATACAAAAGGATTTCCAGACCACTTGATCATAAGGATGTACCCATGCCAAAGAAAAACTGAGAACTGACCGCAAAAAAGGCTTAAGCTATTAGGTGAGGAAAACTATTGAATTTTACAACTCTAATGAAATGAATAAACTGCCCATATTATAAGAACAGGCTACAGATAGCAATTTAAGCCACCATCAAGGGTAACAAAATTGCAATATCTTCATTACAATAATAGTAATTTAAACAAATAAAAATACTAATTACTAACAGTAAAATAATTCCATTGCCATAGTAAAGATATGCAAAAGTGTGAGATTCCAAACCTTATAATCCTGACCAGCCTCAAAATTTGACAGTGGAGTTTTGCAACCTGTGCTATAGGGCATGACCTACAAGAATAACTCATACAAATTCAACTTAACTGGAGACAGTGAAAGGAAGAAAGATACAAAAGAAAAATTATATTAAAAAATTTAAAGTAGCCAGCTTAAAACTAAAAAGGCATGAAACAAAATACCAAAACGGATTCCAATTTGTCATAAGTATAAGATTTTATGAAAATAAGTAAATTACATTCACCTCCCTTAATTTTTGTTTTTCAAAGCATTTGGTAATTGGAACTGCATTGAATTTGGCCATTGGGAGTTTCTAGAAACTGCATAGGATATAAGCTCTATTCACGTTACATTAATATAGGGGAGGTTTCTATATAAATTGAAGTTAGAAGGGATAGAATGCAGGTATGGTAGACCACAAGGGATGTAAATGTATTATACTCTAAAACAATAATTAATCATTCAACTCTAACCCATTAAACAATAGTACTTGTATACTTGCATTACAAACTGAACAAAAATGTTTAAAAAAAAAATACAAATCAAAATTATATCTAGCAGTTTCTCATAAGTTTCATGTTACAGTTATGCAGCCACGGAAAATCCTAACTTCTAAACAGCAGATCAAGCAATGACAATAAATGACTAAAAAATACCTTACTAACTTTTGACTCCATATATAAGGTAAAGAAATAATATAGTAAACCTTAACGCATAGCTTATATTTCAAAGTGAGAAGAACACAATCCACTCCCTCTTCACTTTACAATATATCAAGATGACCATGAAATGCAGCAAGTGATACACATAGCAAGGAAATTTCTTTAATATAAAAGTCTGCACGTTGTAGAAATATAATTTCTATGATGTTTTTGCACCAAGCAAGCATTCCACTGGCAGAAATCTTTCACCAATGACTCATCATAATACACCTATCCTGATTTTACCAAATCTATAGTCTTCTTCGCATTGACTTTTACCTATCTGATACTGCAAGCTAAAAAAAAACCAGAGGGCTGTCAGCTCTTATAATCCAAACGTACGTACATGCCACTCCAGAGCCCACAGATTGCCATAGCGCAAAATACTCAAAATGTAACGAAAGACCCAGTTAAAAAATTACATAAAGAAAACCTAAGAATCCCATCCAAATCATCACTACCTTATTTTAGAAAGCACTGCCATACAAAACAAAACCTTACCTTGAAGCTTTTATAGACAAGGCCCTTGTCGTACAGCTGCGCAAACACCCACCAAACGGACTCCATGAATTTGAGGTCCATTGTCTTGTAATCATTTCTGAAATCAATCCATCGCCCCGTGCGCGTAACGACCTTCTCCCACTCCCCCACATAGCGGGTTACAATACTCCTGCACTCCTCATTGTACTTATCAATTCCCAATTTCAACACATCTTCTCTCTTCTTAATCCCTAGCTTCTTATCAATCTCATTCTCCACAGGCAAACCGTGACAGTCCCAGCCAAAGCGTCGGGTTACATGATGACCCGTCATAGTCTGGTAGCGTGTGACAATGTCCTTGATGGTGCCGGCCAATATGTGGCCATAGTGAGGGAGACCCGTCGCGAAGGGTGGGCCATCGTAGAAGATGTATTCGGGTTTGTTGGCAGTGCGAGCTAATTGCGTCTCAAATGCCTTGATTTCAGACCACAAATCAAGTATCTTCTCTTCTTGTTTGGGGAAGGAGAAGTCTTTACCTTCGCACACGTCGTCCATGGCGGACTCGAATTCGATCCTGCGGAGCTACTGCGAAGGTGCGAACTCGTTGAGTTGGGACTTTTTGCTTCAGTGAACGCCCAGCCGCCAAACCAAAGAATTTCCAAGCTGAGACTGCTGGCGGGGTTTTGTTCAGAGCATAAACCTAGGCAAGTTTTGTTTATCTGAAAAATAATAATAAACAACAGAAAAAACATTTAACCATCAATGCCCAGTCATTTTAAGGGTAACATGCATAACCTTTGGCCTTTGGTCTATTGACATATGAGTTTACAATATTATAATGAATCATACATCCATTATTAGGACTAATTATTCCCAAACAAGTTACGTTTAAGGTGACTTACAGGAAGAAACAATTTAGAATGTTAGCTAGTCCAATTGTTAATAGAAAAAATTTACACGAAATTACTTATATCTTTGTCTATCTTATTTTTTAATTAAAATATAATAAATATTTAACTTTTTAATCATATTGTGACATATGTATGATTATTGCAAAATATTGTATTATTTTTTAAATTAAATTATATATTATTATTAATTAATGAAACACTTGTCATATTTTTATTACAAAACAAGATATCAAAAATATAAATAGTTGTATATAAGTTTAATCCTTATTAATAATAAATGTAAAATAGAGTTTGAATCTCTCATAGTACGAGGGATCTTTCTCCTATAACAAAAGTAGGGCTATTGGATCAACAACTAGAGGGATCCTTTTCCTATAACAAAATTAAGGTCAATGGCTCTAAATTTTTTATAAAATATATTTTTTAAAGTAAAAATTAATTATTTTTATAAATAAATACTTTTTTATACAAAATAATATTTAGTTAAAAAATAATATAATCTAAAATATAAAGAATAACCTGTGATATATTAAAAACAATTTAGTCTTTTTATTTCTTTGATTATATATCATTCTTTATTAAAAAAGTAAAATATTAATATATATATATATATTTATTTATTTATAAAATGATTATTTTTTATTTATAAAAATTGGAGGGGATCCAAACTCGTAAAACACCAAATAATCATTACCAAGTGTGACATATATTAGACCTAAAGTTTCATATGATTATTAGTTATAGTAAAAATTTGGATACCAACTCTTACATTTAGTACTTTAGCCATTATATGATATCTTAAATAACTAATGTCTTAATTAACATGATATTCTAGTTAGCTAATATCATAACTTATATAATTAACAAAATTATTAAATCGTAATATCATAACTAACTATTGGTTAAATTATACAAAACTTTCTTAAACTTTCAGATAATCTTCTTGACTTTCAAAACTTGACGATGAACTATGTTAAACTTTTAAATTTGTGTAGATAATCCCATTACTATTAAATGGACTTTCTAAAGTTTAACTTTTTATGCAAGTAATTTCCTTAAACTTTATATTAAATGTAGATAACTCATTGAACTTTTGGTTATATGCAAATAATCCTCTTATTTATTATGCTTCTACTGGTGAAATAATTACTCACTAACATAAGGAGTGTACTTACATATAACCAAATGAAGAAACGAGATATATTGTTTCCTTGGAACTCTAGATAATCAAGTAAATTTGTTGTTCCATTTTTGGCAACCAAATGGAAAACAAGTTATAAATCAAGGACCATTTGCAGAGTAATCAAAAAAGCATTCAAGTTCATTCCTACAGCAAGATCAATAATGTTTTTTATTTTAAAGTTATTCATTGCTGAGCTCTAATAAATTGAGTCTCTAAAGCCATAGTCATCTATGCTCGACTTTCATCCTAAAGGAGAAATGTCTTTCTTTCTTTTACAGGGATGACAATAGTAGTATATTTAGCAGAGAAGACAATGCATGGATGGTCTTTAAGCATATGTGTCCTCCATGCATTTAATTATTCCTTTTTAATCCTTTTTTTTTTCGGCTTCCTTTGACGCATCATTTGTGTAAGTAGAATGTGCTCCCCAAAACTTTGGAAAGTCATGGGAGGTGGTGTAATACTGAGCATCTAATTGAATAGATGACCCAGATTTTTATTAGAGATTCTCTAATAAAGTTACTATACTCAAATAGATTTGGCCCCTTTTTCAATTCCAATGAGGCGAATTTGTTATCTTTTATATTTTATTTTGAAAAATTATAATTTAATATTATATTTTAAAAATAAAAGCATATCATATAATTTTGAATTAAATTAAATTAGATTAATTTACTAATAATATATTGAGTTTCTTCTTCTTATGTTTAAAAGTAACTTTAAATTTAAATGAGTATTGTACTATATTATATATTACTCTTTATGTTAATATTAATACCATTACCCAAGTACCCGTGAAGATATATCTACTCACTATTTATATAATATATTACAAAGATATACTAAGCAAAATATATCATCATTTGACAATGCCATGATAGTTCTCTAAATAGCCCAAAATAGTATTTTTGAATGAAGTAAAAAAGTTTATTAGATGAAGTGTTAAAATTTATAATTGCCAATTTATTAAAAAAAAAAAATTTATAGAGTATTACAAATATTATTTTATCCATCAACATTTCAAATTTTTTTTAGCATTTTAATGAGAATCTTCGAGATCTAACTAAAAATAATATTGACATTTAAACTTAATTATGTTTTACTTAATGATTGTATAACTACTATTTACAAAAATATATCAAATGTTTACACAAAAATTAAATATGAAAATACATACTTAATATATATGTGATTCTAATGGGTTCAAATTAAAATGTCCAATAATAAAATAAAATAACATGATTGATAATTGAAGTTCAATAATTTTAATGGGTTTAAAAAATCAAAATACATGGGGCATAAAATTAAAATGTAATACAATAAACATTAAAAAAATTTGAGGGGGGCAACTGCCCCCATCACAACAATGTGGCTCCACCCTTGCCTCGATAAAGTTGGGATAGAAAGATGAATAAAATAGAAATTTCAAATTTAGCTTTCCTATGCATGAGAAATTAAACATTTTCCTTAACTATGCACTTTAAATATTAAACTATCTAGTAAAAAAGGCAGGATGTTATGCATTTCCATTTTGAAAAGTGTTTTGTCCTAATTTCTAATTTTTCATTGTTTGGCATTAGAGACATAAATCTACTTTAATTTTTATGGAGAAATTACTTAACAAGGTTTTTATTTGCCATAAAAATATCAATCTTTTACTATGTATAATTTAACAAGTTTTACATGGTCTAAAAATTATGTTTATTCTTCTTCCATTCCCTAATCTTTTTACCTTTTAGAATTTAGTTGCAATTGATTATGTCCTCCTTTCATGATTTGGCATATAACAAGCTAATAAACCTTCTTAAGTTAGATCTCCTACGACATTATAATGCTTAAATTTGTAATGCATGTAAAAGTTGGACCTTTTGCTACATTTGATGTTGTCTTCATTTTACTATGAACAAAGGAAGAAGGAAGGTGAGAGTGTCCAAACCTGCATAAGCTTCTTAGAATGGTACTTCTTGGAAGAAAATAGAAAAATAGTGTTGCTATTTGGGGCAACCAATGAAAAAAAGGTGTGAAAACATGAAGTAGTGTTCACTATTAATTGGATCCAACAACCCTAGTTCATTGAATTGCTTAGCACAATTTAAATCCTAATAGTTGAAAATCTATTTTTTAAGTTGGCTAGCAATACGTTGGAGCATAGTAGCATCACTTTTCAAAAGTAGACCTCAAGATCAAAGTCTTTTTTGTTATTTCCGAGACCAAACCAACTAGTAGGGGCTTAGGCAGGCCTAAATTTATTTGAACAAAACCCTATTTTGATCCTTCACTCACCTCTCATTTTTATTTTGGTTTTCCACTTCTTTGAAATCTCAAATCTCCCCAATTCAACCATATGTCCTTCAGACTAGTCCCCCTATGATGCCACCATGAAAAAATAGCTCACGTGACGTGTTAAACACTAAGTTGGATCTAAATCATACACTATCCTTGCCACATTATAATCTTGATGGCCCTAAAACACCTAAAAAGGCAAAGCAACATCTTCAATCATCTCATCTAAGATTCTTTAATGATCTCCATATAAATGTCTTTGCTCCTATCTAATTACCACTCATCACAAAATCTACGTCAGCTCTTTACCATTGATTAATTCCACACTACTAAAACTCAAGTCTTCCACCTGCCATCAAACAAATATAAGAGCATCGAAAAATGACTCCATTCATGAAAGCTTTAGTCAATTTGCCATTTACTAATTAACTTTCAATCCATTTGCCATTTACAATGAAAGTGAATGGTTTTGTCTTTATTTGCTTTTGCCCTTAATGGTGTCAAATAGTAAAGAAAGTAAATAAAGGAACGGAATATGTTCCCCATGTGAGACTCTGAAAAAAAAAAAATATATTAAATTCCTTAATGCATGTGATATGTTCCCTCCAATTTTATTAATGTTACATAATGGATATAATATATTTATTTATAATCAGAACTTTACTCATTTGAATCAGTTTTAAATTCTTTTGTTTTGATTAACATATTTGTTTCTTTTGTTATGATTAAAAGACTTGGACTCTATCAAAGTTTTAATAAGTTGCATTATTTTATATTGAATGAAAGAATGAGAAATTTTATGAGAAAGTGATAACTTTATGGCACTTATTGGAATCCCACTTTGCAAGTGATAACAAAATAGATCTTAGGCTTTATTTAACTGTGTTAATTAGATTTGTGTAGTGAGTGGCCCTATGTACTAATAAGTTTTAAGTAGCTATAACTATTACTCTATGTACATATAGTGAGAAAGGTCACCAAAGTAGTAATGTCTTTAATTAACATGTGACAAAGAATGTCTAAAGAAGTTGTCAAATTCCAAATGATAAAATATTTGTAATTGGTTTTAATTCTGATTGACAACATCTTAAGTTTTAATTAATTATCTTGATGATAATATATATATATATATATATATATTTATTTATTTATTTATTTATTTATATATCATGTTTTATTTACACATTATGATATTGTTATAATTTTCTTCTCATTATATTAGGCCTAAGTGAAAAGATGTTGAATAAATCAAGTTTGGAGTTGTGAGTGCCAAGCAAGAAGAAGAAATAAAGATTCAAGAGTATCCAAGTGGATTTGATAGATGAGTCGAAGACGAGGAATATAATGACAACGCATTGGATAAAGAGGATGCTTACTTGTTTGTTTGGTATATATTCTTAATTATGCACCCTAACTTATTAAAATTAACCATATATATATATGGGAACACATGTTAAATAAATGATGCTAGCTTTTTATCATGTTATCAATGTGTTTTTAAATATATCGATCTTACACCCGTGTAAGGGAGAACCAAGGACATCCACCACATGTAACGTTCTCGTATGTAGTTAATGAACAATATAATTATGAAGAACTCCACAATGGCATAAACTCTAAAGAAAAGAATGAAAGGAAAAGGAAAATTATATATCATCAGCTTAACAATGGGGTAAGCTTTAAAGATGTTTCATTTAAGCTTAGGATAAAGTTTAAACATCTACCAGTGTTTAAGCAAGTTATAAGGGAGTACACTATTAATGTCAATATGAGAGAAAAGAGTCTAAAAAATGATGCCAAAGAGTGTTAAGAAAAATTTGAAGATCTTTGCCCTTGGATAATACTTTATTCATGGTGAAGGTGACTAAGTCGTTCCAAGTTAAGACATTTAACAATGAATACACCTACAGTAGTACTATGAAACAAGGTAGTCAAAGGCAAATGACACCCTTAAGGCGTCAGACCTACAAAATGTAATATAAGCCAAAAATGTACTCACCCGAGTAAAGTAAGGCAATATAATAGAAAAATGCTAAAATATGCTATATTAAGAAAAATGAAATATATAAATGCAACTTTGTAAAAGGACTCAACATATAAATTAACTACTCAAAGTTGTAAACTCTATATAATATCATATGAAGTAGTTATATAGTCAACTTTACAACTTAAAAGATGAAGTACAACTATTAATTGAAGCCATGGCAACCAAGCCAATAACAGAAAACCAAGATAACAGCCAAGTCATTAACAAAAAACTAATATGACAACCAAACCATTTGCCAAAAAGCCAAGATGACAACTATGTCATTTAGAAAAATAAACTAAGAAAGCTACCAATCCATTAACGAAAAACTAAGATGGCAACATGTCATTAACCAAAAACCAAAATCCAAAAATTATAAGTGTATTAATTTGAACCATTAGATTCATATTGATAATTATCAACACTTTCATGTCCATCTTCATATGATACATATCCTTCAAAGTCTTCTTCTGTCTCATCTAAAGCAATCTCCATATTTTGAATTAGGAAGTGAAGTAGAACCCTTTGCTGTCTAATCTTTTGATTTCGTTAAGTTAGCATTTTTTGTTTGGCTTATGGTTTGTTTACTTAATTCTTCAACACCTGCTACCTTTGATACAACCTCCTAAGTCAATTTTTCATTTTCATTATCAACATCTTCAACAACATATACTTCAACACCCTATTTTCCAACTAATCACTCATTTCTTTCATCAATATCATCCAAAGAAATGGGATCATCATCATTTCTACCATATCAAGCTTTGAGAGCTTGATTATATTTCACCAATGCCAAATCATTGACTCTTTTTTAAGCAAGTTTGTTCCTCATTTTCGTGTGAATCTAAGAATACATGTAATAATTAATTTCCTATCGTAATATAATAAAACATACCAATAAAGTGCTAAAATAAATTAAAAGTTTAATACCAACTTGCTCAAATATACTCTAATTTCGTTCATAGTCTAGTGCACTAAATGTTAAGCATAGAATTCTAATTGCTGATAGTTATAAATGTGAAGTTAACTTCCATAAATAACCGACCATTCTGCTGCATAATCAATAAAGATTTTTATTAAGTTAGTGATTCATTATCTAAATACAAATTGTAAAACTAGGTAGCAACTTTACTTGGAGAACTTATCTTCCTTCTTTTAATGGCTAATAAAACACCAAAGAGTCCTTCAGTTATATTATATGTAGTCAACTTAGTCATAATATTCTCATACACATCAAAATCATTCGCAAGCTTACCCTTGCAAGAAATAAGTCTTAATGTGACTACTTTATCAAACTCCATATTTGGATTGTCATATAAGAATGTTGGATTAAGGAAATGTGCAACAGCATGTAGACTTTGATGAAGTTGGCAATCCCATCTTTCATCAATAATTTTGAATATTTCCTTATACTTAGCCACATTATCATTAAATGATTATTAAATTGCCTTATTAGCTCTACCTATGCCTTCATAAATATAACATATAGTTAGCTGTTTTTCATTATCTACTAGCCTAATTACCTAAATAAGAGGACCCATATCTTTAAGTATATAAACAATCGTATTCCAAAAAGAAGGCAGAAGCATTGTTTCCACCACGTGTTTACCATTAGCTTCATTTGACCATTTACTTTAAACCTATTCCTCTAAAGTAAACATAGCCCTTAATAGATTTTTTGTTGATATGCATTTTAAAATGAGATAAAAAGTGCAAAATTTTGTTTTCCTAAGCCTAACCAATTCTTTTTGCTTTGTGAATCCCCATATCATATTTAGAACACTAACATGGTTATATATATATAACCAATCAAGTTGATTACCCCTTCAATGGTTCTTGAAACTTTAGGTATTTTTCCAATATCTTCTAGCATTAGATCCGAGCAATGTACTACACATGGTGTCCAATAAAGGTTAGGCCTATTCATTTTAATAACCTACTAGCTGCCTTGAAGTTGGAACTATTGTCGGTAACCACTTACACCACATTCTTTAATCCAATGTACTCTACAAAGTCATCAAGTAATTTAAACAATCTTTTAGTTGTTTTTATGTATGATGATACACCAAAAGACCTTACAAACATAGTACCAACTAGGCAATTTACTAAAAAACTAATTAAGCTCTTATTTGTTTAACTAGTCCACCCATATGACATAATTAAACTCTCATATTTCTTCCATAAGTCTTTATGACTTTTCATCATATTATTTGTGAATTCAACTTCCTTCTTTAAGATTGGCACCCTCAACTTGTGGTAGCTTAAGGCTTCAAATTTGGCCTATATTTCCTAATAGCTTAAATCATCAATTTAATTGCATCTATTTGTGTTACATTAATTAGAATCCTTGTTTGGTAGAAAAAACTAGCAATGCATTGGCACACCTTAGCCTTTGTTTACTTATCATATTTATTTGTTACATTTGCTTAATGTATCTTCCCCTCTTACCTCAGTTGAAGTACTACTTCTGGTTTTTTTCTCATAAAAAAATCAATTAGTCCTTTTTGTTTAAGCTTATTTGGCATTGACACTACATTTTTAACCTTTTTCCTTGTCTCTTCATCCTTAACATCTTTTGTCTCAACTTAGTTGTTAAACAAATCTAAGTTATGGTTTAGAGGTCTATCATAAGTTTCTTTGGACTATTTTTGTCCCCTTCATATATTCTTTCAACTCCTTCCTAACATGCTTTAGACATTATAAACATCTTGCAACATTCTTGTGACCCTTAACTTAGTGCATCTTAGCTCTATGAATATGGTGTCCCGAAATATATATAATTATATATAGTAAAATTTTAACAAACAACATTTGTCAATTGCACACAACAAAAATATAATATCATATGGCATTTAAAATTTAAAAGAAAAAAACTTTTGAGTAAGAAAGTATTACAAAATTTAAAATTTACTTGTACATTGTTCACTTTCATCCTAGTTAGCAAGGTTCTAATTTTTCAAGCATAGCCCACAAGGATCTAAAAACTCAAAAATTAAGGCTTGACCTATGTTAAGCTCAATTTCTATTTCAACACCAAAATTAAATAGGTTCATCGTACCCATCACTTCTACCTAAGACACATATGTAACTCAATCCCATCCTAATTGTTTTTAAATGACTTAATAGGTGTTTTAGAGGAAATCATATTTTTGTACATTTTTCTTCACTATCACCATAGCTTGTTGTCAATTTCATGGAAGACCTTCGGCCAAGTCAACACGTAGAAAAACACAAGTGAACCATGTAAGACCAAGTACCCTAGCCATGTATATTTAATCTCTTTTTGTACTTCTTCATATCTCATATTAAATGCAACCTCATAATGGCTTACTTGTCATATTAAGTGTAATGATGCTTTACCTAGGCTTAATTATTGCCTACAAAACCATGTGTGCTTTACTTACACTCTTCGTTTTGGAAACAAAAAGAGATGATGGTTTGAGAAGCTTTCTGTAAAGTGAACAAGAAAGGTTACACTTAAGTCTTTAGGCAAAATATTACTTGTAGTCTATAAAAATAACATAATTTTGGATTTGTCCCATTCACATAATTTTTCTTTCAATTAAATCCTATTCATAAAACATAAAATAAATAATTCTTCTCTTGCTTCCAACAAAAGATAACGTGTGGTAATTTTTGGAAAGTATATTCTATCTGACAAGTTAGAATTTAACCAAAATCTAAAACTTATCATTTCATTTTAGTCCAAATTAAAATGATATTTCTTTTACAAATAAGTTTCTCTTTCTTTAAAACACTTTAACCCCATTTGTATGTGTTAAAGGTAATTATGCCTAGTCTAGTTGATATTTAAGAATCTAAGATGGTTTCACACATTTGCCTTATAATAAATAGATACAAAATTAAGATAAGAATGCCATATGTCATTATATAAGTAGATAAGTTCACCTTAGCATGTGGAAGTCACACACTTTCAGCCAATGACAACAAAACATACAAAAAGGTCTTCATACTTAGTTGAGACATCAACATTCACACCACAAAACCACTATAGTTGAGAGGATAACATACACACTTTTACATAATATTTGATATTAAAGAACCCTACTACACTATCTACAAACTAAAACTTTTTCTTCAAACAGAGTATTCATTCGACCAGTCTTAAACACCACCATACTTGCTAAACAAATCATTAGGTTAGTAAGTACATAAGGTTGTCCTGAGTCTAACTTGGTCAATAAAGGCTCCATGAAAAACTCTCCCTCATAGTAGTACACGATTAGAGGAATAAGTAAGGAGAAAGTTTCACAATCCTAAGTGAAGCTAAATAAATAAAATGCATACATCTTTACCTCTAGAAAATGTGAAGAAATGAGTAAGAAGATAAAAATCCCAATAGTTAAATAGCAACTCTAAACATCAATTTAATGAGGTGATGTAAATAATATTGCAAAAAAAAATCAATATGAAGATAAACATCTCAAGCAAGGTTACAAATATTCCATGGAATCATCAAGATATGCACATATGCCAACAACAACAAATTGTTGCATTGTATATGAAGTGCTTCCATAAATGCCCACAATATTCATGAACATCACTAAACAAAACACATGCAAGAGTAAGTTCAATAGCTATCATGGTATAAGTTTTTCTTAAGAGTAGGTCTCGGTCAAGCAAAATTTCTTAACCTCCTTTCAGTATCAAAGTGATATTTTGTCACTTAACCAAGAGAAAGAGTAGAAAATGATAGAGTGTTAGTGAAATTTACGAAAGAATAAAGAAATAACCTAAGAATTTTTTGCCTTTCTTTTTAGCCTCCTCACTTACTCTCTGTCTCTTTTACAAGTTTGTCTCTTCCTTTAGGTGTAGCTTATGGTTTTTGAATGGTGGACCCCCTTCTTTTAATAATTATTTTACGTCTCTTTCACACATAATTGAGTAGGTGGCATTAACATTTACTCTTTCTTTCCACGTGGCTTGTCTCACATGAAAGAAGACACATGACATGCATGCTATGTGCTAACTGCCTCTTTTCTAATTCCAAAGGGAATTTTGCACTTCTATATTGCACATTATTAGCTTTTGTCAGTAAAAATTACATTTCTTACCCCCATTTATATGTAGCCATGTGGATACATATAATTCAGAGTCCCTATCTTTTTATTTCTCTCAAATCATTACTTCTTTTTTGTTAGCCCTTTCTTTTCTTCTTTTTGAAATTATTGTACAAAGCTTCCTTTACATTTTTGTGCTTTTCTAATTTAATCCCCTAGTTATTTAAAATTTTCAATTAATGACATGAACTAAAAATTTGAACCTCCTTTTTTATTAATTTCCCATTGGCTTTTCCTGAAAATTAAGGAAAATTTACCAAGTGGACTAAACAAGTTAAAATTAGGATATTACAATTTCTCCCCCCTTAAATAAAATTTTTCCATCAAAATTTTGACTTATCTAATAATTGAGACCATCTTTCCTTCACTTTTGCTTTTGCTTCCCAAGTCGCTTCTTTTAAAGTTAATCATTTCCTGACCACCTTAACTAGAGGCATCTCTTTCTTTTAGAGTTGCTTGGCTTGTTTATCTACAATTTTGTCAAGTTCTACTTCGCATGTTAAGTCCCCCTCATATTTGCATATTCATATTGTATAATGTGTGAAGAATTAGGCTAATATTTCTTAAGTTGTGATACATGGAATACATTATAAATCTGGTAAAGGTTTGGGCGAAGGGGTAAACGATAAGCAACTGATCCCATATGGTCTAAAATTTAGAAAGGTCCAATATATCTAGGACAAATTTTTTTGACTTTTGAACATTCTCTTCGCCATTGAAGAGACACATAGAAATACATGGTCCACTACTTGGAACTCAAAGGATTGATTCCTTTATCTACGTAACTTTTATGTTAGGTTTAAGTAGTTTGTAACTTTTCTCTAATCATTTTAATATGTTTAGTGGTCTAATCAAGTAACTCTGGACCTAGCATGCTTCTTTCACCTAACTCAACCTAACAAATAATGAATTTATATTTCGTGCTATATAAGACTTCATACAGGGTCATTTAGATAATAGAACGATAACTATTGTTATAAGCGAACTCTGCTAAAGGAAAACAGTAATCCCATTCTCCTTACATTTCTAAAATATAAGCTTTAAGCATGTCCTTAAAAGTTTAGATAATTGGCTCTATTTGTCCATTTGTATGGGGATGGTAAGCAGTACTAAATGTAAGTTGGGTACTAAAAGCTTTATGTAAGAATGTTCAAAAATTTGAAGTGAATCATTGCATATATCTTTATTCCTCTCCAATCATTGCTTCCTTTTCATTGGCTCCCTCTTTTCTTCTTTTCAAAATTATTGTACGAAGCGCCCTTACATTTTTGCGCTTTTCTACTTTAATTCCCTAGTTATTTAAAATTTTCAATTAAGGACATGAACTAAAAATTTGAGTGCCATTTTTATTAATTTCCCATTGGCTTTTCCTAGAAATTAAGGAAAATTTACTAAGTGGACTAAATAAGCTAAAATTAGGATATTAAAATGAATCCTAGATTTTGTCGCTTTGTTACAAAACATACAACAACTGAATTTTTTGCTCTTGCTGCCTATGACTACTTCCCTCTATATTTATTTAGTTTAAAATTGAAATTAAAGCATAGAAGATAGAAAATTTTCAAATAAAAGCACTTTCAGACTTTTAGCTTCAGATTTCATATAAAAAATATTTTTAGTTCCATATTTGAAACTAAAGTAAACAAGATGCAAAAGTTTAAGGAAAAAAGGTTTCATATTTGAAACATAACAAATACTTTTAGTTTTAGATTTGATAAATTAAAATTATCACTAGTTTTGGAATTTAAAAAACAATATAGAAAATAAGTTAGAACAAAAAAAAGGTATAGAAGTATAACTTCAAATTCAAAGTGAAAAAACATTATAGAACAATTTAAAAAGCAAGAAGAAGCAACAATATAGGATAAGTAGAAGCTATAAGAAAAAAATATAGGATGAGAATAAGCTAAAAATATATATATATATATATATATATATATGACAAGTAGAATCTAGAAAAAGAGTTGAACTAAAAGAAGGGTGAAAGAACAACAAAAAATAAGAAAACAAAACATAGTTTTAAACTTTAAAAAGTAAAAAATACTCAATTTTAAAAGTATTTAATAAAAGAAAATTTGAAGAACTAAAAAAAGTAGAGGAAAGGAAGAAATAGTAGCTACAAAGCATTGACAATGAATGGTATCTGAAAGATAAGGCAGTCAATAAACTTGCCTTCCCACTCTCCTTAATACTTCTTATGTGCATGCTTTTCTAATTTTTTTATGTGTGCCATTTGGGATTGAAAGGACCACAAGCTTGTTTTATCTAACCCTAGATTGGATTACATTATGCTGAAGTTAGTAATTAATATGCTTATATTCTGAAGTTAGTATTTAGGTTGAACTTTTAGAACTAAAGTTAGTATATTATATAATTTGGACTTAAACTATTTAGGCTCAGCTTTTAAAAATAACCCTAACTAAAAGCATTCATGTAAAACCTAACCTTCCACTAAGCACCAAATGCATTAGAGTATGAGGCGCTTCAGGGCTCCAAAAAGCAGTGCCCGGCTGAGTGAAAGTAGTTCCTCTCACACCATCTAAGGCGTTGGAACAAAAGAAGGCTTAAGGCGAGTTCCTTTAACATCATTGCCATGAAGACCAAACAGGCAAGCACTAATTAGCTTGTTGTGAAGTTATCATTCTTACAATGTAATGCAAAATTATAAGGAAAAGATGTTGGTAATGATATCAATGAGATGTTTTGCCTTGGTGTATTAATAAGTGGGGAATATAGAGCATAGGACATGGCAAAGCTCCTTATGGAAGGCAATGAAAAAGAGCAATATCGATGACTTCAAGAATACTACTGGGAGATTATACAAAGTAACCTTGGAAGTAAGTGTTAGAACGACATTTCTAGAATTGCTCTAAAACTCCCCTCACATTCAACTAATTATACATATGTCTTGATGCTTGCAAGAAGGTTTTTGGCCAATTGTAGGACAATGATTGATTAAAAATGCTTTTTGAAATAATACTACAAGGGCTAGTTATTATCAATAGTTAAGTAAGATGGAGACAACTCTTTTTATCCTATAGTTCTAATATAGGGACTGAGAGTAGGGATACATGGGATTAATTCATTAGGAAGTTATTTGAGGATATAGGGCTCATCTCCAATGGTTGTGCATGATCTTTTATCCTGAATAAACAAAAGGTATGCACAATAATATTAGCTTTATTCAATAGTTGTTTTATGGTTAATCAATGGTTAATTTTACACTAATGTTGCTTTATTCCATAGTTAAGGCTTAATACTTGCTATTATTAAACTAACACCTTATAGTGAACATAAGCTTCTTGTTTACCATATATACAACAACTATGGCAAACAAATCTAAGGTACGAACTTAAAGAATATCATGTGGAGATATACAAAATCAATGACAATGCAAGAATTTACCTGGACCATAAACCAGTTAAAGTAGTTCAAAGATAAGGCACAAGAGTACTTACCGAAAATCCCTTTTAACCAATGGACCTATGCAGCATTTAACTTAAGTAGCAAAAGTCAGGTTGGCACCAATAATATGTGCGAGCAATTTAACTTCAAAATTATGGAAGCAAGAAGCAAGCCTATAATTACAATGTTGGAAGAGATACGCATGTACATCATAAAAAAATGAGAGGTTTGTCATTGACTTGGCTTTACATAGCTACTCTTGTAAGTCATAGGACTTATGTGGCATACCATGTGCCCATGCCATTACTGCAATTAGGTGATGAAACCTTAACCCCGAAGATTGTGTGCATCATAGCCTAGCTCAAATGACTTATAAAAGAGTATATATCTTACTAGTTAACGAGCAACAATTATGGCATAAGGTAGATGGTAAAGAGCTCCAACCTTCTCTATCAAAAAGAAATGAGGGAGAACAAAAATGCAGAAGAAGAAAGACCTAATTGAACGTGAAAACAAGATGTAGGCCCACTTAAACTAAAAAGGCAAGTGATTCAAAATGTAAGAAGTGTGGTCAAGAAGGTCAAAACTGCTTAAATTGCCCAAGGCTTGATATTGTGAGGTCTAGTACTCATAATACCAACATGTGATTTACAATTTCACTTTAGTTATTAATGCTTATGCACATCGGTGTAGGTTTTTGGAAATGGAGAAGATCAAATTTAGGTAAGGTTAATTGTCCTTTTAGCTTAAGTAACCATCAATTATAACACATTCACTTCTCATATATGGTTGCAAGATGGGCTTAACAATAGGGGTGGAGTTAGCAAAGAGACCATTGCATTTATGAGCACTAGCACAAGAACAAGTGTTACACCTTACCTTATAAGGACAAAAAAAAAATCATCAATTGGCTAAAATCAAAAAGCATGAATAGAACTTGTCCAATGGATATGTATTTTGACCCAATGTGGATATTTATTTCGACCTTATATGGATATGTATTTTGATGCTTTTTAATATGTATATTTAACCTTTCTTGGATATGTATTTAAAATTTGATTGGAAATGTAGTTAGTCACATGTATGTGCACATGACTAATGATATTTAGTAAATTTGAAATATATAAGTATTGTTATATGAATATGATATTTGATAGGTCTAATGTGTGTGTGTGTGTGTGTGTATAAGCATTCCTCAGTTTATTTTTTTTAATTGTGTAGCAACTCTGTCTTGTGAAGTTGTATAATATTTTTTGGACGTGTAGCCCTCCCTTCTACTTAAAATAAATTACAAGGTATCTTATTTATCATCATTAGTAAATGTAAAAGTTATAACATCATCAATTTATTAAAAAAAGTTATGCAATTTCTTTAGGTATATTATGTAGTTAATTGTGATAATTTTGAGGAGTTTAAAATCATTCTTATTATCATTAATAAATATTGTGGGCTATAAAACTAATGACGTGTTTATTATGAAAAAAGGAAAAAGAGATGGCAATGTTAGAATAATATAATTCTTAAAATCTATTATGAAAACCTTTAAAAAAATTATAATGTATAAATTTTATAAGTACAACATACATTATTAAGTTTTGTAAATACGTTTTCATTTAAGCATAACATACATTATTCTTCTAAGTGTCTAAGCAATACATGAAATTGGGTTGCCAATATGGAGATTCAAAATTGGATGGCATGCGAAATCATATTAATAATGTGAAAATTTCAAGGGAAAGGCAAACAAGATGTGTTAACTTTCAACCACATTACAATAAAACCTTAAGGGAAAGACAAGTCATATTAATATTGTGAAAATGACAGTCACATTACAATAAGGTAGTCAACAACATTGTGTTCTCTAGGCTATGTTTAAATGGATGGTCAAGGAAAGAGTGTCAAGGAATAGAATGACTTAAATAGGTTAGATGTGTGTCTGGATGTTTTCATAAGGATAGAATGGAATGGCCGAGGAGGGACTTTAATGCCCTTTTTAGCCATCTAAAATCTCTTTCTTTTTTCTCCCCTTCAAATTTGGGGATTAAGAATGGAATGGAGTGGCTTAACATTCTAAAATACAATTATACTTTTATAACCTCATAAAAATTACAATTATGTCCAAGAACCATATTGTAAAAATAACCCTACTCCTTTTTCAACAATCTTGCTCCCATGACACAAGGTAGCTTCTCCTAGTGGTGAAGATGGTATCAGAGAGCACGATCATAATGATTAGGAGGCGAGGCAAGAGTTTTTAATGAGCCATGTGGTAAAACGATTAATGTTGGAGCTAGGTGTGAATCTTAAAGTTTATGACATGGATAAGAAAGATGAAGTGAGTGTTGTTTCAAAACTTAAAGAATTGATTAGTGGGAAGAAATAGGAGAAACTTTTTTTTTACCAATAGGTAAATAAACACTTATATCGTGTATTTAGCAAAGGAAAATTTATTAACCATGTGTTTATGTTATAAAGGATAATATTAGAATAAATAATTAATGAATCATTCAACTTAACTCATTTTATTGTAACTTCTAAACATAATTAATAGGAGTCTCACCCTTTCCTTGTTAAAACTCCCAAACAATATATCTACTTAAGTCATTCCATTCAATTCCATTCCACTTCATATCATTCTATTAATTATCACTTCATTCAATCCTTTCTTAAACTCCCAAACCTAACTCATGTATTTAGCAAAGGAAAATTTATTAGTCATGTGTTTATCTTATAAAGGATAATTTTAGAATAAACAATTAATGAATCATTTAATTCCACTTATTTTATTGTAACTTCTAAACATAATTGATAAGAGTCTCACCCTTTTCCTTATTAAAACTCTCAAACAACATATCTACTTAAGTCATTTTATTTCATTCCACTATATGTCGTTCCATTAATGATCACTTCATTAAATCCTTACTTAAACTCCCAAACCTAGCTCATGTATTTAGCAAAGGAAAATTTATTAGTTATGTGTTTATATTATAAAGGATAATATTAGAATAAATAATTAATGAATTATTCCATTCCACTCATTTTATTATAACTTCCAAACATAATTGATAATGTTCTCACCCTTTCTATATTAAAACTCTCAAACAACATATCTATTTAAGTCATTTTATTCACTTTATGTCATTACATTAATGATTACTCTATTCAATCCTTACTTAAACTCCCAAGCATAGCTCTAGACAATACAACTACATTACAATAAAGCCTTTAGCTACATGGTGGTCCTTTGATTAACGCAGCCACTTTCTAGACAATAATTACTTGCCTAAACAACCATTAGAATTATAGCTTTAAACAACAATTACAGTGTAGCACCTACACAATCATTGAACTAACATTACCTATAGTAGTACATCAGTATAACTATCCAAGACCCTACCATAACGAGTCCAATTATTACCATCAAATATGACAATAACTTGACTTATATTTCTCCTTCTTGCTATTTAAACACTTATTATCCACCCATGCAAAAAAGTTGCAACTGATGCCTAGGTTGGTACAGGTGGGACAACCCATGAACTTTTTACCTTGATTCTTTTGTTGTTGAGACTTGAATCACGACTCTTAATTCACATTAACTCTGAACCATAAACCCTAAACCCTAAACCAAATCTTGTGTAATTGTGATATGATATTGGAAGATGACAACATTAAGGATGACTCGTCCCACAACGATCTTGCAACATTAAATGATGCTTCATTGCCACTCATTTCCTTATGTTTGCATCTGCATTAACATCTGCCATCACATGAAGCATATACCACATTAATGTAACTTACATATCAAATAGTTTGTTGTGATTGTTTTCAAGGAAAAATAATGGGTGGATTACTGCAATGGTGTAGTCATAAAATCGGTAATGTATTGATTTTCTCACATTCTATTTCACACCAAAGCAAATAAACTATTAACCACAAACCATACCAAGACCTCACAAGTTACATTTATGAACAAAATATTGGCTTAATCACTGAATGCAAGACATTCTTATTGTTCTTGACAATTCTTGCAAATCACTAATTTAGGACAAAAAGAAGAAATGCCTTCCAAAATTATTAGTGTCAATCATTAAATGTAAGACATACTCTAATAATGTCAATCAGACATGGATATTGCTAAATTTATATTTCTACTATCGATAATTATAGCGATTTTGAAAATATTGGCTACCTTAATGTTTTAGACTTATAGGTTTATTACTTGATTGCTTGTATAGCTGAATTTATCATGTAATAAGAAAGATAAAACATAATTAAAAGAATTCTCATAACAAAACATAACTTAAGTTATCCCAAAATATTGGTATTGATATGATCATTAGACCAAAAGGTCATCTTATATATATACATACATATATATATATATATATATATGTGTGTGTATAACAAACATAATTCTCATAGATCAACACTGATAAATTCAAAATATTCAAACAACCACATCACCTATATTGGATTCAAAAAAACAAGAACCATTAGAAATCAACATATCAGATAAGGGAGTTGAAGGAATTGGTATCTTACTTCGGTGAACCATAAGATTCATTTGCCCCTTCCCTTTTTGCAATTTTGGACTCCTTTCTTTCTTTATGGCTTAATGTGTCTCTCCTTCATCAAGCTCTATCCTATGATAGAGACACTAAAGACGAGTGCCAGCAAGATGGCAACATAGACGAATGGCAACACTTCTAGATGGCAAAGTGACTCTCATAATGGCAACAAAGACAAACAACAACACTTCAAGAAAGCCTTAAGAGTAACTAGGTCAAGGTGTTTTTAAGTGGGTGGTGTTTTAGGGCCGACATGAAATGTGGGAAAGAAAGTGTATGATTTGGATCCAGCTTAGCGTTTAACATGTCGCGTGAGCTATTTCTTCATAATGGGATCACAAGGGGACTAGTTTGAAGGATTGGCTAAGTGAAGGATTGATTTGGATTTTTAAAGAAGTGGGAGACCAAAATGGTAATAAGGGGTGGGGGTGAGTGGGTTTGTCTAAGATTAGTCATTGTGATTCATCTATTGGACAATTTCTTGCTATCAAATTTTTTTTCCTTTTCTATTTGTTTTAATTAATTTTAAACTTGATTATAACTTTAAAAAAACCGTCCAGCTTGATAAGTCCATCTCAAAAAAATTAGACATGAACCCAAAAAGCTAAATTTGTAAATTAGGTTGGACTTGAACTTTTTTCTAAGCCCAAGCTAAGTTTGAAAAATTCAAATAAATTCTTTTTTAATTAAAAAACTTATTTTTTTAAAAAAATTTAATGTAATGTGATATTTTGGTAAAAAAAATAATAATAAAACATCTCATTTAAATAATTTATGTTAATATAACTAATATAACAACTCATTTGTAATTATAATTTTCTTATATATAATTTTATAAGTAATAATAATAAATTATATTATTTATCTCAATTTTTAAACAATAAATTGACTTAATTATGACTTTAAAAAGTCTTATTAATGTGATAGACCACCTGAAAAATATAAATAAAAATCTAATTAAAATACAAATATTCTAAAATCATCCTGATCATCAAGACTAACTGATTCCTTGCAAACAACACCTCTGCAGTGTGGCGAAAGATTCGAGAATGGGATTCAAGTGGCTGGCTATAAGTGGACCTCGTAGAACGGTCTCGTGCAGAGACAACATACCACGAGTTGGTTGCAGTGAAGAGAAGCATTGCTCATCTTGCTTGTTTAGTTCGATGGCTTTGTTGGCCTAATTAGAGATCATCTTGGTTCTTAGACGACGTTTGCCTTATTTTTTCAATTCTTTCCATCAGCACCAATATGCACGTTGAGCAAAAGGCATATGCGATTGGCTAGCCCTCGATACCTCTAATATTTTATGCATATCTGGATGCTTAGAAATAACAGTGTTTTTGGAACAAATTACAAGAAAATATTTCTGAATTATCATTATCTTAATTTCAGTTCTCGAATTTTTTTCAAAAGAACTTTTCCACCAAAAAAAAAATATTTACCTATATCTTAATTTTCTATTTATATTGAAGTCTAGTGAACTTAAAGTAAAGAATCATCTAAATTCAACTATAGATACAAGGTGTTCTTGTGACAAATACCTTCCTCAAGCCATAAGAACCTAAGATTACATTTTTACTTAAATTAAAGTGAATGCTTTGTATATAAAATACAATAAAAAAAGACCGAGAAAGCAGGATATGCAGTCTACTAAGAGAGGTGGAAAACTACATATCAACCACCCACTCTTACTTTCCTGTACTAGCTCCTTCAAACAATTGCAACAATGAAGTGTATTTTGTCCAGAAAGCAAATATACTCAGGATTTCCTAGCTAAGAATTCACAAGTTACTATATCATCCATTGATGAAGCAAGCCTTCCAGCACCAACGACAGGAACTATGTTGAAGATTGGCTCTGCACCACTTATGACCTTCTCGGCCATTTCAGCAAGTTCACAAAGTGCATTGTTGAACATGGACATCAATTCCTCCAAAGACACCTGAAGGCCTGCTGAGATATAGAAACGCAAATTCTGCACAAGCAAGGATAAGTTAGATTGTAAGAGGATGACTAGGCTTTGAAAGAGAAGTGAGAGTAGGATAAAGCTGATCTTTCCTTGAACTAAGATCTTATCAAAATTGGTATATGAACCTTAAAATGCAAAACACCACCAAAACTTTCAAATGGAGTAAAATACACTTTTGGTCCCTCACTTTCACAAAATTATCATTTTGGTCTCTCACTTATTAAAATGTCCAAAATGATTCTCTCCTCATTGGAAAATGTCACATTTGGTACCCTACTTTTTAAAAACAAAAACCAGACTTGGTTCCTTAGATTTCTCCAATGAGTGAGAGGGGGCATTTCAATGAATAAGGGACCAAAATGGCAATTATGTGATAAGTGAGAGATCTAAAGTGTATTTTTCTCCTTTATAAATGCAACATAATATCTACTGAAACAATGTTTGGTGTTCAAGCAGTGTTTAATGTTTTGTTACAATTGAAAGTTCAGGGGAATATTTATTACGCTTTAAAGCTTATGTACTAATTTTGTAACTAAGCCCAAAGCAGTAAAATGTAGCTTCCCTTTCATTTATTAATTTGTTGGTGCTCCTCTGCTAAGTCACCTATTCCTAGTTGTGAATATTCTACTTAGTTATGTTTTCCTGTAAGAGAGAACAAACTCCCAAAATTTGTTAACAAGGTTAAAGACCTGAGCACGTTAAACGATTAAATTCACATTTTATGTAAACAAACATGTAAACTATCTGGATGCGGGAAAAAAAATTGTAAGTGAAGAATGCAAAAGACCTTTTATACTGTAAAAGTTATAATTTCTACCTGATTATCATACTACCCATATACTTATAGTCACTAACTAGTGAAGGTTTTAGGGCCAAGTATAATTTTACTAAGTAAAACAATTGAGTGGATATACAAAATGCACAAATTTAAAATACGATCAGGAGTTCAGGACAATGGATGAATCAAATGTTAACTGGTACGTCAAATTTTAACAAGGATACTTACCATTACATCCTCCCAGGCAAAAGCATTATCTGTCATAACTTTGTCAAGTAGATAGATACAAAACTTTGAAAGTTTCAGCATATGTGCTTTAGACAGAGGAAATTGACCATCATTGACATGATCAGTTGGAAGGGAATCAGAACATATCTTCACAGCCAGCTCACTTGTAATAGACAATATTACGGCACATAGCTTTCCATGAACCACACATTTCTGAAGGCAAGAATCAACCCAATCTTCATGCTCAGGAATCCAAGAACAATTTGGGTTTATAGAAGACGTTTCACTTATGGTCTCAATTGTCGCTCCAGTGTTTTCTTCAACATAAAGAATAGGCTTTACTTCTATGCTGGCTCTGCAAAGCCAAAGAGTAAAACCAACCAAAAAAAGGAATTTATGTGATGTGGACAGCATAAGGACAGGGCGATGCAAGAATACAATGGATACTCCAATCCCCAAATTCCCATTCCCTAAAAAGGGAATTTAAATGAGACCACAGACCCAGATGATAGTTTAAGTCTCAAATTATAAAAAACCAAATAGATGTCATCCATTTCTTCTTTTTTTCTTTACCTCTTGAGGTAGCTTTATTTTCAAAAATATTGAGAACACTTTGCCAGTACAGGACAGCCAAAAACCTTAAACTAAGGACACCTTTTCTAAGGATAAAAGAAGAATTTTTATTAGGAAGAGAAGAATCTACAACTAGCAAGAGGATATGAAATCCTCAAAACCAAAAATACAAGGAATGCCCAAAACAGTGCACAGTAACAAATCCCTAGAGAGCCTCATAGGGTAAAAGAGCTGTCCAGTTTCTTTGCATATCAGATAGAGTTCCCCCTAAAAACACCATGTGCTAAGCACCAAAGGGAAGCCATATACACAAAGTCCATACATAAAATAATTAAAGGAGAAGATGAACCCTTGAAAATGCATGCGTTCCTCTCCAAATCAAACAAACCATCAATCCCATAAACCACACTTTTATTATACAATTAACTAGAGAGCTACAGGATTCCGTACCTCTTAGGAAGACCAGGAACAAGGACAAAAAGAAAAATTGGGTCTAATGCTTTGTACATATTTCCTTCCTGTAAATGGGAAATCTTCATCTCCCCAAGGAAAGCTTCCAGTTTCTCCATAATCTCATGTGTCTCCAATGATGAGACATGTTTAGAACAGTAAATGACAAAAACAATTGCAGACGTAGATATAGAACAATTAAAGCACTTTGCCACTGCCTCACTGTTTTTTAGTGCTTGTTCCAGTTCAACACTTGGGCCTCCACTGCATAGATTCATTGTAGGAGGGTCCAGCCCCAATTGCCCAGCCATGTGAAGTATACCCTCATGCAAGGTTGCCTGAAGGAAAAAGAATAAGAAATGACTGAAGTTTAACCAGATAACATTTAAAATGTGATAATATGAATCACAAAACAAGGTATCAATGAGACATGAAAGCAAAGCCATCACTTCCCAATGCAGTTGCATTATTCAAAGAACGACCAGAAATTAGTCCTAACTTTCAAGTGATGTCACCCTAAATAAAAGCACATACTCCAGCTTAAATAAAAGCATTACTCCAAATACTTAGGGGTCAACAGAAATTACTTGGAAAACCTCACATATTTCCTTTGGTCATTTCCTACACAGAGCTGCATTCTCTGATCCATCCACATGAATTGTGATGCTTCAGCAGTTTAGTCACTTGAAAGCAAAATAAGCATGACAAAGAATATTTGACATTCATTGACCAAAATTAAACACCCTATATAACTAAGAGCACAACTATTGACGAGAAGAAACTTTCTTATTTCTTCTTTTAAGTTCATTTCATCAAATTTAGGAACACAGCAAAGGCTGGTCCTAAATTAACTTGAATCTAGAATAGAGTTATTGCCATATGCCTTTTGATTAAAAAAGAAAATTCTGTTAATTTGTTTTGAAAATATACATTGTTTTTTGACACAGCTGACAAGCTTCAGCTGCTTTCTGTTGTGTTATAAAAGCCAATTTATACAACAATAGACTAAAATGGAATCAACACGTGCATTCTTGCTGTTCTGGTAATATATGACTGATTGCTGAGGGCAATAATTTTACCTGGCTGTAAGGCCCAATGCAACTAGGTGCCCAACAGGAAATGCTCTGCACATGTAAAACCTTTTTAGTTTGATTGTCTGTCACCAGAACTTCAACGTATGCTCTGCCTAAACCCACTTGTAGCAAAGGGATTTCAACTGTACTACGAGATGGGACACCAAAAGGACAATTTTCATGTGTTATGAACTTGACATAGGTTTCATTTGCCATAGAGAACTGAGACATGTCATCAATGTAAAGATGAACATAGAGGACATTCTCCCAACCAAGTCCCAAGCTCACTAATTGCGATTCAATTCTCCCCAGAACAGCCATAAGATCTTCCTGTAAACCTGCTCCAAAGAAATTGGCCAAACAACTTTAGTTCTATAAAAGAACAAATTAAAGAGGAAGTGGAAGAGGCTACTGAAATCATTGAAAACAAAATGAAAAAGATCAAGAATTAAGACCACTGCATGAATCTTGCAACCAGCAACACAAGGAGAATGTGCTCTTGTTTTTTGTTGTTGAAAATCGAAATTTATGTTTTGACCCATCAATTAGATCAGCGATATAATCTACAGGCTTGCATGTGGCTTCATATCTTTCAAGGCAGTGATGCACTTCAATTACATTTCCTAGTTTCTCCATCACATGTTTATTGTCTTGCGATCCTAAAGACTCAGTATCTGCCTTATTTTCCAAATGGAATGCCAAGGGGTGAAGAATTCCGACAGGAGCTATGGAATCTGAAGAGTGCATCACAACTTGATATTCATCAAGCATAATGCGAGCATTCTGAAATTTTAAAAATCATATCGCTGACAGTAGAAATTTGCAGAAAAATAATTATCATAAATTTAAAACAAAACAAGTAATAAGATCAACTTTTTTTTATTAAATAAAAAGTCCAGATCAAATTCACAAAATCACTTGGATCAAATGCATTTTGAGAATGAAAGCTCCAAAGCAGCAGATTCACTACATGGACATAGACTCCATAGATGTATACTGGATTTCATTAGATAAGGCAAGAAGAAGGTACAAGACAACAACAGACAGAAAGCATAAGTACTTTCATTCAATCAAAAGAGTAATAATATAACTTACAAAAAAGAGCGGACAATCAAGTGTTAATGTTTCATATTCCCCTCCTTCACCACAAACATTAATTCCATACAACCTGCAAAGGAACACAAAAATGGGAGTTTGGAAACGAAAACATAAAATCACCTTAAAATGCTACTTTAAAAAAATTTAGAAAAAAGAATTTTACAATTTACAGGAACTTTGACATACTCTTTCAATTTGTGCAAATCTGAATTCAAGGATGCAATATCTTTGCCCAAATGCTTTGCAGGGTCCAAACCCATGGCAGCAACCTAGTAATGTATATAAAGCATTAAATTCCAGAACAATAGTTATGGAACAAACATTGATGTAGTAATTAGTAAACAGAAAATAGCAGGAAATGGTTTTGCTTTCTTTTTCTTGGCAGCATATATCACTTTTATAAGTTGCTGCCTCATAGTCAGAGCCAAAACCAGCATCACTTTTATGTTACTATAACCAATGTAATCAAAGGCAAAAGGCCTTAGGTGAGAGGCGCCAAAAAGGCACTCGTCTGAGTAAATTAAGGCGGTAAAATAAGAAAAATGCAAAAAATATGCTATATAAAAAGAAATAAATAGATAACTGTAATTTTATTGCAATATTTGACATATAAATAATTATTCAAAGTTGAAAACAGAATAGTATCAAGTCAAGAGACATAACAATCATCAAATGAATTAATTTAGGTTACTACAATCACCATTCAAGCATAATAATCTTTAGGTCATAACTCACAATAATGTTAAGTACACTTAACATTTGGGCTGGGCTTCTCAAGTTAACCTTAAGTAGGATAAAAAAACCCTCATAGACCTAAGTTAACTAAAGCGCCAAAAGGCGCTCGGCTGAGCACCATAGGCACTGCCAAGCAAGCGCCTGGCTGAAGCCAGTGCCTCTTACACCATGAAAGGCGCTGGATTCAAATAGAGCCTTGCCTCGAGGCCTTAGGCGATGAGGCGAGGGCCTTTGACAACACTAACTATAACCCTTTGAATGTTGTCAATTAACATCGAGAAAATGTTCAATGATATCAAAGCAATTGTAAGATCACTCTAAGTAGCTGACAAGTAAGAAAATAAAAATGAGAACACAAAATAATTGCCTCCCATTTAAGAAGGGAAAGATAAATCTTTAGGGCGGGAAAAAAAGTTAAGCAAGAGATTATACCTTCACCGTTATAGCCACGATTCTGTTAGCAATCTGTAATGCAAAAATGGAGTTACAATTGTGAGAATAATGAGACAAAATTAAATATGTGATTAAATACATGCATGTGTAACAATTCCATAGCCAAAACATAATTTACCATTTCCTGGAGAAGCAATGACTGATCTTGTTTCCACAGATACGCCAGAGAAACAAGGCCTAACCTTGCACAAACACTTTCCACCCGCAACCTCTGATAATCAGATGCAATGGCTCCAGAGGATACTGCAGTAACTGAGGGTATCTGTCTTTTTACTTCACTTAACAAAATAAACATGTCTTCAACTTCATCACCTGGTGTTGGTCTGTAACCAAGCTCCTGATGCCTATCCACAAAATAACTTATGAAAATTAAGCATTATATAAATCTATATTTCAGGAGATTTGAATAATACAATTAAAAGAACATTCTGCCCTAAGGAAAAAGCAATTAGGTACAATGTTGGATAGAGATCTCTGATTGAAATGTTATTAACCCACCCACGCTTGGTCATACAGATTACAGACTCCATAATAGATGCATGAGCTGACAATGAGTACAATATTTTCATTATTTTTCCCTTACAAAATTAGTAAACTATATGATTAGAACATGAATGATCAAACAATTATAAGACCAGACCAGCCGGTTCGAAGGGTACCTGACCCTGGTTTAGTAAACTATATGATTAGTACATTTTAACTATTTTCATATAATTAACTTGATTCTAAAATGTTATATACTATTAAGTTGAGGATGAAAACATAAATATGATGAATGAGGTGACTTGCATACCTTTCTTTTCTTTTATTTATAATAATACTTTGAAGATAGAGATTAACCACAAGTTAAATACATCAAGATAATGATAATAGATAACCAAGAACCCTAAATGTCAGATCTTGATAGTTATATACTCGAGCTCTAGAAAAGAGCAAACTCCTAAATCCTAACCCATTATGAGTCCCACTTTAATAGGGTTTCTCAGCACAACTCAAGCTGAAGATTATTCAATGTTCAGCTTGTTACAAATAAGACCCAATGGACACAATATAAAATTTAAAATGAAAAATAGTTCAACCGAGATGTGAACCACTCCCTATAGTAGTTCAATGACCACTCTGGTTATTTAATCACTGATTTGTAATTTTAACATGACCAGCTTGTATTGAAAAATGTCAACTCCAAAGAGATATCACAACAGTCCAGGAACCTAACATTAAAAGGAAATTAATTCCAAATTCACATATAAGCAAGTTGGTCTTATCATATGTTGAGAGGTTGTTCTTCCTTGCAAAGAAAAGAAAGATCATAACTTCCTACAAATAAGATAACTAGTTTCACCAAAAGATTTCAGTGAGAAGGCTTGCCTTGTGGATCCTTTTATTCGCCTTCGGAACAATGGCAATCCCATGCAATCTGCATAGCTGATAATTATTTGGTGCCCAACCTGAAGAAAACATTGAGTAGCCCATCCTCATTTTCAAACATTTAAAGAAAATACACGCATAGAGTATAATAAATGTCCACAATATGCTGAGATAATGGCTGACCAAATGGTTAAATTCCTGATCTGAATTATTATTAGACCAAAGCTAGATAACTCAGATAAAATTAGAATACATTACACTGACCTCTCATGAGTTTTATGAAATCTATCCAAGCAACCTTCTAATTACATATTATACAACCACCTCCCCATCAAGTTGATTTTCAGGAGTTAAAAAAGGGGTATTGTCTGATGACATTTTAAAAAATGGTATCCCAACATAATTTCTGGAACAGGTTAGTGTATTTTACTTGTAGAATTATCAGCAAGATAACATCAAAGAGCAAGATGCTCAAATTTGTACAACTTCTAGACAGCATAGGCAAATTTTCAAATCTTCACTTCCAAATCTTCAGTTCAGTCCAGCAAATTCCTAACCCTATTATCAGTATCATACAACTTCAAGCCCACCATGCATTCTCTAATCCTATTACAGACTACAGTATTACTCCATTATAAATCCAGAGGAATGCTAATAAACTATAATTCAGGAAGATATCCTAGCATGACTTAAGCATATCTAAGAGTGATGAGAAAAAATACTCAAAAGATCATATAATGTAACTTTATGCAATACCAAAAATGAAGTTAGAACTAAGAACTTTAGCATAGGCAATTTTCTCACACTACCATCAATTGTTTACATTCATCACACTAGTTCTTATAAACATCTTTAAAGCACAAAAAATCGTGAAAAAAAAATATATATATACATATATATATATATATTTCCAATGTTTTTCTTTCTTTTTTATTAATATAGAATCCTTTCAACTCTATTAAACGTAGCCAACCTTAGATTTGCTTTATGTAGTAAAGAAAGAAAAAAGGCAAACGAGGCTTACAGTTTGATACATATAACTATCAAGCTCGTCCACAGAATCATCATCTGGCAACAAATTTGCCAATGCAACAATCTATTGCAATACACAACACCAAACCACGTACAAGAGAATAATGATAATCAGGATCAGAAACCAAGTAAGTAAAACAGAAAATTTTCAGGTTAAAGTATGTAAAATGAAAACCTCATGGCCATATTTAATACACATCATCATGGTGTAACAACTGTCCTTGCCGCCGCTAATCAGTGCAACCACCTTCATCTTTACAACCAGTTTTCTTTTGCAAGGAAAAGGCAGATAAAACGTGAGTTAGGGCCTTGGCAAGATAAGGAGTTATACTTGGGGTTTAAGGGAAGATGAAGAACATAGCAGGCAGGGTATTATCACTAGTATTAAAATAGTAAAATGTGTTGACTTTGGAGGGTTTCTCTGAGGTAAGCGAGGCCACTGGGAAAAAAATGGAGCGGAGGGAACCAGCTGCCTCTCCTCGAAACCCACGTGAACAGACCAAGGAAGAACGGAAATTTACAGGATGCAGAAGCTTTGTGTGACGGGGGAAGGGTTTCTGATGTGCACAGGGTCACGGCAATTTCTCGCTGCCTATTTGGGGCCATTTGGTCATTTGACAAGGTGTAAAATCTGAAACGGTGAGGATGGAAAGTCAAAATTCAATATTATAAAAAGTATTACATAAATATGTTATACTTTAACTCGCTTAGAACAAGCCATGTTAATTTTCTGACAGAAAGAGGTCGATCCTGAATCTCTACAATTATTTAAAAGAAAAACAAAATGAAGAGTCAGAAGAGCTGATTCCGACTCTCGAACCCAAAAAGCTGCAGTAGATTATTGAAAAATGTTTGAGAAACTTAGGTGAACAAAATTGGAGCGAGAAGTCAAATTTTTTGAAAGAAAGTAAACTATTTTGATTTTCACATATAACTTGGCAATAACATGAAAAAAATTAACCTAAAAAAACCATGTACTCAATCCCATTGAAAAGCAATCATACTAATAAATGGAATTAAAAAAAGAAAGCGAAAAATAATAAAACTAAGAAAAAGGAAGAAATAATAATAATAACAATAATAATGAAGTTGGAAAAATTAAAATAATAAAAGGGAATTCAAATGAAAAAAAGTTAAAAAAAATGATAACCAATAAAAAACAAAACAAAAATCAAAGAACAAGATCAGGAAAAGCGAAGAAAAAAAAAAAGGTAAGATATAAGGCCTTTGACAATTATGTTTTAAATCAAGTATGTATAGGTTTGGGTCATAAGAAATTATACTTCAGAGCATCCTTTTATCTTTCTTTCTCTTAAAAAGTTTGACTCCTCTCTCTCTAATTTTGTTTACCTGGGTTCCTTAAGCATTTTCCAATAATCTGCTGCAGCAGTGTTGGAGAGTCAGAATCAACTCTTCTGACTCTCCATTTTGTTTTTTTATAAAAAAAATAATTGTAGAAATTTGGAAAAAGTGTTTCTAAATTTGTTTTTTCTTAACACAAATTGGACTTGTTCTGAGTTACTCAGATTATAGCATATTTATATAATACTTTTTATAATATTAGATTTTATTTTTTTCTTAATTTTTTAAATATATATGGATCAAAAAGTCAGAAAATGGGCAAGGGGATTGTAACCTAGTTCAATTTGATAATTTCGTCTAAACTAATTATATATTGGGGTGGGTGGGGCTAGATTTTATATAATTTTTTAATTATTTTTATTTTTTAAATTCTTCTTTTATTTTTTAATTGGTCATTTTTTAAAAATAACTACTAATTTGTTTACGTTTGATGTAGGTCATTTTAATTAGGGTAGCTACCATATTTGTTAAATATAAATCATGCTTTATTATTATTTTCAAAGATCCATCAAAAAATTTAGTGAAAGTTAAAATTGAAAAAAAAAAAAAAAACTTGACTTGTTATGACTTAACCCTACCTAATAAGGGAGATAATTAACTCGATCAACCTGGTGAACTCGACCCATCCTGAGTTATAATTAAACCAAATAAAAAAATTTACAAATTTTATTGGATTTGACCGAGTCTTAGGGATGACATAAAACTTAGCTTGATAATTATTTTTAAATTTTTTTTAATTTTTATAATATATTTTTAATTTAATTTAAAATAAATTTTATTTATAAATAAATTTTAAAATATCAAAAATTTTTAAATTTTTATTATTTCTTATTCCAAATCTTTAAATTTTTTTAATTCTATTTTATTTCCTTTCAAATCTTTTTTTTTTTCATTTTTGTTTTAAAAAAATTATTTTCACAAATTAATTCATATTAAAAAAGAAAGAACTGACTTGACCCGGACCTAGCCTAATTCAACCTCGCTCGGTCACTATTCGAATCTAATAAGGCCAGGTCTTGGGTTAACAAAAACCTAGTCTGCCCCCTTATGCTCACCCCTACTACCAAACTTGATCCAATAACAATTAGGTCTACACTGAGTCAAGTTCAAGATCGAGCCAAAAATGTTATTGTTGTTAAAATTGAGTTAAACCATAAGTTGAGTACAACTTGGCCTAAGTCAGTAGTTGAACGCCCTAACTCTACACACTATTATTTTTATTTACTTTGGAATAATTTTCAATATATACATATATATATATATATATCTATATATCCAATTTTAATCTCAACTATGTCATTATTTCTTCACCCTATATTATTTATTTACTCATTAGCTTCTAAAAGGATAAATTTGTGTAAAATTAAAGTTAAAATAAATTATTAGTGTTACAAATATACTTATAAGTTGCTTTCCATTATCTGATGTTAAAACCATCTCCCTCAATATATTCCAAAGTCTCCCTCCAAGTAAAGCTTCTGCAAGATTATTTTATGACTTCACATAGCCTATATAATTGTACCATTATTAATATAAGATCTCATAATACCACGTTTTCTTCTTATGAGTTTGGATTTTCCATTATAGTAATGATTTTGTGCTCTACCAATGATAATAGAACCATCATAATATATTAATATGAGTGGAATAGGTTTTTTCCATGCGCGGACCTCATTCAACGTATCCCAATCAATTAGGTTTTTCACTAGTTGAGGTTAAAGCCATAACCTCAACTTTCACGGTTGACTTAGCAAATATTTATTGTTTTTATATTTCTGAATAAACCAATTGCATAAGTATTGTTAGGTTGAATACAATCAGTTCAACATCAAAGACTTCCAACCATATTATTATATTCTTTTTTTATTAAAAGTTAATTTAACATCAATAGTGGAAAATAAATTATAATTGACTATACAATACTAATACTAGTGAGGAGTAATAGAGTGGTTAGGACTTCTTATACTTATTCGAAAGGTCTTAGGCTAAATCTCAAATATTATGTAATATAAATTAATGGTCGTTCAAATTATAATGAAGGTACATTCTATATAATATAAATTAATAGTTAGTCAAAGTTATATTTACCATTTAAGAATTCATATTTCCTCAAATATTTTTCCACATAATAAAACCGATCAAGGAAAAATCCATAATCTATTTTTGTGATCTTCATGCTAGAAATAACCTTTGCTTCACCAAAATCTTTCATACTAAACTCTTGTTTCAATCCATATAACAAATCCTTCTGGTTACTCAATATATATTTCTTCATCTAAAATCAAGATTTAGAATAATTGTTTTTACATTTGTTAGGTAAATCACACAACTTTTGTGTTTTGTTAGACATAAGAGACTTCATTTTATCATTTACAATCGCTTTCCAAACATTGGATCAGGTAATGCTAAAGTTCATTTAAAAAATAAAGGGCTATTGTCAGGTAAAAAAAAAAAAAAAGCAAATACATATTTACCATCTAAATTCATATTTCTTAAAAAAAAAAATTTCTGCATAATAAGATCAATCAAGGAAATTTCCATCATTTATTTTTGTAATCTTCGTGCTTTCATATTAAACACTTGTTTCAACCCGCACAATAAAGCCTTTTGATTGCTCAATATATATTTCTACATTTGAAATTACCATTTAGAATAATTGTTTTTACATTTATTAGGTAAATCACAAAATTCTTATGTTTTGTTAGACATAAGAGACTTCATTTTATCATGTATAATTTCTTTCCAAAATATTGAATAAGGTAATGCTAAAGCTTCTTTCAAAAATAAAAGGCTAACATTATATAACAGAAAATCTAGGTAAAAATCTTTTTCTATTCTATCTCTTTTATCTCTTCTTGCTTCTTTTCATATTTCAGTATTATTTTCATGGTAAGAAAAGCTTGAGATAAAAACATTTGTTCTTAAATTTGCCTGACCCTACTATTTTGTAGTTTATAAGAAAATTTATTTTCATAAAATATATCATTACTCGATTCAATGATTATTTATTGTCAAGATAAAAAAAAAATTAGAAATTGTACTGTTTAAAGAATAGCTAATAGAAGCACAAGTAGAAGTTTGAGAACACATTTTAAGATTCAAATATTTCACATATGTTAAACATCCTTATACTTCTAAAAAATTTAAATGGAATTTATTATTTTTTTCATAACTCAGTCGACTGTTGCTAAAAGCATTGTCCATTCATGACCCTAGTTTTCATAGGCATCTTTTAAGATTTAAAAAATAGTGTAAAAGCAAATTATATTTTTAATATTTCATTTTTTTTCTTTTAAAATAGAAAACAAAGAGAAAAAGACAAATGAGGCTGACATTTTGATACATAAGAGTTATCAAGCTTATCCACAGATCATCATCGTCTGTAAACAAATTTGCCAATATAGGAACTAAGTACAAAAAAATAATGATAATTAGAATTAGAAAGCAAAGCAAATGAATAACTTAATAAGATTTTAGGTTTGATTTCTATTTTGTGTATAAAAAATATAATATTAGCAAGACTACATTTAATATTATTGAATTCAATAATTAGTTTCATAATTTAAAAGTCAGACCGAATAATATAAGATAATATGAAAAAAAAAAAAACCAAGTGAGTAAAACAGAACATTTACGTTTTTAGGCATGCAAAATAAAAATCTTATGGCTAACCAAGATCTCCCGGAGGAATCAGTGAAAAAAATTCCTTTAAATATTAAAAAACTGTATAATATATATACTATATAATTTGTCATCTGTACTAATCTCACGACCTTATCTAATACATATGGTCCAAGCGTAACGACGGTTCTTAATCAATGCGACTACCTTCGTCTTTCGCACCAATTAAGAACAAACACTGAAACGTAATAGTTACCATCATGGCAAAATAAGGAGTTATAGAATGTAGCAAACTATGATCACTGTGGTTTAGAATTAAAATTTCAAAGTAGAGAGAAAAAAATTAATAATAGAGTCAAACAAAAAAATTAATTAAAACATGTTATTAATTAATTAATTAATTAATTCTACTTAAGATATACTAATAATTCAGTATATATGTATATAATATATACATTGTTATTAAAAATAAAATATTATATGAAGAGAAAAACAATTTATGGATCAAAATTCAAATAAACTTAAATTATAAAACCACAAGACTATGTTACTTCACTAAATATCTATTAAAGGATACATTCCCACAATAAATTAGAATTAGAATGCATTATAAAGTTAAAAAAGAAAAAAGAAAAAACATAAATAGCATACCCAAACATTCAGAAATCAATATTGTCAATTGACAAAATAAAAAAGTTTTAGTATATATATATATATATATATATATATATATGTAATTCTCACAAGTGAATTATACATCCTAAATGAGTAAAGTATCCAATCGGTTATTCACTTTTTTATTTTATAATAATTTAATTTTTCACAAATATTTATGATAAATCAGTTTTTTAAAAAGTTTATTTTATGTAAAATCAATTTTTTATTATTATAAATGGAGAGACTGATTTTATATAAATTTAAATTGATGAAGAATTAATTTTGTATAAAATTGTATTTATGAACAATTGATTTATCAGAATTAATATGCAAAAAACTAAATTGTTATAAAATATAAAAAATTTTAGAGTGAAAGACTAATTTTATATATTTTTTCATTTTAAATGTTCGTGATAAATAAATGAACCGTCCGTTTGAAAAAGGCCAAACAGTTAAATATACAACTAAACCTGTCAATACTACATAATTAGAAACGGGTGGGAGGAAGAAGTGATTGTTGTGCTTTGCGAAGATCGAAGGGCTTTAGAAATTAGAAACATCCAATATGAGGATGAGATTTAACTTTTAACGGTGCAACATAATTATAATAATATTAATATAAAAAAATAATATTATAATTATATTATTATAATATAATTAGATACAATAATGTATTTAAAATTATGAGTTCATGCAAAATTTTATCTTAAATTTTTTTTCATTTGCCTGATTGTAGGGTTTTGTTTGATAGAAGACAGAGTTTTTGGCTGTTTTAAGGTAGGTTTTGTCCCATTCTTTTGCTGAAATTTTGGTGAAGATAGTTGCAGTGGTGCCATGGGACACATTAAGAAAAAATTATGTAATAATAACTTATGAAAATATATTAATTGTATTTTAATTTTTAATCATTTATTATATTCATAATTTGATCTTAATTTTTAAAGATTTTATTTATAAAAATAAATTCTTTTATAATTTTTATTTTACTCATTTTATCTTTTATTTTAAGTAACTCATACAATATTAGTTTATAAATTAAAATAAAAATAAAATTAAGAATTTATGAGATTATCAAAAAAAGATACGTTAATAAATATATAAACTAATATTTTTATGAAAATTACTAGGAAATAAAGGTAAAAAAATAAATTAAAAAATTTACAAAAATTAAAATTTTTAAATAAAATTTTTAAAAATTAATATTAAATATAAATATAATAGATTATTTTTATTATCATTAAATTAATATATTTTAACATATTATTATTATATATATATTTTTTAATATATCACATAATAATTACACTCGCTTGGCTTAAAAGAAGTTACTCATTTTTTTTCCCAGTACCCTCCGTTACTTCCTACTATTTCTTCGTAAATCCAACCGGATTTTTTTTTGACTAATCCCTTGCTAGCGGGAAGCATATATGAAGCAGAGATCCTAGTTCTCAATCCAACCACGATTTTTCTTTCTTAAAAACTCATAAAAATGGATTTAAATTCACAAGAGTCGCCTTTCCCAACCGCAGAGTACAGTTCAACTATTCTCATCGGTCAAATTTGGTGAATGTAAGGGATTGTGCCGCATCCCAGTTTGCATTGTTTTTTCATGTTATTCTCAGATTTGACTAAACGACGTCGTTCTGTTCCCTTGTTAACCAGACCAAGCAGGACTGGAGGCAACTACGTCGAACTCCTCCGGCTAGTTCGTGGGGCATCTCTGGGCAGTGTGTGGCCCTGTTCATGGACGTGCTCATCCTTCTTTTTCCTCCCACCATCTCTCTCTTCCTCTGAAAGAGTGATAAATGTAGAAAAAACACAACAATGCAGTATTTTATATTTTACTCAAAATGCCAAAAAAGTGTGTCAATGCCGAAAAGAAAATGGAGATAAAGAAAGCTGAGAATCTGTAAATGTGGAAATTCGATAATCGTCCCACGTTCGAGAATCCAACGCAAGAGAATTAGGACAAAAGACGTCGTTTCTTAGAAACGCCCTTCTATTAATCTTTTCCTATTTTCTTCAATTTCGAGTGATTGATCTGAAGTTAGAAAACACTGTAACTCTATCTTAATTAAAAAATTTCTGTTTTAGTTTAATCCTTTTTAATATAGTTCTTGTCTTCCTTTTTTGTCTTGTTTGTTGATGATTTCATTACACAGAAAATGCAAATGATCTTTTACCTTCAAATCATGTGCTAATGACTTAGCCAAATATATAGAAATGCTAAAGTCAAATAATTTAATTTAGTTGTTTCCATTCTATACAAATCAATAAAAAATGTTTTGTAATCATACAATCGACGCTACCATGTGTAGTGACATGAAACAAAATGAGTAAGTGAAAAAAAAAAAAAAGACTTAAATTCTCTGAAGTACAATATATATAAGTGCTTTTAAAATTAAAAAGAGATAAAAGAAAAAAAAAAGTGAAAAAAATAAACTCCATATACACACTATGTGATGTGTGGTGAAACAGTAGTTGAGAACATTGGGTGTCGTCAATGAGATTGTTTGAATCTTGTTATAAGGTTCACATTCAAAGAGAAACAGATCGAATTAAAAGGAGAGAAGGAAATAAGAACTCACGCAGTACTCCTTACTTAACTACCCATATACACTTGACAGACTCCTCCCTGGCCTCCCACATCTACGCTCAGAGAGATCCCTTAACTACCGATGCTACACTACAATTGCAAATATACTCATACTAATTGACTCAAAATGACCCAAATGTCATATAATCAACTTCTACTTCTTAACAAGGTTTGAGGGATTTGCGTGGGAAGTGACTTGGGAAGTGAATCAGGATAATGAGGGTAAAAGGATCCATGCATTTACAAATTAAAAGACACTGAATTTAATTATATCACCTAAAACTTTTAGAAATAGAAACCCCACCAACACAGGCAAACAAAAAAGAATACAAAAGTCCTTTTGTATCCATGAAAATTCTGTATTTGACATGGACAATTTCTCTCAAGTTTACATCACTAAACCATTCAATTGTGGTTCAGTTTAATAGAACTACAACTACCATCCAGAATTACAATCAATTGTGCACCGCATACACAATAATTTAATGGGACAACACTTCCTAGGATTTCTTCTCGTTAGACTCTCCATTTTCAACCCTGTTGTCAAAACCATAATATGGAACTTCAACCATGGGCCTCGGAATTGGCCGTCCATCGAAGTCCTCAGGAAAGAATTCAAAGTCTGGACCAAAGTTGAACTTGACCGTGCAGTTCGGCTCATTGGGGAGTGTATACATTGAAGCAGCAGGATAATAACGACCACCATAGAGATCCTTGAAAGCTGTTCCTTGGCATACACCATTTTTGAAGAAAGATATCTCACTTCCTGCACAGAGAATACAATGTTCAAACACCAAGTGGATAATGATGAACTTTATACTCACAGCAAGAGAATAAACCACCACCATAATGAAACAATGTTAACATACACTCGCCCAGAAACTGAACATTCACACTTTGTAAGGGAAGCAATTATTCATTGTACACTGCATTTTAAATTATAAGAAAATAGGCACCGGGCTTTTACAGATTTTGAATCACTTTTGAGGTTTCCAAGGACTAGCACTCCCATTTTCCAATTAGTCAATTCTGTCTAAAGAATTGATAATTTAATCAAAATAAGACCACCCTAGATATCTTCCCTAAACATTGAGATATCATAACATATTGAATAGTCTTCGCAGGAATTCCAAACCACCATCAATTTTACGCCAAGGAAATATTTCACCAGCATGAATGTAAGTAAACTTCGAAAATCAACCTTACTATTCCCAAACACCCATTCAAGGGCAGAGGTAGTATAGCCAGCGGGAATGGATGTTCAGGAGTGACATTCCACCTCCACCTGTGCCAGCTCACCACTAGAAGCATCTCTCCCCATGCAGTCCTCCTCACTAGGCTGTTTACACCTTCTGGAATAAAATTGAGATACCTTGGGCCTTAGGGGCCCATCACATTGGGACACATCATCTTGCTCCTACATTGCTGTACCTAATCTAACTGGAAACAGTAACAGTACCACAAACCAAGACAAACAAAACTTCTACGTTACCAAGTCCAAACCTGACCATGAACCCAACCCAAGTGCCATTCATCAGAAAGAAGTAATAAAATATAATAGAGGGAAAAGAATTCAAATGACAGAGCAACAGAATGCAGGTGAAAACACAAATCCTGAGCAGTGTCGCCCACTTCGCTTAATCCAATTTCAGAAAACCAAGAGTTAGTTACCCCTTGCCTTGAGGAAAGGGCTAAGAAACTGCACAAAGCACTCCATTAGTAATTTTATTTCCTATAAATTGTTGTCTCCTCAGTTACAGCTTTTTGTTCATAATGTTTCAAGTGAAAAACTCCCTACTAATAGAGGCAACCGAGAAACCAAAGTAGTTTTCTGCTGTCCAAGAATAGTTAAATGAGAAAAACAAAACATGGGAAATTATTATTCTACCTTCTAAGAAGACCATGTTGGATGTAACTAAATAACTAGATATTTAGGGGTTAAAGATGTAAGGTTTAGCGTTTCAGGGTTTATGCAGCATCAATCAACTGAAAGCCAAACGTATAACCAAGAGGTTTAATCAAACTCATAGCAACAACTATTATGAAACCTTTGCCCCAACAGCAAAATTTAATACCATAAAAGTCCTACTTTCGCTTGCAACAAACATGGATTGGCCTCTACATCAGTTAGATGTCCAGAATTCATTCTTGAATGGAGATCTTGGAGAGGAGTTGTTCATATAGGTTCCACCAGGTATTAAGACTGGAAGCAATTCCACCAAATTTTGTACAAGTCTCTGTATAAACTCAAGCAGTCTCTAAAAGCCTGGTTTGAAAGGTTCATAAACGCTGTCAAGAAATATGGGTACACTCAATGTCAAACAAATCACAACCTGATTGTTAAGCATGATCCCAATGGGAAAACAGCCATCATGATTGTTTTTGGATGACATTGTGGTCACTGGAGACTATTTTGATGAGACTGACATGATGAATTTTCATGCTATTGAATTTAAGGCGAAAAGATTGGCAACTTGAGATATTTTCTTGGAATGGAAGTAGCTAGAACTCAAAGTGGTATCTCTACTTCTCAAAAAGAAAATACCTTAGATCTAGTTGAAGAGACAGGTATGCTAAAATGTAAACTAGCAAATACTCCCATGGAATTCAACTCAAGCCAGGTCTCAAACAAGAAAGTCTTCCAGTTCACATTGGACGTTACTAGAGACTGCTAGGTAAGCAAATATACTTCTTTCATATTTGTCCACATATCAGCTTCCTATTGAGTGTAGTTAGACATTTTATGAGTAAGCCCAATGAGGACCATTTGGAAGCGGTTCACAAGATTTAGAGGTATTTAGAAAAGACTCTTACCAAAGGGTTATATTTCAAGAAGGGCGCTCATAGAAGTGTTGAAATTTTTTCATATATAGATTGGGCTGAATTTGTAATTCATAGAGGGTACCCATCAGGCTATTGCACGCTTGTTTAGGGAAATTTGGTCAGTTGGAGGAGTAAAATGCAACCTATAGTTGCCAAGAGCAATGCTGAAACAAAGCTTCATGCTCTTGCACATTCAATTTGTAAAGGCATTTGGTTAACAAGACTCTTCAAAGAACTCAAAACTGATATCAGCACACCAATGAAGGTATTCAGTGATAACATGGCTACCACTGGAATAGCCAAGAATCTTATCCATCATGATAGGACAGAACACGTAGAGATTGATTGCCATTACATTAAGGAAACAAATGGGGCAGAATTGATTGATCTAAGATATGCCTCTTCTGGATCTCAAGGGGTTGATGTGTTGACAGAAGATATTGCTAGAGTTTATCTCAAAGAGCTAAGTTCCAAGCTAGGAATGATAAACCTACACCTAGGTTGAGGGAGAGCATTGACAGTAGCTATCCTAGGATCCACATGAAGAACAATCTTAACGTGTTTATTATTTCCTTTTTCTGGTCAGTTAGGTTCCTGATTTAGTGGGTAGATTGGCTGTGTCTTTATCAATCTCTCTTCCTATTTGTAATTGTTCTTTTTTGTTCAGAGTTAAAAGAACACGGTGAAACATTCACAAGGGTGCTTTTCTTCAACTGCCTATACAATTTTTACATAGAAGTGATTCAGGTACCCTAATACAACTTTTTACGAGTCCAAATTTTGTTTTGTTCCATATCCTAAGGCTTTGCTGCTTTGGTGTGATGCAATTTGGACGCAAGACCAAAATCACATGAACTCAAATAATTAATTTTTACTTAACAAACAGAAAAACAAGCACAATATATAATCTAAGCAAATTAAGTAAAGTTATTGGGATATCTAAGACACATAACAAGTTCATTTTGACTCCCCATATAACACATCATTTGTGCCTTGACAAGAACATGCAAATTTTATACCCACCAAAGGTGCCAAACCAAGGAGATTCAATGCTTTAAGCAAAAAGTAAAATAATTATGAGAGGAATAGAAACAAAATCATGAAGAGAATAAAAATATACAGAAAGAACCAGTGCTGCGGCAGAAAATATCAATGAAGACTTCCAAGGTAAGTAGGGTTTCAACCACATAAACTGGAATAACATAAATAATCATTACCCAGTACATAATGGAGTGATTTGAAAATAAAGCTGCAGCAAAATCAGTGACTCAGAATGGCCATTTGTACATCATAAAGGGATCTTTATCCATATACAGGTACTCATTACAAGGAAAATCAATATGAAATGGCGCTTCAGAGGATGAATCTAAAACAAATACTGAAACTCTTGGCCCAAACTATTTCCAAAACTTCAGAGTTTAGACACACTGGATTTCATAACCTATTAACAATTTAGTAAATTAAGTATAGTTATTGGGATATCTAAGAAACGTAACAAGTACATTACATAACCCATCATTTGTGCCTTGGCAAGAAGATGCAAATTTTCTACCCACCAAAGGTGCCGAACCAAGGAGATTCAATGCTTTAAGCAAAAAGTAAAATAATTATGAGAGGAATAGAAACAAAATCATGAAGAGAATAAAAATATACAGAAAGAACCAGTGCTGTGGCTGAAAATATCAATGAAGACTTCCAAGATAAGTAGGTTGCAACCACATAAACTAGACTAACAAAATAATCATTATCCAGTACATATGAAGGAGTGATTTGAAAATAAAGCTGCGGCAAAATCAGTGACTCAGAATGGCCATTTGTACATCCATAAAGGGGTCTTTATCCAAATACAGGTGCTCGTAACAAGGAAAATCAATATGAATGGAGCTTCAGCAGATGAATCTAAAACAAATACTGAAACTCATGGCCCAAACTATTTCAAAAACTTCAGAGTTTAGACACACTGGATTTCATTACCTATTAACAATCATGAGCCCCATGGTGGAAAATTAATTATCTAATCACCAAACGCACATGCACACGCACAGGGGAATAAAATGAAGCTAAAGAAAAGAGTACACTATTCTAGGGGCACTCTATTAACAAGCTTTCAACAATCAAATATCAAAAGTTTCATATAGGACTTCAACACTTGCCAATGAAAAGCCATAATCTTGCTTTAACAAAATAAATGACATGCTGGATCATTTGCTTACTTGGCCAAGTATCAAATTGCTGATATTAGCTATTGTATGACTTGATAATGCCAAATTACAAAAACACCAAATGTTACTATCACACCTGAAATGTGACTGCGAAAAATAAAAAAAAATATTTAGAATTTTTCGCTACGAAAGAGAGAAAATAAGAAAGATGTGGCATGCAAATGTAGAGTCCCAGCTTTGGGGTCAGAGGATGACTTGATAATCCAGTGGTCATCTATTTCAAAATCATCTACAAAATAAAACAAGACCTCCCACAAATTTAGATGCATATATAGCAAGGGTGAAATGAAAACTCATTATGCCCACTAATGAATCAAAGGCAGATCACTCACTTTCACTTATTATAGACCTCGCATGATGACCTTACAATTTCATTGCTACATAAGATAATTGACCGTGACTTAAAAATGGGGTTCAAAGACATTGTTATTGGTCGTTGGGCAAGGATGAGCAATCTTACAGGAAGGCTTAGCGCTCAATTTGTCCAAAGGTAGTAGACTAGGACCATGGTTTCAAAAGCATGAAGAGAGAGTTCCATGGCAAGTAGCTAAACAGTGAGGACTAAGATAGAAAATCATCAATACTGGCTACTAGGAAATTTTTTTTTTTTTAATAATGGGGGCTGACTCAATAATAGTAACCAGTCAATAACACCTGAGCACAGTATGCAAGACATCAATTTGCAAGCCAAATAACAGTTATTTTATTAGCAAATCTATCGATACTGTGTTAGGCACCTTTAAAGACCCAGCATCTGGAAGAAAGCAGAAAACATCATACATAATATAAGAATAAAATATCATCAGCAATCACAAGAACAGCATAACTATGACATGTATTCAACTGTTAGTAGACCTCAAACTGAATATTATTTTTTCTTGAATGTCCACAATTCCAAGTCTACACCACTGCCATAGCTACACATGTATAGTATGAGCATGTTTGAAGTTGAGTTTGGTGGGGCCGCCATACAAGATTTTAGTTAAAAGAACATATGTGTTATGTATTTGTTTATTTATCACAATATAAGACTTAGTTTTAGTTGCATTAGCAGTATAATCAGTTACTCAGACCTGCATTATTTATAAGCTGCACCTCTGATTCTTCTCATAAAATGCAGTTTTACAGTCTAGGAAGCATGAAAACAAACACAGACATGAGACACAATGGAAACATTGGGACAAGGAAAGCTCCAAAGTGCCCATTTGTATTATAACGTGTCGCATCTTACCTAATACAAGTGTTCATCAGAAAACACTGCTCCTCTTTTGTAAGTTTTGGTGCTTTATTCTTTTTATAGAAAAGTGTCTTTCCCTTATAGAATACAGTAAACTCAGATTACATTATATAAGGAAACTCCAAATTGAACAATAAATCGGCCCAAGAAAAACAAGTCAACAATATTCCACCAACATAAAGCCCAGAATTACTACAATGTATGTCCTTAATCAGTAGATTAGACAAACATATCTTCTCATTCAACCAGCCTTCATTTTCTTGAAGCAGTCCATAAAAAATCAATAAATTTTTTCTTCTGGAGCATTTTTTAAGGTAAGAACCACGTTAGAAGGAGAAAACTTTTCCCGTTTACGTCACAGGCATTGCTTGTTATCAATGAAACATTACATAATCATTATAAATACATAACAAAATGCCCATAAGAAAGGGAAGAGCTACTCACCGGGCACTACTTTTGGTGGATCTTCCTTCGCGTCTGGCCCACACACATATCTTTGCCCTTTATACCAAACCAAATGTGGAGCTTTGGGTGCATACGTCGCTCCATCTGGCAAATTAATATAGAATCCAATAACATCACCTTCGTTGTACCCCTCCTTCCCATACGTCTCTCTCAGTGCCTTATGTATCTTACTCCCATCAATATCCCTGTATCCAAAACTATTCCCATCATACCCAACTGGTGCCTGCAAGTCTCCCTTCTCAGTTGACCATCCTAGACGAGTATGCCCAGTTTCCCCTAACTTCACAACCTTTATCTCAAAGTACCATGCCCCTTCTACAACTCCTCTCGTTGCCCTCACCATTCTATAACCCTTTGTACTCCCTGCACTCATCCTATCCTCACTCAGTTCCACCTTTTCTGCTTTGTACACCTTAGACAAACAAATTTGCATTTCTGCAGTATCATCGTTTTTATCGGGGAACCTTGGAACAGGGGTGATAAGAACAGTGTCCTCACCAGGGTTGTTGTTATTGTTGGTTTTACTCTTCTTCTTCCCTTTTCGAGTTGATTTTGTCACCCACACATTGTTACTCTTTTTCTTCGATTTCTTCGAATTCGTCCCCGGTCCCGACCCCGTCATCGTGGCAGCGGCAATGCTCAAACCATTATTCCCGTCAACTGCATCAGGCAATGCGGGTGATTCCTCCTTTCCACTTTGGGCCGTAAGAGACGAAAGCTGTTTCTGCTTCTTAGGAGGTGGATCTTCGTCTTCCTCCTCATTCTCCGCTTCTCTCCCGGATTTTGGCGATTTCTTAGGATCCCCAGAGCCATCGGAAGCCGCTTCGTCGTCGGATAGCTCATCGGAGGGATCAGGCTCCAATTTGGCGTCATTATGTGCTTCAGTCGGGGTGTCAGAAGCAGTGCTGGTAGTAACAGGAGGTAAATCTTGAGACTCTGTATCAGTGCCGCAGCCGGCACCGACAGCATCAGCGGTGGAAGCAGCGACGGCGGCGTCAGCTGCGGGAGCAGACTCTTCTTCTTCATCCTCTTCGTCTCTGTACATGGCTTGAAGGCTATCCATGCCGAAAGAATCACAGCAAAAAATGTGTTGCTAAGTTTTCAACGTTCAAAATTTAGGATTGCGCGCGGGAGACCTTTGGTTTGGCTAGTGATGAGAATGAATTGCTTTCGAGAAGCGGAGGGAGATGGAAACTCTTTTATGGTGAACAGAATCAAATCGAACGGATTTCTTCCTTGAGAAAAAGGGTTGCGTGTGGGGTGGACCAGACAACACCAGTAAACCTCTACTTGGATTATTTCTCTACTTGGTAAAGAGCTCGACATTTTGTGATTAGGACGGTGCAATGTTTCCGTTCTTTTTTTTTTTTTTTTAAAGGTTCGAGTGGGATGAATGTAAAATATGTAGTGTTTATTATTAAAAACGTGTCTCACATTTTTTGAAAAAAATTATCATCCTATTTATCTTGTACAATTTTTTTTCTAATATGATAAAAAAATACAAGCAAAGAATATAATAGGATACAAATTTGAAATTTTGGGTAAATTTTTTAAGATAAATTATTTGTTACAATTATAAAAATAGTTGCATTGATAGAGAATTTGAATTTGCTCTAGTTCGTTAAAAGTACTGTTTATTATTGGATCACACAATATTTTAAATTTAAACTATTAGATTAAAAATTGGTGACTATATGTAATAAAAAAACTAAAATTTATATCATGTACAATTACCAAAATTAACTTAAACCATCAAATCTTACAGTTCCTTTAATCTTAATTCTTAAATCCATACATTTCATTCTTAATGTAGTAAATTCATATTAAATGACAAGTGTAGTCATTGTACATCAAATTAAAAGGAAAATACATCTATTAAAATATATTGACGATATACCAATATAAATAATTTATTGTATCTATATTTAAACTCTAGCAATATATCAATGTTTTTTTTAAAGAATCTAAAGTTGTTTTTGAATATTTCAATTCTCTACTTTTTTTAATTTTATCAATAAGCACCTAATAATCAATTTATAAATTGTAAATAAAGATAAAATTAGGAATTTCAGAGAGTTATTAATATATATATATATATATATATATATAGGGGTGAGTTAATAAATTTACAAACTAATTTATTTGTAGGAATAATTATAAAATTAAAAAAAGAGAAGAGACACCATAGAATTAAAAAAAAACTTTGGGTTCATAAATAAAATAAAAAAACACTAGGGTTAAAAATATAAATAAATTTAATTATTTTAAATTGACATATAATTAATATTTGTTGATACATTGTTGTCATATACTTTTCTCATCACGTGGCATATAATAATTATATCAATAAAACTATTTTAAAGTTGCCCGAAAGAATTCACTTTTTTAAATGCCTTGAGTGTTAATCATAATATAAAAGCAACTTAATAATAATAATAATAAGGCTTAATTAATTTGGTTGATTTAAGGTTGTAAATTCTCTTGGTTTCCAATAAGTTGTTTTAGAGGTGTTGCTTCTATTTCCAATTCTTGTTCCTGTTTGCAAAGGATTTGATCCACTCTTACATCTTTTACCTAAACGTCTTGGTGTGATAATTATACTGATAGGTTTGTGGAAAAATATTGCTTAATACTAGCATTTTATATGACAAGTGATATATTATATTAATTCCGATTAAATTATTTAAAGAAAATAATAAGAACTATTAAAATATAATTTGATTATAATTAATAAGTCATGTCAATTACACATAAATGTGTTAGTAACCGCCATTATGTTCTCAATATTTACCTGCATATTTATAAAATATATACATAATTATAATTTAGCAGGTCAAATCACCTAGCAAATGCACATTTGATAAGGAAAAAAAATCTAATCATGAATGCAAATGCATGAAAAAATGCAAGGCGTCATGAATAAAATATGCAAAGACGAGACAAAACATTAAAAGATTCAAAAATACAAAATTTCACTACTTATACCTTAGTAATTAATCCACAACTTTTAATATTAAAAAATTCATTTATCAAGTCATAGCAGCATTTCTAACGAAGTGGTTTCTCCCCTTGCAACATTCCACACCTACTTCTATTTGCCCTCAAAGTAGTTAAAATCCACTAGGTTCAAATTATTTATAAGTAACATAAAGTAGGATGATATATCAAAAAAGATTACATAAAGCTTTCACTTGTCGTACATGGATTTTAAGACACATAAACCACATTTGATTTATAGAATAATTGAAAATAAGAATAGGCATGAGTTTATGAATATGAATGAATTTTGATAAAACTGAAATTCTAAACTCATGTTGTGTGTTATGTGTAACACACATTTTACAAAGTATAGAATTTATTATAAATTTTAGTTAAAATTATTATGAAGTGAGAATTATAAAAAATGAATTAGAATATCTAAAACATAATAGTATAATTGTAGATAATAAAAGTCTGTACATCTATTTGTTTATACATCTATATAGATAATTTAACAAAATTGGGAGAAGGGATATTAGACCTATATCTGTATTTATCAAAATTTGGCCTAATATTAAGAACTTATTTAGGATTTAAACAACTAGTAAGATTATGCCTTTTTGTGATATGAACATAAGTGATATAGTGTAAGGTCATATAACATCTTACGATCGTAATAACAAGCATTTCCCAATTGGTGGAACAAATACCCATTTCGCATAGACGTTAAGAGAAAGTTGAGAGTTCACTATCTAAAAACATAATCAACAGAATGGTGAGAATAGGTTCTCAGTAACATGAAAAAACAAATATGATACACAAAATACCCATGGAATATAATATGACTTTAAATTATATTCTTTATGAAATATGTATGGATGTTAAACATCATAACATACGAATATGCATTAACAAACATATTACAAATAGATGTAGACAATGTCCTCAGCCATTAGGCATTGGGAGGTTATATCTGAGTTATTCAAGTTTCATAAACCCTAGCATATGTCTGTCATACCCTAGTGATCGTGTCTCACGAACCTCAACGTATGACACCTGACCAGCAGGCGCGACCCTACTTTAGCTGGGGTGTCCCCCTGCAGGTACCCAAGATAAAGTCAGACAATATAATATTTATCTTAATATATCACCCAAGTTATCATATGGTTAAGATTTGATTAGTTTGAGAGAGAATTATTAAGATTTTTTTTTGTAATCCTATTAACACTAATGTTCTTATGACAGTTAGGAATTCCTTTAGTGTCAATTAAATTCAAGATGTTCCCAAAAAGGATTCATTCTTGTCCTATCTTAAATTCTTAAAGCCATTTAAGTAGCACAACCTGTTATTAATCTCATAATTCAAGTTGCGGTCCAAGAAATATAATAACACCATTTTCCTTATATTCATTTAGGCTATATAACATATCTTACAGGATTAATGTGATATAATGTCTTGCTAAGGAACTCATAGAGTTCATAATATATATTAAGGCGGCATAGCCAACCATTAACAAATGTTCATAATATACATATGAAGGCAGCATAGCTAGACATTATCAAATGGGATTCCAAATTTTTAATAAGTACATAGTGTATAGGAATACTTTAATCTCATAAAGAGTAGTTATCTTCTCAAACAACCATATTATCACCCCATCATACAAAGTTGAAATGCATAATAACAAGCAATTATAATGCATGAATAACAAAATATTTATGTAAGGATACATAATGCACATGAAAATCCACACATCAAAATTATTAGCCTAAAGTTGTTATGTTTTACATAAAATTTTCCTAAATATTTCAAAATATCTATCTATTCTCAATCTTCTATAATCTACCCATCTTAGATCTTAAATGAGTTCATGATGACGAAATTTCAAAATAAATGACCTTAGGCCAGAGGGGATTATCATGAAGACTATTTAAGAAGAAGAAGGAAAAGAGAAGAAATGAAATTAGAATATGCTATATCATGTTACCTAGATACATTCTTTTCTTTTTTTTGTAATTCTCCTAAAATTGTTTCCTTCTTTCTTAATCTAATTGTGGTGCCAAAGTGGAGAGGTGAGTGTGAGTGGAATGGGTATGGAAAGAATGTAGGGTATGATGTAAAGAAGAGGGGTACGGTGTAGAAGTGAACAAAAACCCGTCGACTTGGAAAACTCAACCCGGCCTACCAAATTCAGGCTGAGTCGAAATAGGGAAGGCAAGCTAATTGGGGAAGAAGGAAGAGATGAACCTAGTCAAGTAGGGCTAGGTCTAGGACTGTCAACATATCTTTTTTTATTTAATATTTTCTTATAATATTATTATTAATTTTTAATTGAAAAAGTTAACTTGAAAAAGAAAACCTTCAACGGCTTGACGCGCACTCTTAGTCTCACATGCTCTTACTCTACCTCTCGCCTTCTCGGTTTCCACCACCAGCCATTGTTACCATTATTCTCTCTCAATCATCAACCTCTATTAATCGTTCTCCCGCCAGCCTTTGTTGATCGTTCACCTTTCGTGGTCATTTGAAGGGTAGAAGCTCGAGAAAAACTAATTTTGAAGCCTGAAATCCCTAACCCAAATCATAGCAAATTGTTGGGGGTAATTAGGTCACTTGGTTATGACTTTACCGATGTCTTGATTGCTAAGTTTGAGCTAAAAAATAAGGCAAGCTGAGCTTTTTTTTTCCTTATTTGATTGATGGGTTTTTGCATATATGTATGTGTGCTGTGTGCTGTGTGTGGTACTGGTAATGCTAATTAATTTGTTTTGTAATCGACTAATGGATGATGAGTTCACGGTTGATGCTAACTAACCTCTACAACCTTTTATATGTTTTTTCTTCCCCAGTATTCTTTTGACCTTCATATTTTGATGTTTATAAGCATATTACTAGAATTCTGGGATTCTATTAAGCATTGGTTCTGTATTGTTATATGTGTGAATTATTCTTGTTAGTTTTCAATGGCACACAAATTTTTTTGTTATTCTGCTAATTGTTGTTTAAGATAATTATATTACACCTTACCAAAATTAATTATATATAATAAGTAGTTATCTTTTGTTTCCCCCATAAACTCCTATTATGGTCTTCATTTTGAAGTTTTGATCTTCCTATATCTTGACATAGTTTGAATAACATAAGTTGTTGTTAATGAATTATTAATTTGAAGATGATAACTTGGTTTTACTCTAGTGCTATAAAATAATATGGTGGTATTTAGAATGTTAAATTTAATTTGTTATATAAAGTCTCATGTCATACTTGAAGATAAATATGGAGGAGCGATAAAATAGTAGAAATTAGATATATCAGTTGTTTTCACTGTTCTAACCCATTTGAAGTACACATGATCATATTAATTGGTTAGATGAATGTAAGTAGTCAACAATCCCTAGAAGAAGGCCAATCCCAAGCCAGCAACAGGCCTTCTTCCAACTCAAACCTTATAGCTACAGAACCTGACAATACCATTTCTCCAATTAGGCAATCACTTATTGCATAATCAATCATGTCAATTTGAAAGGATCATTGTCCAATATACACTTCATGACAAATAATTCATGATCATTAACATATGTTAAGTTTCCTGGTTTATTAAGCAAACAACCAGCAACAATGTAATGCAGCAACAATGTAATGCAGCAACCTATTTTCCAAATAGATATCATTGACTTTTAGTTGAAAGTTGAGATTTTCTATATCTATCTCAAAATTAAACTCATTAAATATTCAATGGTAGGTCTAAAAGTGTTTTTGTCAAAATATGAATTGGGCCAAAATGTTTTTATTATTATTGGACAACATCTTTAATACATTGTTTTATGAAATGGTCCAAGCCCAAATATAGTTTTACTTGGAATGGACCAAGTTTGAACAAAGAAATGATATGTTGTTTCAATATGAATTTGACTTAATATTTAAATTTTCCATGTGTTGAAACTAAATGGAGCTATAGTTAATAACTTATGAACTGAAAGTATACAGGTCAGACTATAGTAGAATAATCTAAAAATATAGTATCGTTTTCCCGAGGATCAAGTTTTATCTTTATTATTTTTAGGATTAAAGTTTTATTTACCAAATATATAAAATATACAAAAGTATGACTTAAGACTCATTAGGAGTCAAAGTAAGAATAATAAATTTAAACGAAACACCTAAACTACTCAAAAACTCACTGGGGCCCAATATAGACTTAAGACACTATACTAAATTAAGCTAATTAAAAATTAGAATAAGGATGAATTGAGTTATCAAGTTTATTATTAACCTTGTACCAACAAACTTCAATTTTACTTTTAGATAATTTAACTCACTAAAAAATTAAGAATAAGCCCAATGGTTAAAAAAACAATTCATCATAGTTAAACTAGGCAAGTAGCATTAAAAGAATAAACAAAATGAGTTAAAATCACTCCTTAATTTGTGTCTCAGTTACTTATTGCTTCTTCTTCCCTTTGCATGATTTACCAAGTGTCAATTCCAATGAATGGTTAAGTTTCACTCTCTTTATTATTCACCTACAATTGCATCAAACAATTAAAATATAAGAAATTAAACATAAATTTAAATATTATTGAAAAAAGCTAAACATAAAAATAACAAATTAACTATAAAAATTGGAAGAACAAATAAATCAAATAAAGTTAAAAACTAAAACATGTTTTCTTTTAAGTCTTTAAGCTAGATTATTTTTCTTTCCTATTGTAGTACCATAACCCTTAGAGATTCACTTATTCAATGGGTCATGTTATTTTGATCGGTCATGACTAGGGTAAAATTATAAATTGTTGCTTCTTTTGCGTATGCGTCTATATGGATTTCACACAATTAAATTTGCCTTCAAATGTACACCTATATTACTTGATAACACATTTATGTTGTCTCATATAAGTTAGTGTCCAAAGCCAAATAAGATTCACCAATTATACATCATGCATTAAACACAAAAAGTAAAATGAAAATGAAAATGCAAATGCAATGTAAAATAAAATGCAATATGAAAAGTAACATGAGATTCAAGAAAAACAAAAATAACTAAAACAAAAGAATGAAATGCTTAAGTGGTACTCTTAATGATAATGGAAAAGCAAAGGAATCATTGAAATAACTTTGCATTATCTTGAACAAATTCCCTTATACTACCACTACTTTGTTTTTTCAAATTATTGAGTTATGTACACTAATTAATGAAAAAGTCTATGATACCAATATAAAAAATAGTGCATCAATCTACTTAAAAATCTAGACATATTAGGGATAAACCAAATAAAAATTAGCTTAAAATACTTTATAGATTAATAACAGAAAAATCACAGTTGACTATACTTGAGTTATCCTATAATAGAGTGATGTACATGAAGTTATGAACATCACATATCAAATGGTGACCATAAAATGGTGTCACATGAAGTACCCAAAAATTCACAAAAATTTGCGAATTTCCATGTACTGGAACAAAGTTCTATACACACACATGTATCAAGTTAAGACATTCCATAAGCTTTCAAACCATACTTTATTCACACAAAATGGAAATAAAAACATGTAAATGAAGTAAAAAAAAAAAATTTATTGACAAACCACAAGTATATGGGTCAACTTGGTGTAAAAGGATCTAAAAATCTAGTATAGTTTCCACAAGGATAAATTACTATTTTTATTATTCTTAAGATTAAATTTTTATTTGTCAAATATCTAATATATACAAAAGTATGAGTTAGTGCAATTATTTACATATATGCACTAGTGATCCAAATAAATCCAATTATTAAGAGTCAAAGAAACAATAATAAATTTAAACTAAACATCTAAGCTACTCTAAGACTTACTAAGACTCTATTCAGACTTAAAACACTATACTAGATTTAGCTAATCAAAAGTTGGAGTGAGAATGGATTGAGTTATCAAGTTCATTATTAACCTTGTACTAATAAAGTTCAATTCCATTGGATAATTTAACTTACTAAAAAGATAAGTATGAACCCAATGATAATCTCAATCATTGAAATGAAATTTGTCCTAGAATGTATTATGATTAAAAGCTAAACTATCAAATATAACATACCTAGAGGTTGAACCTAATCATTTAGGTAAAATTGCACTTTCTTAACAATTAATGCCTCTTAAAGATTGAACCCAATTATCTAAGAAAAATTAATCCTAAGGTGAATTAAACTCTTTAGAAACCATTAAGAATACAAGTATGACTCTACTTTAAAAGCTGAATCCAATCATTTAAGGCAAATAATACTCAACTATCAATGAGGCATTTCATTAAATACTTGGTCATTTAATTCCATGACTAGAGATGACTAAGAAATTCAATAATACAATTGGTTTTATCCACTTGCAATCATGTCAATCAACTAAATAATATGAAAGACCAAATTAGAAATTAATTTAATTCATTAATCAACACATAATTACAAGATAAATGAAATAATCTCAATTAACGTATGTAGGTACAAAATCAATAAATCCCTACTCAATATTATCAAATATCCAACATAGCAACCAACAACAATCTTAAACTTAGATCAAATGAAGAACATAAAAAAAAAAAAAAAAAACTAGAGAAGGAGAAGAGTGGAAGGAGATCTCTATGGAAGAATTCATGGATATTTGGCTAAGAGAGGTCCAATGAGAGCACATTTGGTCTCTTATTCCTAAAAAAATACCTTGGAAGACCCAAGAAATTGGACTTTTCCCTTGTCTTCATAGTAAACTATTGAGCCTTCTCTTTTCCCCCTATGGTGTTCTCATCTAAAAATTGCAGATGCCCCCGTTTATATCTTTTAAAATTTTGAGTATCGTATTTGTAGAAGTTTGGGCACCTAGGCATCCAAAATATATCCTTCTAAACAACTTTAGTGTTTTGGCCATAGTTTCACGGTTTGATGTTGAATTTTAGTGAATTACTACTTGATGGATGGATCTTGATGAGTCTACAACTTCATGTGAATTGACTATCTTTAAATTTTAACGTTTAAGGTTTAAAAGTAGTATCAAAGTTGAGTATTCACCATTTAAAATTGGATACTATCTCAACTTTCTTTTTCTGACTTATTCCAACTACCAAGATGTTTGTGAAATTATATGAATTTAAGGCAAGGAAACAACCAAATATTTCTGTCTCTTAAATATAGGAACTTAACATTATTTGGTCTTTAAATTGAAAAAATATTTATGCAAAATACACAATAATTCTTAGTAAAACATATAAAACTATAACACAATTAAGAACTTATCAATAATATAGGTATAGTGACAAAATCATCTAGTAATAACAGGTGTTGAACAGATGTTACAAACAATTATGGCTCGTTTAGTTGGCAAAAATGTGTGTGATAGAAATGGAATGGGTATGGGAGAAGGAATAGGAGAGTAAGTGAGTACGTGTGATTGTAGATGGAATGGAATGGAAAGGAAATGATTGAGAGGAAAGTTACCATATTTTCCTTGAACAAATGATTATTATTATAACATAATTCTAAAATATAATAACTATTAAATCTTAAAAGTAGAAAAATTATAAGCAAATTAAATAATATAAAACAAATAAAATTATAATAATAAAATGTATAGATTTTTAGATTATATATATAAATATTTAATAGAATTTTCTTTTTTATTGTATTATATATTAGAATATTTATAATATTCAAAATTAGCATATTAAATAGATTCTAATTTTGAATTCTATTATATTAGATTATATATATATATATATATATATTCTATTATTATTATTATATTTATTAGTATATTAGCATAATTAAATATTTATATAATATTTTTTTAATGAGAAATATAATAACATTTAAATTTAAT